>JBBPCX010000018.1:10370989-10381552 GCA_037974365.1 Hydrocynus forskahlii | reverse complement strand
CGTAAAGGATTAAGAGACCATTGCAATTAATTTTTAAATCAGCATGATGATCACCTGAATCAAATCTTATTTAATGAGGAAAAGTATAAAAAACACTGCTGTAATCAACACTCTTGTCTTGCAGTGTGACCAGTTGAATGGCAAAACACTACTAAAAGTACATCAAAGGTAATTACTGCCATTTTGTTTAAGAGTGAACACGGAAAATACTGCATTATTCCTCTTATTTTGATGTAATTTCCTTTAAAATTATGCTTTAAAGAACAACATTTTTATTTGGAAATTAGGAGAAATATTGTCAGCAGTTCTTAAAATCTAAGGCAAATCTGTTCGGTTCAATACTTGCACCTATAAAAGATCAAACCTGAGAAACTGAACAATGCAGTGGCAGAAAGAAAGAAAGAAAGAAAGGAAGAAATGGAATCATTGAATAAGAAGTAATATAACACACCTGAGGCACATTGTGGCAGATGATAGATGAGGCATGAGTGAGTAGAAAAAGCAGGGAACCACAGAGAGATAATCGAAGGAAGATAGAGATAGAATAGCAGAAAGAGAGAGAGGGAGGGATAGGGAGAGAGAGAGAGAGAGATGGGGAGGGCAGGGTGGTGGGAGGCAGGGAGGAGAGAGAGCTTGGCTGGAGTCCATGTTAGCAGCAGGGGAGTGGAGCAGGCTGTAGGGGAGGCTCGCTGAGTGGCACGTGGAGAGGCAGTATTTCACTGCACTGGCTGAGAGACAGAGCTGTGGAGGAGGAGAGAGGGAGAAGGAAAAAGGTGGAGAGAGGGGGGAAGAGACAGGGCTTCTTATTAGTCAGACAAGTCAACGGTGCATCCACATTCTCTCCAAGAGCAGCACGCCCCCCTTGACTGACACACACTCTCACACGCACACACACACACGCGGTCGCGCGTGCAAACACACCACATACTCGTGCGAGTGCACACCCACGCCCAGTGTGTGTGTGTGTGTGAGTTGGTGGAATGCGTCTGACAGAACGGTCAGCCAGGGTTGAGTCACAGCACTGCGTCTTCTACAGAAACACACACTGAAAGCTTCACGCACTTTATAGTGTGGGACATAACGACACAGCCTCCACAGACAAGGATTACGAGCTGACCACTATCATGATGCACTGATGATTCCATGCTGACTGGGAGCAAGACTGTCCCTCTCTTCTCTGGACCATGGACTCTACTGTCACTGGACAATAAGGGCTGAGACTGAGACGTTCAGAGACCAGCGTGTGCCAGGATGGCTGCATGCACGTGGACCTTCACCCTCGTACTTTTTGGGGTCATGTGGAGTGACTTTGCAGCACAGGGGGCAAAGAACAACTATCCACGACTGCGGCTGTCCCATAAAGGTAAGGCAACAGGTGTGTGTGTGTGTGTGTGTGTGTGTGTGTGTGTGTTATTGGAAACTGCATAAGCTCTGTAGATTAAGAATAAGCATTGCAAACATGTCACGAGGGAAGAAATGTGAGTTGGTCCACTGGGCCTAATGATGTGGGTGAGTGGTCTTTAATGCAGAGCTTCCGCTCCTTCTTTATGCAGGTCAGTGCATGCTGAACAGATTAAGAGGGTGCATACTTTACAATGCTTTTCCACTGCTCTGTTATTACACAGTTCTAACACAATCCTTCGTCTGAGACTGTACTCTAAGCCTCAGAATAGATAAATACATGATTCTGAGTTTAAGAATGAAAAAAGTGGGGGTCTTACTGCTGAATCTCTCAACCAAAGAAAAGTGTTCATAACTTTAATGTTTTTTGAATAGTCATTTTTGTTGGTCCATTCTTCAATAAATTGTTCCTAAAATAATTGACTTCTGATATTTTTAAATGCTGTTAATAACAATAAAAATAACGAACAGAAAAAGTATAGTTATGGTCGTTTGGGAACAACAATATTCTGTAATGATTACAGTTAGCCTCTAGAAGCAGGAACCAATATGAAAAGTAATGTAATTAATATATTTCAGTCTAGCGGTCAGGTCAGTTAAAATCCCATGGCAGTTTCTCTCATCAGTGCTATCCCTTCAGTCCTCTCAGTGACTCATAGATTTCCATTCTGTCAAAGTTTATTATGTTCCTTTTAATTCATTAGTGCACTTGCTGAATTATATCACAGCATGGTGCTCTTATAGCGATGTGAATGGTTTGAGTGGGGCCACTTTGACTCCATTTAAGAAGCCAAACTCTGTCTTATATTGTTGTTTTTCATCTGTGTTATGGTGGTTGGGTTTCTACAATGTGGCTTTCTTTAAACTCTACTGGTTCAGTGAAAGAGCGTTGGCTTCTCATTTTGTTATGCTGGTGTCTGCCTTGGCTGTTTACACTGTAATGCACCAAAGATGAGGGCACTCTTTGTAGATAGCTACACCCTACCATTGGGAAATCCTCTCTCTGTCTGTCTGTCTCTCTCGCTCTCTCACTCACTCTCTCTTCCCCCTCTATCTCTCTCTCTCTCATTCTTCCTCTTTGTTTCTCTTTATGCCTGTCTGTCCCTCTCTGTTTCTCTCTCTCTTTCTCTCTCACACACACTCTTTCTCTTAGTCCCTCTGTCTGTCACTCCCTCTCTCTCTCACTCTTTCATTTAGTCCCTCTTTCCATCTGTCTGTCTCTTTCTCTCTCACCCTCTCTTAGTCCCGCTTTCTGTTTGCCTGTCCCCTCTCTCTCTTTCTCTTTCTCTCTCTCTCTCTCTCTCTCCCCCCTCTCTCCCCCCTCTCTCTCTCATCCTCTCTCTCTCTCTTTCATCACTTTTCTGTGGAGATAATGTCATATAAGAATCCACAAGTTGATCATGGTTAATCCAGTGTGTGGAATGTGAATCCTGAGCAGATTTTTGTCATTTTTCCATGCCTGTGATGTGAACTCCTTACCTGTTTGTTAAAACTGGAATTCTTTTCATGTACTCAGACTCTGTTGTTCCTCAAATAAAATACATTATGAGATAGATAATAAAATAGATTATGAGATGGCAAGGTGCAGTCACAAAGTGTCCTGCGAACCGAACTCTAATTCTGATAAAATGCTGAATTTGCCTTTAAAGGATTCGACTTGCTGGGTCATAATTTAATGAGTCCTATCAGATGCAGAATCATGTCATATTCTGAGGAGTTAAACAAGGCACATTCACAGTACATCATAATTGACAAGATCAAAAGAAAAAAATGCTCTAAATATAACATTCTTTTTCATCTTGGTTCTTAGCCCAGTTCCTCTTTACACTCTTCTCACCTCCATTTCTCTCTTTTTTTGTCAGATATCGACACAGTCTCTCTCTCTCTCTCTCTCTCTCTCTCTCTCTCTCTCTACTCTTTATTTCACACCCTCTTTCTCTCTCACACTGTTTCTCTCTCTCTGCTTTCTGCATGTCTTGACTGATAAATCGTGCTTCGGAGAAGAGTGTTTAGCGTGCATCCTATCATTATGGAATGAAAAACATTTTGGCTTCAGTCAGTGTCATCAGTCTGCTGCCAGCGTGAACAGCCTGAATGCTTCAGCGTGCACTGAGGTATTCAGGCGGTTACAGGAGGGAGTTGTGTGGTTTGGCCTCATGGGTTTCACCCTTGAGATCCTGATATGTCTTAAATTATGTTCAGAATAAAAACAGAATGTTAATTGAAGTCAGCTTTGCCGTGATCTGTCAGCCGCCGAGCAGGTTGCTGGGGGAAAGCAAGGTGCCTGTTTGCTGCAGGAAACTCAGCTCATCAGGAACCTGTGGCAGCATGTTTATAGGCCTAATTCAGATGATTCATATGCTCTTGGAGCTTCGCTGGTCTTTTTTTAGACCAGTGTTTTTCTCTTTTATGGCTTCCTTTTTTGCATGCAGTTCAGTTTGCCTTTTGATTGCAGTTTTTAATTGGATCACCACTTTGAGTGTCTTGCTCTGGGCTAATCCAGATTGATAGCTTGCCGTGTCATGTTTTTATGTGGCCTGAATGCATTTATTATTCTTCTCAATGTAGGAAGAGTCTGTATTTCTTTCAGCTGGCATGTTTTAAGGGATCTGGGAAAAACCTTGTAGGGTGTTGTCTTAAAGTGCTAAATTAGACCTCAGTAGGTTTAAGATAAACACAGACTTCTCCCAGAAGTAGCGAAATTTCCAGCAGAATCTCTTTTTGGGTCATTTGACCAAACAAATCCAGATTAAGTTGTAGGAAAAGGGTGACGGTTAAAGATCTGACTAGTCTTCTTCCAAAGCTACTAAAGTTGTTTTATGAGTGGATAATAGCTTTTTGGACAAGGCTCTAATCAGTCGAACGTCGTAATGCAATTATTCCATCGCCCAATCTTCTTGATTATCAGAGCATGACCATGTGGCAGGCTTGTGGGGCTCCTTGGTGCTGAAAAAAAGGAACTCTCATTTCAAACAAACTCCAATCACCTTGGTTTTCATCCAGCATATGTTTCAGTTTAAAGTTTTATTTAAAGAAATTATAATTGCCTTATGGATGTGGCTCAGTAATTAGGCCAGTGTGGGGTTAGACATTTCAGAAACTTCAGAAAAAGGCCTGACGTGTTGATCCATTTTTGCTGGAAAGTGAGCTTCATGGAACTATGCTGACAAAATATGTAGGTGTCTGGGTGGAGTTGCATGGGTGGGTCCCCACATTAAACAGTGTGGTGAGCAATTTTAGTCTGAAGTGGGTACAAACATAACTCCCTCCGAGACCAGATACATTCACAGGAGTTAATGAATAAGTTTCATTCCAACAGGAAAAAATGTTCCACTGAAGGAACCATCCACTTTTGAGGTATGAAAATTGTCTCCCATAAACCCTGAAGAACATGCCAGACTTACATTCCAGGCCAGGCAGGCAGCTTGTATCTCCACTCAGGTATTTTCCAGAATATCATATCATGAGACTAGATTCCTTTCACTCTGCGGGATTTCTTTCTCAAGCGCAATTACAATTACACCCACTTCTACCGCAGTGGCTGAGGGGGGTTAAAACGCACACAGGGCACATGATCTCCAAGAGCCGTACATTTATCCCTCAGTGAAATTAGTTTAAATCTTCTCCAAACATCATTTCAAAACACTTCCACCTGGTCCTGCAGAGTGGGACTCTGTTTTAGATGATGTCACGCTGTTATGACAGAGTTAGAGTTTCGTGCATTACGTTGTGTAAATAAATCTCTCTGGGTGTACCACAGTATCGCTGAACATTTACCTTTCACAAAATTTAAACAGAAAGCTGCCAAAGGCTCTCTAGAGCTTTTAGCCTGTGTTCCAGCTACTTAAAAGGAGCCAGTTTCTTATCTCAAATCTATAAATGTTCCAATATACTTGACCTGCTCAACCAGTAACATGTTTCACCCACCTTCATTTCACACGGGTCCGAAGTGGTCTAAAGCTAGAAAATAGATACAGCATTAACACAGACCACATTTGTTTGAGAACAAGGGATCTGTGACATTTTCTGTAATCAGAAACGTCCAGTGGCTTGTAATTGTTCGAGGGAAACTGAAATTCTTTTAGAAAGCAGATTTCTAATGCGATTGATTGACATGTGATCCTACACATTTTTTTAAATAGTGCAGCACATTCTTTATCAATATTGTTTAAAACATTTTTGTGCATGACCACTTTTTTTTTATCAGAACTGGGGATCCAACAAGCAGCAAACTAACAAAAGCAACATAAAAGTGTAAAGATACATTTTTCTTCAAAACATAATGCAACACTTATGTAAATATGTGTGAGTGTGTGTGTGTGTGTGTGTGTGTGTGTGTGTGTGTGTGTGTGCTTCTGTTTGTTTAACATGATCTTGAGGATCGTTCTCCAGGCTTCCCGAAGGCAATAATTTTTAGTTCAGTCCCTGAGGAATGATTTTTGTTTGTCTAGCCAGACAGTGACCAAAGTATGTATCATTCAAGCATAACAAAGCCATATAGGCACCTTATATCTTTAGGTGCTTTGAAATCTGTCGTAGTAAGACATTTGTTCCCATTTCTTGAATTTAATCTACATAGTATGCCAAAGATATGTCATTTCAAAGGCATTATATATACACATATGTGTAACATAACACTTTGTCTTGGTATCAACTTAGTTCAGATATCTTAATCCTTATCAGATAAGACAAAGTGCACCTCTCATTTCTAATAACTGGCTTATCCATTTTTTCCTTTATAGTTAAATGATTGCATATGATCTGTTTAATTTGTGCTCCACCACCTCCTGCTAAAGAACATGAACCTTAAGTCCTAAAATCCACCCTCGGGTTTTGTTTCACAGAGCGCTTGGCTGTAATGTCGATGCTAGACGGTAGCACCGAGGCCTGTGTTTCATTTTATAGTCTGTTTTAAATTGATAGTGTAACAGCCCAAAAGCCAGGTCAGGTTGCAAGTAGGTTCAAGTTGTAATTGCTGGTGTGCCACCCCTGTCTGAGCTGTAATTTTAAACCTGCCTTTGAGCAGAAGAAAGAGAGCATCTATGCTCCTGATGGCTTCAAATGGTTTTGCTCTGGGTCATTTTCTTAAAAGAGGGTTGATAGGGGAATGCCCGCCCAGAGAACGTGTTTTACGATGATGTGCATCATTTTCCCTTATATCAAACATTTATAGGGTCATATGAAGTTTAGATAATAAAGGCCTTTGTTTGCTTCAGTTAACAATGGAAGCAGGCCGATCATGTGGTAAATTCCATTGTAATCAGTATAACCGTTTTGCTATTTGTCATTCTAAAAGCCCATTTCCACATGTCCTCTCTCAGTCGGCACATGAAAGTGGAGGATTTATTGGTGTCTCCTGTCTGCTCTCTATGTTATTTCCCGACAACGGTCAGGTCATGTGTGCTCCTAGCAGGTCTATTCATCGTTAGATAAATAATGAAGCACTGAGGATAATAGAGGAGATTGTTCTGACTGTAGCATTGACCTCATATACTTGGAACAGCAAGATGAGACATCCAGAAGATCCAACAGATCTCTCGCACTCTCTCTCTCCCTCTGTCATCACACCACCCCCTTTCCTTTCCTTAGCTTTTCTCCTGAGAGCTAAGAGAGGTCTATTTACCCAATAAACCCATCACTTCTTTTCAAACAGGGGAGCTGAGGGGTCGTCATGGAGACAGCTTCTCGAGAGAGAGAAAGAGAAGGTGAGAGAGAGAGAGAGAGAGAGAGAGAGAAGATGAGAGAGAGAGAGAGAGAGAGAGAGAGATAGAGAAAGGAGGGCCCACTAGTTTGTAATAAACATCAAAGCCAGTGCAATCAGTAGGGGACAAAATGGACCCACACACATGGGCTCAAAGAACACATTCTGCTTGAAGCAAAAGCGTGTTCTGCATTAAACCTCGAAAATCTTTCATCTGAGCAACAACAATGCATGCTTAGATGGGCCTTTATCCTTAGTTAAGCTGTTCACGTCAAACACCCCCGGCAACTACAAAAAGAGGACAGTGGGCACGGTCCACCGGGGTACAGTGGCTCAGTTTGGGTTTCAAAGTCAGTTTCTACCACAGCGCAGAACTCAACCGTGAAAGTTGTTCTATTCTGTTTCTCGTCACTGTCCTCTATTTGTCCCATATCTAAGATCTATCCACAAAGAACCACAAAGTGTCCTTTTGCAAGAATACTCGAAAGGGTGGACAGGCTTTACAGAACGTCAAAAATTCCATTCAGCCTAATACATCTAGTTTTCCTTTATAACACTGTGTTTCCAATTTAAAGGAGTGGTCCCAGTTTATCCAGATGTATTCGATCAGTCAGGACCAAATTTTTTAGAGTGCTGTAGCTATGAGGCCAACATTGCTAACAAACACAAGAAGTCAAAAGTCACCCAAACTGTTTCGGCAGAAATGTGTCCCTGAGGCTTCTCTCAACCCCCTCTCCAGATCTTCAAGGTGGTGCACACTTGTCCCATCAGTCCTGACCATTTCAGTAACACCAGTGCTAGAATTCACAAAGGAGGATTGACCTTGGATCAGATTCCTCCATATTTATCTTTGTCACAAAAACTGACTCTGGAACAGCATTTCTACTCCTGAAGTGGTTTCTTAAAACAGATCCTGATGTCTGCTTTTACAGTAAAGTTTTGTTCATATTTCTGACTCACAGTTATTCTGTGTCCTAAACCACATTCACAAGTCTTCTTCACTGGAATGAAGTTGTTGATGCTGTTTGAATGACTTTTTGGATTTATTTTGGATACATTTTGGTTGACTCTTGACTTCAAGTGTAAAGTAAGTAAAGCGACCTTACCCAAGGGCAACATACAGTGTGAACAGTGTGAAATTCTTCTCTGCATTTAACCCATTCACTAAGTGAAGCAGTGGGCAGCTACCTGCGCAGTGTCCAGGGAGTAGAGTGTGGGGACGGAACCTTGCTCAAGGGTACCTCAGTGTTGCCACTAGCAGTCCTGGGATTTGATCACAGGGGCAACTTCGTAACCACCAGGTGTTTGTGTTTGTTTGCACTGTTATCCTTCCAGGTACAGTTCTAAAGTAAAGTGGCTAAACCTGGGATCCAAGCATGCTGGTCTAAGAACATCTGGGATAATAGGAACCAATTTGATTTTTCAACTTTAGAATTCTGTGTTGCTGAGCTGGACTTCATTGTAAATACTCAAACTAGTCAGGCTGAATTTGTTAGAGGTACCAACATTAATTTGATTACACCACTATAAGGCTGCCTGTCTGAACCTATGCTATCAGTGTAACCTTTCACATGTATGACCTATCCATGTTCTTTGGGCTGTTAATGGATAGGTCAGTCTCCCCCTTCAGCTCCTATTTCCTTCAGTTTCTCTTCTTATTGTTGACAGTGCCCCTCCCTTTGTCTCCTCACTTGTTCATGTGGCATTCATTTGGGTGCTGACATCACGGACAAACACTTTACACAACACAAGGCCATAAGGAAGATGGAGTAATTGTCTTTCACACTGGGGAGCCTCCAATCTGCCTCCCTCCCCAGAGGCATATGCAGAGCCAGTAAATGTCCACAGTTCAGGCTACATGTTTCTTCCTTTTGGAAAGAGTCATTCAAAATGGGCTAAAAGCGTGCTGAGGTTCGCAATGAACTATACTGTAGCTATATTTACTTTGAGAAGCTCCTTCAGATATGTTTTTTCTTAGGTTATACTCACATCGTAAGCTCAATTCCAATTTTTGCTTATATCTGATCTCGTTTACACTCGTTTAAATGCTGTCCACTTGTGATCCAGTTGCCCAAGACTCATTTTAAAACAAACAGGGTTAAGTTCCTTTCCAGCTGTCCTCCTGCCTCTCTATTTACAAGTGGCATTTCTCCTGGGACGGTCCTTAAGTAAAACGAATAATCTTTATGTCTGTGAGTGAATTACAGTGTGTCATTAATCCTCTTGGTGAAGGGCAATTTTCTTGATGACTTGCAAAGATTTACAATATGGTCTTAGTGTTCTAAAATCAATAACTAATTTTAATTTAGAGCTTCGCTTTGTTGTTCCAGCCTCTCTCTGCTGCTCCCCTCTTTGTCATTGTGTCATATTCCCAGTACTTTCCACTCCAGGTTATGTGTGAGAATGAATAGTTTATTTTTACTTTATGAAGCCCATTCTCCTTTGGCATCTTTCAACACCTCAATCCCACGTGTTGACTGTCTCCTTTTTTTCTATTTTCCGTTTGAAGTGGGCGAGCAGCAGATCGTAGTGCTTCCACAACCATTTGTTTTAAGCATTGCGGATTCTGCCTGTGCCTCAGAGCTTATAGGGAACACTTAGTCTATCCCAGGTGGAGAAAATGATAGGGAATTAAACAGAGGAAATTCCCTCGCCATAGCTTCAAAGCATGCCATTCTACACATGTATGGGCACTGAATATGACTGTAAGTGGAAACATTCATTGAGACCTAATACTCAGGTTTTTATTGTATGTAAGATTTCATATAGTCCAGATGTCTTGATGTCGACATGGTAGAAACCAGTAGAATTTACAAATTATACCTTTAATACAGCCTATGTTACTTCCAACTGTGGTACTGAGCGCATGTTTCTGAACACGACATGAAAATGAGATGAGGAGCAAAATGATCAAATTAAAAGGAATCAGCCATCGCCCAAATGGACATAGCATTTTGTGATGATGACATTTAGTGAAAAATTGCCCGTCATAAATTCAAAGGAAAGTAACATTTTAATGAAAGTGACATATAATGAAAAATGACCTTCAATAGTCATTTCTGTGTCCTTTCTGTATTACTACAGGCATTAAAAACATATGGAACGAACGCTTTAAAATACAGTTCTTGTGTAGATTCCTACAGCCTGAAATCGTTACCATATTTACCATATTAAAACTTGCAATGATTCTGAAGATACTTTGTTCTTGTTAAATGCCATGTATTTGTTCATAAAGCACATTCTCTATGGGAACGGTTACTTGCGTATAGGGATTAGATTGTCAGAAAGCGTTCCATCTTTGGAAAAGCATGCCATGTAAACAACTTTCAAATGTAATTATATGTAGTTCCATGTGTATTCAGAAATTTCCACTGCATGGCAAGTCAGGTCCTGCAGTGTTTCAGACTACACACATTCCACATTATGTTTCATGTGAATGACCCCCCCACCACACGACCACC
>JBBPCX010000018.1:10335065-10370889 GCA_037974365.1 Hydrocynus forskahlii | reverse complement strand
CCCCCTCGTACTGCAAATCCTGACATATTTGATTGACACATGCCTCCTGTTTCTGGAGGAGGCACGCATGCAGTGTGTGTTTGTGCATCTGTCAGTCAGCTCGGTTAGCTGTGTATCTGAACAGCGGGTAATTCAGGTTTATCTTGTAGCCATTATAGAACAGTAGGTGAGTTATGGTGCTTGAATGTAGAATAGCAGTCCATATGTCTATCTTCATTAGCATGAGTGACAAGTCAGAGGAACTAAGCCAAGTGAGGGGCCGTGTGTGCAGATAATGCATTTTTGATCTGTTTGCCAAGTAATGAAATTCTGTATGATACATCAGAGCTGTCCGTGAAGAGATTATGTAAAAGGATGCAGCACAGAATATGTTATTACCAGTGGGAATCAGTAAGGCAGGGAACTTTAGAACAAATAGTGATTTCTTCTCTTCTTCGTCTTGCCTTTGCAACTGACCTATCGATCCACTCACAAATGCATTCTTTAGTAGCAACCGGGTAGAGGTTTGAAACTTTGCACTTTTGAAACACTGGTAAAAGTCTTATTCAGTGTTTAAATATCAAAAGATAATTATTTTGTCTATCATGTGGAAGGTCACTGCATGTTCTGTAGTGAGTCTAAACCATAATTCATGGGTTTTAATGGAATATTTGTCACAGTTCTGTAAAGCTTGTCCAAGAGCTGCTATGAAAGGATGCATTTGTTGGAAGCAGCATGGATGGGTCGGTTCACAAGGGGGTACAGCTATCCATTCTAATGTATTTATGTCTGAGACATAAAACAAGTTTAACAACTTTCTTCCCCTTTCAGATTAGTCTTTAGTAAAGTCAGTGATAGAACACCATGACATTTCAATGGTTAAGTTGTTTATCTCCATGTTGAGAAACATTAGATGTATGGTTCTACAAACCATAGAATTTTGTGGCAAGCCTTTTAGCTAATAATGTAGATGCAGTGTAACCAGACAGAGAGTTATAAAGTGAGTGTATTGCCTAGGCCTCACTGATGGTGTCCTGAACCCACTCTTCCCTCTGCAAATCATGTGTCTCTCCTTCCTTATCTCCTTGTTCTCCTATCTCTCCCCATAACTGTGTATGATATCAATGTGTGGAGTCTATTCTTCGTCGGTGCTACTGTAATCTTAAAAGAGACCGTAATGGTTTTAATCTCACACCCTGCATCAGGGTTTTCCATGATACCAAGACTAAACACCTCAGTGTGCCATGCTGGGGATCTGTCGACAGACACTGTTCCATCATGGCAGTGGGAGCAGACGGCAGAAATATCTCAAATGTTTTCCATGAAATTCTTCCATGTTAGAAGGTTTTTGGTTCAAAGAAGACAGATATGCTTTGTGTATCTTAAACACTAAAAATAGAACTTTCCCTTCAAAAGTTCAGATACTGAAAGTGATCTGATGATTGCTCCATTCTTACATATATGAGTGCTGTATTTATAATAAGTTCAGTTATGAGATCATATTCAGTTTCTCAGCTTTTGAAGAGAAAGTTCAATATTCTTTTGCACGACTTTGGAAAATAATATAAATCCACACTACTGTTGAAGCTTCAGTCCTGCCCTTGACTTTTCAGTAAAACCGGAATTAGCTAATTACATAATCACTGTGTCAGTCACAGTAAAACTCTGAGTGACTTAAATCCTTCAATAACCATTTAATGCTGAGCAAAAAAAAAAATAGTGTACATTTTAATAAGCACTTCTCATCTCTCACATTTTCTGTAACCGCATAATCCTCACTAGGGTTGTGGGTACCCAGAGCCTAAGCTGGGGTCAGGGGGCGCAAAGCAGGGACTTACCCTGGGCAGGTCACCAGCCCACCGCAGAATAAGTACTCCTGCTTTTGTAAATTTCATATCTTCACTGTCAGAATAAAACACCACTGTCCAAAGAAAACCATGTTTCTCCATTTTTTTTCATCATCAATTGGACAGGGCAGTTGCCCTTGATAATATGTGAGGCTTTCATGCTGTATGAGCCAATAGAAATGCTCAAAATATTACTTACAGTAAATTATAAAGAATACGAATTCTTTACACTGTCTTATGTTAGACACAAAGAAAGTTTTTTGTCTTCCCCTGAAAATGTATGGAGAAAATGGAGATTTACACTGTGTTGTAAAAGTTGGTAAGGCCTTTTCCTTCTGCTATAAAGACCAAAATGGCTACATTTGTGTTTTGTGTCCAAAACTACCACTTTGAAGGAAACAATGAAACAAATCAATATTAAGCTCTTAACAATCTGAAGTCTGATCTGAATGTGCGCTTACCCATTACAACACACTGCAGTTCCCAGAAATAAAATTAATATTGTATTTCTTTTTTATAGAAATAGAGAACAAAGCACACACAGCTCAAGTTCCACATGCACAAATAAGGATAAGGATAAATCTGGATAAGAGCGTCTGCTAAATGCCGTAAACGTAAACAAATATATTTGAATGCATTTGTATTTGGTGACACAAAAAAAATAGCTGTTTTGCAGCATCATTTTCCTACATGGTCTGCATGGAATGGGAATTTTTGAAAAATTTTGCCTACATACTACATGAAAGTGTCTTATAAAAAAGCAAGATACAGTGGTAAACCCCCCAGCTTACTCCAGTACAGACACAGAGGAGCACACACAGAAAAGCGCTTTTTAAATTTTGAAGCATTAATCAAGAAATGCCACAATCTGTCTTGAAGTATTATTGAGGAGAGGAGTAGATTGGCTGGCTCGGGCCAGAGTAATTTCCTCTGTCCTACAGAGAGAGGGGGAGGTCTGGGAGACATGACGGCTGTAATTTGGCACGGGCAGACAGTACAAATAACACCAGTCATAGAGAAACATACTGGCTGTACAGAAGGCAGTGAGGGGTGCAATAAAAGCCCCAGAGGCATCCTCTCCTCAATGTTGTCTTGCCATCTGGGCTCCAGACCAGTGAGATGCCTCGACCAGTCAGCCCACAGGAAGTGCTCTCCTCTGGGCTTCACTTCAGAGCAAAGGGCCTTCACCTCACCGACCTGCAGAGAGAGAATCACACATACTGTTTATCATGCTGTTGAGTTTGATTAGGGGAAAATATTTCAGGGGTGTGTGTGTAGCAAATGCTCACGGAATGTGTCCTTGTCTTAGTCTGAGAATGAACATGCAAGTCTTAATGAGGTGCAAAAAAAAAAGATCATCAAAAAGACATCACCAGTTTCACACTTCTTTCTTCTACCTATTTTGCAGTGGGGAACCCCATCTAGACCTTATAGAAGAGGTCTGGTGTTTATTGGAAAAGAAAAAGAAGAAAATATGTTACTGCATTTAGTTGACTTTTAATTTACAAAATTCAAATTGTCATTCTTGTCATATTTAAACTCTGTATCATAGTAATGCAAGTGTCCCATTACATACACCAAGAGTTGACAGAAGAATCAGCTGGAAATGTTTTAATGATTTCCAATTTAATTAGAAACAAGGTCACTCTGCTTCTACATACTCCTTCTGGAAATGATAAATACATCACTGTGAATGAGTGGCAGTTCTTAGAACTGGAAAACAGCAGGATCTCTGTACTACAGCCCTTTACTGAAGCAGCCGCTGTAAAACTGCTGCATACTTTGTAAACTAATGTAGTCTTTTAAAAGCTTTAAATGTCAATGATTAATTAGACTGTGCAAAATGTAATAAGATAAGCTAAAGCACTAGTTTTAGCTGAGCGCTAATACTAATACTAGCACTAATTCTATCAGAATTCCCATAGAAATGCCAGCAGAAAATTGGACCTTCTCCTAAGCCGACATTCTATCTTGAATAGTTACAGTTTGCCACGGTATCTTTAACCCTAACCTTAAAACCGACATATAAGTTCTTGCCTCAATGGTAGATGAAAGTCTAAGTAAAAAACACAGATACAGTGTGACTACTTGTTATTGATGAGGAGGCTGACATCATTTATATGACTGCATGAAACATAATCACTGTTTTGTGAGTATAAAAACATTGCTTCACACGCACACACACAAACACATCTAAAAGTTATGGGATATCTACGCACATCTAAAATTCTACATTATTGTACAATGTAATGAATTAATGAACTAATTTTACAAAAAAAAATTATATTCAAGCTACAAACTTTATTATTCTCCTATAGTTCTGAGCATTCCGAAAACACAAGAATGCCTGTTACAAAATGTTCCAAATGCTTTTTCAAATGGCACTGTGGACAGAAATGTAGATTTCTTTGCTGTCTCCCCTGTAGAGAGTTATTAGCTAGCCTGGGAAGGTTGCACAAGCCAGACATTCAGTCTGTGATCAAATTTCCAAATGCAGAATCGGCCTTATGATAATTACTAAGGTTAGTGGGTTAACAAAGTCAATATGCTAGTCTAAAGAAGGCATGCTCTCCAGCAGGGTCTTTACCTTTTTCAACTTCTCCTGTAGAGTAATGAGTGTCGGCCACCTGGGGTACAAAATAATCTCGGTTTTCAATCAGTCCGTTTGATTGGGTGTAATTAGTGTGTTTTTAGTGTGCTATCTTCTATTACATTCATTGAGGCACTATGTAAGCATTTTCTTTACAAGTGCCAACATTGTGCAGTGCAAAAGGACATTTAATATAGGATGTACTGTATGGTCCTTCCTGTTAGGTGGACAGACGATATAAATTCAAAGTGACAGATAAAAGAGAGAACTTTGTTTCCTCTCTGGGATGAAAGCACTTCCCTATCTCTGATAACCAATAGCCCCTCAGTGAGGGGTGTATACATCCACTTCTTCAATCAGTCTATCTTCCACCTCCCTAAATCTGGACTCTTCCGTTCACCAAAGCCTCTTCAGGGAGATCCGTCCAGTTTTCCGGCCTTTAGAGTGACTCACTCTTTTCACTCTTCCCACATGGACGACTTAGATGGAGGAAATGGATCTTTAGCTCAACAGAGAGAGCAAGAATGAGCAAGAAAGAGAGAGCCTGGTCTGCACATGTGGATGGTGATTTGGGGGAAGCATTGGTTCATTTCCATTGCAATCTATATTCCATTAGATATGTATTACCTGTATTTAAAGTAATGTTGAGATGCTTGACCCATTGGCTTCGGTGCAGGTGTTTTTATTCAGTTATTCCGTTATTAGCTCCAAGGACAGAGAATGTGAGCAATGGTGTTTCTTCAGAATAAACTCATGCATACAGCTTAATGACAAAAACCAGAAACAACAAAAATGACAGTATGACAAGAAACATTGAGTACAAGTGTAAGTACAAATGACAAGAAACATTTCTGCTGTCAGCACAGAGCAATGCAATAGATCAGGGATGATTGTGAAGAGTTAGAATGCTATGAGTCTGTAGTTATTTAAAGCTATTTATGCTAATGGTTCTGCCACAGTTGTTTTTCTCACAGTGTATGAAATAGGAAACAATAATTTATCTGGACAGTGAGCCTTTATTTGCAAGGTAAAACACTAATTAATGCAACATTTATACCATATATGGTAATTTAACGTCTGTGTGTGTTAGCTTAACCATTTCCAGACCTCTCCTTGAGGAAGTCCCATGTTTGTAGTCCCATGTTTGGGGCTTATTTAATTAAACCCTGAATCTGTGTGCTTTTAAACCATCACACTAGAAGTTATACTGAAAACAATAAATTCTTGGTACTTTTATTGTATTAATGTGCATCTGTATCTACTGTTGTATAGTGTTTTTCCAAGAAAACATGATTCCTGCCCAGAATAATATTTATGAACAATTATTTCAGGTAGACTTTTACACACATTATTTGAGGGGTAAGTTGTCTTGGATGCATTCGGCTGATGATTTTTACTACCTTTTACTAAATGCCTTCAGCTTTCTGCAAAAGGTCACTTCTACTTGGAGTGCTCTGGCCTTGATGCTGATGTTAATGAATGGTGTTGGATTTCCTTTTAAATTTCTACTTACTCTGCCCCTCCCATGGAGCACCTAATGGCATGACCCTTGCCCAGGTCAGGGGCTCTCAGGGAGCTAATGTTATAGAGAGGTTCAAATGCCCATTGCCTTGGGGGGATGTTGAAGGTTTGCTTTCGAGTTGTGGTGGGACATTTGTAATTTTCTGTTTGTTCTGGCCGTGCAGCCCCTTCATAAACAATAACGACCCACACGCCTCCTCATCATGACTTGAGCTGATTAATGGAACACAACACTGCAGGTCAGGTAGGCCTGGATGACCCTCTAAAGTGTCTGATACCGAGTCTTTCCAATTTATCTGGTTTAAATTACTGTGCTGTGCTTCACTGAAACCGCACAGATGAGGTCAAACAAGTAGATTTACCATGAGTAAGAGGCTCGTAATGACATTAAAGGGATGACAGTCCCTTGGGGATGTGCACCATGCATTATGCACTTAGAATAAATAAAACAAATGACAGATCAAATAAACATCAATAGGACACAAGCATCAAAGCAGAAAATGTCGATTCATCAGAATGAATGAATCGCAAAACTCCCTGCAGCTCTTCTCACATTCCCGATGAATTGGTAATCTTCCCTGTGCATTTAGCTTAAGGTAAAATTCTATTAACCTTAATTTCTCAGGCCTCTCTTTTTGTCATTTTTACCCCAACACTTCATCAGAGAGCCCTCACGCTGCAGGGCCAGGGTGGAGTAGGTTTAGAGGTTAAAGCTTAAACAGTGGGGTGACTGTAATTTGTAACAGCTTGCAGTAAAACCAGTTCTCAGTAGAATTACCATATATTCACATCACGTGGGCACCATTGAGGATAGAAATCTCACAGATATCCATACATCACATCTACAAATATCTTGTCCCTGTTCTTTCTACAGTTGTGTGAAGGTTTATCGGTTCATTTTCTCAAACATTTGTTGCATTGTCATGGAATTACTTTTAACTCACTTAGAGATAAGTGATAAGGTGATAAGTGATAAGGTGATAAGCATAATCAGATATAAATAAATGAATGAACAATCAAAAAAGCCATTGAATACGATCTATCTATCTATTTCTATTTTTTTTCTTCTGTCTCTTGATCTTTCCTGTTATCTTCCCTGCAGGCATCCTGCACACTATGCCTCCATTTTACTCAGGCTGTCAGTGATCCTCTGAAATAACTAGCTCAGCAGGGAACAGCCTCCGGTCATATGTGTCTATGTGTGTGTGTGTGTGTGTGTGTGTGTGTGTGTGTGTGTGTGTGTGTAGGTGTGTGTGTGTGTGTGTGTGAGAACACAGTTCCTTGGCTGATATTTTTGAGAAAAAGTCACTCAGAGGCCTGCCGAAATTACAAACAGATTTAGTTATAGCAGAGTGTTAGAGTTAGAGTGGATGACCAGAGGGCCCACACATACACACACTCACGCACACACACACACACACACTCACATGGAGGAAATCAGGAGGGTGCAGCTAAAGTAAGTGGCTTAAATGAGAGCCCTGCAGGGACCCAAGCTCACACACACTCAGGAAATTAAGACCGAAATGGCGTAAGTTGTTGACACCGTACACCTTGATTAATCTGCTCTCTCCATCTCTCTCACACTGATGCTCCTCTGAGAAGAGTTCCTTGTGTTTAATAGCGGGCTAAAGTATAGCCAGACTAATCCTATTCTAGCCCTGTGATCACACTTAGACACCGCGGGCCATGTGTGCCGGTCTGGAGAGAATTCTCTAAACCCAGACTGCAACAACACTGTAACATCTAGCTCCAGGATAAAACTCTCTCATTACTGTAATCTGTTGATTCCTCTGTGATGTCACTTATAATGTTCTTTCTCTGGTTCCTGTGTGTGTGTGTGTGTGTGTAGAGCTGTGGGACTTGAACAGGACGTGGGTGTTCCAGGCTGGAGAAGGGATTCTACAGCACTACAGTATGCTGTTGGATGAAACTCAAGAGAGGCTGATCATCGGCGGGAAAGACAGACTCTATTCTCTTAACCTCGACAGAGTCAGCGCTCCTCATAGAGAGGTAGGATGTGTGTGTCCTACAGATAAGACCTGCCGTGTTTCAGGCTCTGTCCAGTGTTTCTCTTCTGATTCTCTCTAATTCTGCTCTTGATTCCAGGTGAACTGGGGTCATTTCATCTGCACACACTCCACACAACCTCAGCAATTGTCTTTATCTCTGTTTTGAGAGATTTATCTCTGTAGCTTCTATCATAATGTCACCGTCCAATAAAATTCCCATTGATCTCTGTTTTCTTCTTTTAGTTTTGGCTGCTCCTGAATTAGGGGTCTCCGCAGCGGATTAACCATCTCCATCTCCTTCTATCCTCTGAATTTTCCTCTCTCACACCAAATACCTGCATGTCCTCCCACATCACATCCATAAACCTCCTACCAAGCCCTCCTCTTCTCCTCTTCCCTGCAGCTCCATCCTCAGCATCCTCCTCCCAAGATACTCAGAGTCTCTCCTCAGCATTCTTCTCCCAACACACTCAGAGTCTCTCCTCAGCTCACGTCCAATGCAATCACACCTCTCTGAAATTTCCTCCAACAGATCCAACTTGAGCTGTCCCTCTAATAAATCCCCATTTGTCTCAAATCATTTTAATCAATAGCAATGCTTTAAAAGAGTTAAAGCTCTTTGCATTAATCTACATTAAGGTTAAGAAGGGTTTTGTCTTTTCCTACAAAATGACCATATGTTTTTTTCAAGGGGATTCCTGTTCTTTCCTAGGTCCGAGGTGACCTGACAGATGCTACAGATGCTTACCCTGTGAAACATGGTCATAACTGATATGGTAGTTATTCAGAGTTTTGGCCAACTCTGAATCTGGCAAATGACGATTATATAATGTAATCATAATCATTTTCCACAGACTTTTCAACAATATTGGCAATAACAGCTTAACAGTTAAAGAACCTATAATGGTACCTCTTTACCCTTTCTTCAGTGTATAAGAGAGGGTGATAGAGTAGTTGAGTAGAAAAAAAGTAGAGAAAGGTTTGTATTCCACTCAGATGTAAACACTCAATGCTAATGAGGTTGTTTTACCCCTACAGTCTGCCGTGGTTTGCATGCTTTTGAGAATGACTGTTTGCTTGCCTTTGGTGTTTAGAAGACCACAAACATTGGAGCCAATGTACTTGCCCATTTACCTCAGACCCATGAAATCTTAACAGCTCTGCGTCTGTGTTCTGGATTAGTTCAATAAGGAATGGAAATTTGGCATATACAACCTGTCCAGTGCTCCCTAGACAAGTTCTGGACAAAATGAGATCATTCAGAAGTCTCTCTCTCTTTTTATTTCTCTCTCTCTTTCTCTCCCAGATTCACTGGGCTAGCTCTGAGGAGCAGGTAGAGGAGTGCCTCATGCAGGGCAGAGAGAAGGTAAATGAATTGAAAATGTGTACAGTTGTGTACATTATGCAAAGACAGTGCTAAGTTAAATGCTTCCAGTTTGTGACATTCAGTAACTGGCTCATCCATGCTCCGCCCACAAATGCATTCTTTTGTTGCAAATCTTTGACAAAAATCCAATTGAATCAAATGAGAAATTTTGGTACACAACTGAATGTTTTATAAAAGTGTGTTCGTTTGAATTCCTACAGCCTACAACATTTAACACTACTGCCTGCTGTTCAGTTTGAAAGGGCGCATGACCCAGTTGTACTATGTTGTTATAGCTTAGAAAAAGTAAGCAGGTTTGAGACACACTGTTGTGACCATACATCGGGTCATAACAGTCCTAACAGTTGTTTGAGTGACTCTGTAAATGTATGTTTTTGGGCAAATATTTGTTGTGTTTTTCATTATGTTGAATGGGATTTTTGTCAGTGGTCTGTATCTACAAAAGAATGGGTGAAGCATGGATGTCCCAGTAGCCCTGACGTTATTAAGTATGTTTTCTTCTTCTTCGCAGCCGGAGTGTTCTAACTACATCAAGCTCATCCAGCAGTATAACAGCACTCACCTGTTAGCATGTGGGACCGGAGCCTTTAGCCCAGTGTGTGCGCACATCAGAGTCGGCCAGAGAACAGGGGTACAGTGGTTTTTATTCCTATACCTCTACCGAATTGCAGCAGTGAGTCACCTCCACTTCCACATGACTTACAGAGATAAGAAGAAAATGTGGTTGTGCTGGCTGTGTTGAAATAAAACAATGGCTTGAGGGTTAAGGTCTGAGTGCCGATGACAGAAGAAAACAAGCCCGTCCGACCCTGCTTTCAACATGTGGCTTTCGCGTTGCTAAAGTTTTTATATGCATCCAATGCACACAGGCGTTCTTAGAAGTGGTGTAATGGTCAGTAAAATGTCCCCACTCTGGCGTGGTGTCTGAGTCCACTCTGGCGCTCATTAAAAGACGGGTGTAATGGAATGGGCTTGTTTTCCTCTGCTTGACTGTGTCACAGTGACTCATGAGTGAGACTTGTGGTATTCCAGAATTTTCAGTCGTAAAAATACATGCCGGAAAGTCCTCCTTCTACAGTCCTGTCACGTGTCTTCTTAATCCACCATATGGACATTTTCACAATATGTAATCTACAAACAGTCTAAACAGAGCCTTAACATGTTCCACCCCAGGCTTAATGCACTAAATACTGATGGTAACATTAGCCGTGGCCCTGCCAAGTGAATTGCAGGCCTCTCCACACACTTACTTGGAAAGAGTTTGTTTTGGTGTGTCTGTGTGTGTATGCGTTTGTGTATGAGTTTGTGTGTGTGTGTGTGTGTGTGTGTAAGGGGAAGTTGTATCATTCTCACTCCAAATCTGCAACAAACAGTCAGACAAGCAAAAACAAACAGTCTCATCCTCCCTGGAGAGCCCCAGTCAAATTACAGAGTGGCTAATCACAGGGGATGGAGGTTTATTTGAAGATGCCAGAAAGAAGAAAAGCAAGGGAAGAAGAAGTTGAAGTTGAAAGAGGCAGAGAGGACAGTGTGGAAAAATAGCTTTTTTTCTAGCTGTTAGATTAGTCTGATGGGTTTAAACCTCTTTGTCACAGTCACTGTATTGTCTCTCTGATTTTAAAGAGGAATCCACCACTTTTCAGTCCCAGTTTAAATAAAGTAATTGAGAATGCTTTAATATGAAATTGTGCATCGTAGAGGAACTATAGCCATTTTATTTGTACATTTGTGATATTATATTGATAATAATAAAATATTACGAATTTTACAGTATAATAGTAAGAATACATTTTCTTTGGGTGGTATTTTGCCATACACTCTCCTGCATGTGCTTCTTGATCTTTTTATGCAAAATCGTCTCTCATATCTTTCATAACGAAAAGTCTTAGGAATGAAGCAGCATATTCATACCAACTGCATGTCGCATTTGTCCTGTGAGGTAGCTTTTTTGAATGTGAAGAATTCTGAGAGTGACTTAGTTTGAAACCTCATGGTTTAATTCTTCTGAAAGTTGAAATGTGAAATCCCCTTTTGCTTTTTAAAAAATGATGGGCATAAATAATACCATTTCATAGAAGTTAATTATATTTACATTCAGTTTGCATGCTGTATCAGCAAGTCTTTGTGTGAAAACATGGAAAAAGTGGCTTACTTTTACAAAAGAGGACTATATGCATTTAATTATTTCTCATTCAGTGCTCACTAAAACAGCTGTGTGTGCACACAGCCACATTCTAATAAAAACAATCTGTTTTTCTAACAACAAGCATACGTGTGGCACAGATTAAAAGTTCAGGATCTGCTTTTCGGCCAAAATTTCTGCTTGTTTTAAAAGAGCTCTAATGAGAAATAATTAATCTTAAATCACACTGTACTTTTGTTGTCGCCACAGCTTCAAATTCCATGCAAATAGCTGCTAATTCAGTGCCCACATTGGTTTCTTATAAAAAACAACTTACATGGGGATCTACCTCTGTGCTCTATGAGCCTGGAGCTGAGATAGAGGGGGCCATAAGGGGCAGGAGATCAGAGCGAGGGGAATTAGAGGAGACAGCTTCAGCAGGACAGCTGATAGCCCCACTGGTGAACTGCAGGAAAACCAATAAACCCTCCAGGACGCGGACGCATTCGAGTCTGAAAGCTAATGCCCTCCACCCTCTGATATGAACATACTGACCAGATGGATATAAACACAAGCATGCACACATGTATATACACTTAATACATTAGCACATGCTCACACACCCACTGAGAGATGACTGCACACTCAGTGACGGGATGATGGAGTGCAGATGTGCATGTGATGACAAGAGAGACTGATACAGCAGCAGACAAACTCCAGAACCAGAGGAAGAGAGAGGAGGTTAAAGGCTTTTGAACACACACCCAATCCCAGGCCTGGTCTGTTCTATCTCTACCCATCCTACATCTCACTGTCACACATATTAGGTAATTATCTGGTCGTATTTTTGAGCTGATTGCAAGGACTTTCCACAGTTTTCATGATCATGTTTACATAAAAATAGATGAATGTGAATTTTGTGTCAGTTGGGTAGAGTTGAGGCAAATACTTAGAGTAAATAAAAGAAAGCAGAAATCTCTTTTATGAGGACACCATGGATCTTAGAAAAATAACAGTAGTTGACTTGGTGCTACATTGGTAAGAAACTAGTTATGTTTTTTATGTTCTGTCTATGGACCGCTAAGACGCAGGACAGCTTTACTTTAGGTTTGTGCTTTAGCAGTCACAATGAAGACAAAATTATTTATACGGCAATTAATTGTTGAAATTGCAGAGTTGTGATAGGCCAGTTTTAGATGTCAACCACATTTGTTCCAGTAAACAGAAGATGAGATTGTCTTGTTTTGGGGGGGTGGTTAACCTGTTAATATAGATGTTTAGTCCTGGACATTTGACGCTTGTGAGATAGTCTTTAGTTGTACTCTGCAGTTTTAGTTTTAGTTCCTGCTGTTCCCTTTCACACAAAGGCATTAAGAATGTGTGTGTTGCTATAGACTTTTTGAGTGCAAGTTTTCGTGAGACAAGAGGAGATGGTGAACTGATGATCATCACTTGGGTTTAACTGATACTTGTTCTTCTTCGTCAGCCTAAGGGCCGACCTCAAAGTCCACTTATGGTGGCCCTCTGTTCCTGGCACATCACAGCACTTCCACACTGCCTTCTCTTTTAAAGTGGAGCCATATCAGATCTGTACCAGCTTCCCACATTATCCCTTTACTCACTTACAGCCATATTACATAGCTACTGTAATTACAGTAAACCCCCATGATAAGCGATACATTCCAAGAGCGTTCGCATATAGTGAAAAAACACAAATATGTGATGTGGTGAAATTTGTATAGTCTAAACCCTAAATATGCCTGCAAATATGCGCCAAAAACAATTTAATTTCATTTTAAACTCAGCTTACTAAATTCACCTTAAAGAAAATGTAAAGGTAAACCCATATCTGTACTGTACAGTTTACACTGATTTCCTGCAGTGCTAGAATGTAAAATACAGATGTTACCCCTGTATAGACTGTACTGTAATTCATGCACATGTGTTTTCTTTGGTATGCGCTGTTGTTTTGTTTGGTATAAGCAGGGTAAATACAGTAATAAATTAATTTAATTTTCTGTAAAAAAAATAAAGGGCTTTAAGAAGAACAAAACGAAAAACACATGAAAACTCAGAAACACACGAGATGCGTCACAGGGCAGCAGCCAATCAGCAGCAAGGAGAAATAAATAACGTTCTCGGATTGGCTACTTTCAAACCTACTGCCTCTGAGTACAGTGGTATTTCCATCCCAAGACGTGCGTTCTTTGTGTTCTCTGGACTGTACCAAAACATGTATAGTTATATTTTATATAGAAATGTAGCTGACTTTACGTTAATATTTATGTAACAAGATTTGTATATTATATTTGTCTTAATAAATTATCACAAAAATGCATGAAAAATGCTGGGTTGTTTATCTTTGGGTGCAGTGCTGAGCAGCGTTGCTAACCGGCGCGGCCAAACATAAACAACCAACGTTAGGCCGAGAGGTTTGGCGGACGAGGCCCAGACATCACAACAGCAAAAAAAATGCGGAGGATATCTGCGCTTTCCACGCACGTGTGGGAGGTTCCACAAACAATGATTAGTTTGGTTCTCAGAAAAATTCCGTGAGAGACTGAATCTGCGACTGCTGAACTGCGTATAAGCGGGGGTTTACTGTTTATCTTTACACACACATAACACATACAAAAACCTCACACATATTGTACTCTGGTTTAAGTTTTCAGTCCCATAAGTGATCTCTGTCCTACATTCCAGCTTGTAGCTACTGGCAGTCCAGGCATACTGAGGCTATATGCCAGGGCCAAATTGTGATGGCTAGATGGCTGGGTCAAAGCATCTTCGGAAGGACGTGTGGAGTGTTCCTAGTGTGCAATGGATAATACCTTCCAACAGTGGTCCAAGGAATGAGAACTAGTGAACTGGCTAGCCCATCTACTCTGAGCCCACAGAAGAGCTACTGTAGCACAAATTGTTGAAAAAATGTACTGCTGTTTGTAACAGAAAGATGTCAAAACACACAGTGTATCACAGCTTGCTGTGGATGGGGCTGCACAGCAACAGATTAGTCAGGGTGTCCATGATGACCCCTTTCCATTGCTAAAAGCATACAATTGCCAAGTGAGTGTCAGAACTGGACCATGGAGCAATAGCACAAGGTGGTGTGGTCTGATGAATCACGTTTTCTTTTATGTCATGTCGATGGCTAGGTGTGTGCGCGTCGCTTACCTTTTTTTTTACATCATGTAGCATGTTCTGCTTATTTGGGGAAGGGATGGCAACAGGGTGTCCTATGGGATATGGGACAATGTTCTATTGGGAAACTTTTATTCCTGGCATTCCTGTGGATGTTACCACCTTTCTAAACGTTGTTGCAGAAGAAGGACTCCCCTTCATGGCAAAGGTATTCCCTCATTGCAGTGGTAGTATAATACATCCTGCCTGTAAAAGATAATCAGGAATGGTTTGTGGCGCATGACAAAGAGCTGAAGGTGTTGATTTGGCCTACAAATTTCCCATATCTCAATCCAGTGGAACTTCTCACAACAGGTACCACAGCACACATTCAGAGGTCGAGTCCATGCCTTCCATTCCATGTCTTGATGGGTCAGAGCTGTTTTGGTGGCACAAGGGGGACCTACACATTATTAGGCCTGTGATTTTAATATAATGGCTGATAAGTGTATGTGTGTGACACACTTTTAGCTGATGCATATAAAATGTGTCATCTTTTCAGAAGATTTCTTGTTCATACAGGCCATTGATTTAGAATACTTAAATTACTGTATTAATTCAACTTATGATCTAATGGTCGGCTGCAGTGACCACAGGTATTTATTACAAACCTTTCACCATCCCCCACTTGCACTAATGAGTTTACTTCCTTTGTTTAGGACATCAGCTTAATAGGGGGATCAAGTTGTGCAGAGTTGGAACAAACACCTGCGTAAGCCATGGCACTCGATGAAAGTCTTCTATACCCCCTACCCCCACATCACATTACTAACCTGAACCTTTTCTGAACTATGTTTGTCAGGATTATATTAGCTATGATGTACACAACTATTGACTGCTCTGTGGCTGTGCAGCCCCATACACAGCAAGTTGCAATGGACTTAACAGTAACTTGCATGAACTTTTTCAGCTTACTTCTGAATTTTAGAACTGAAACTCTAAGCAGGAGATGCCTACCATGCTTTCTTCATTTCCAGTGTGATAGTGAGCAATGCAAAAGGCGATTACTTTCATGTGATGTGTTTGTTTCCAGTTAGTGCTTTGTTACATAAGTGTGATTAACACAACCACAATTCATGATTTTCCTCTGTGTGTGAGTAGTGATGACACACTGCTCATGGCAGTGATTTTCACAGTGGAGGTAGAAAAGAGCAAACACTTCAGGACAGCTCATGTGGAGGTGGGGCTGTAGGGCCAAGTGCATGCCTTCATTCTCTTACTAAATTCTCATTTCACCGTCTAGTGATTCACCTGGATTTTATATTTCCCCCCGGATTACCAAAATGGAGCGTATAAGTGTGAAATGGAGTCACACTGGAGAGTGTGTGTGTGTGTGCCCGTACGTGATGGATCGGTAGTGTAACACAGGCTGATAGTGACAGTGTGAATAGATTAGCCTTTGGGTTAGGCTGTATAATAGTGCTGGCAGACTGGCTGATGAATTGCTCTGTGTGATGTCCCACTCGTCCTGCTCTGGCACAAACAGCAGCAGAGCTATCAGCCGCAGCATGGGAACGGCCCCAGGCCCTACACCACAAACCACATCACTTCTAGATCCCATCAGATAGGTCAGAGAGAGAGAACAGAGAGATGCTGCATTTGGAATTTCTCTTGCATGTTTATTTTAGGGTTTTTTGAGGATTTTCTCAGATGGCAGCTGCAATGACGCTTTCACAAAAATTAGACTTTATTTTTATACATTTTTAGGACAAGAAAAACAGTGCTAAAATACAATGCCAGGGCTAGAAAAAATGGAAATTACTATCCGATTTCTAAAGAACAAGTAAGTAAATAAATAAGTAAATAAATACATTTGAGTAAATGATATTTGTCCAGTCATTGATAGATAGATAGATAGATGGGTAGGTAGGTAGATAGATAGATAGATAGATAGATAGATAGATAGATAGATAAAGAGTTAAAGGTTTTGATACCAAGCAACGCAATATATATGGATATACATACATACATATACAGGGGGTCGTGGAGTTATGACACAGATCCATTCCTACGACAGTGATGTAACCCGAATGTTGGTGTAAGTCGAAACACACCCTAGCCTAAGTCACGTACCTATCTTAAAACAGTTGTAAAATCATAATCTAGAACATAAATCACAACTAAGCCACAGAAAAAAGAAAAGGACATAAATATACTGTACTTGTACAGTACACTGTAGTAACAGAAAAAAATGACAAAATTGTGTGTAAAAACACTTGGGGACGCAAACTCCCTCACTCATATGCCGTGTTACTGTGTATTCTGTGTATACTGTATATAGTGGTACATATATATATATATACATATAATGAACCTCTGTGTGTCTGTATGTGTGTGTGTCAGCAGGACAGTGTGTTTCACCTGGAGTCTGAGCATATCGAGAGTGGCAGAGGGAAATCTCCATTCCATCCCAACAGCCCCACAGTCTCCACTGTGTCCAGTAAGAACTCACCAGCACTGACATGCAAACTCTCTCTCTCACACACACACACACTCTCACTCACAATCATTCTCACCCCCTTTTTTTCTATCTCCTATCAATGTGTGTGTGTGCTCCTTTGCTCAACAAAGAGTGCTGTGTGTTTTGAGCCTCAGGCAGTCAGTATGAAAGCCATTCAGCTATTCAGGATTTCCACCTCCTCTGCATTCACTCACACAACACTTCAAGTCAAATCCATCAGCTCACTGAATTAGACCGCCCAGATTAAGACAGGGGTTTGAGAAGAACGGGAACAGAAAAATGAAGGACTGAGTTATGAGGAGTTTCTCTCCTGCAGTCACAAAGGATCATCAATCTTGTCCGTCTCAGCAGCCTCTAAGCTTTTGGAACCTGTGTCATTTACAACACTGCAGATTTACACACTAAACTGATGGTTCTCTTGACACTGTTATGCCTGAGCCCTGACACTCTTTATTATTGACACAGGGAGGAAAGAGAAAATCATTACTGACTTATGCTTTTCACTTATCCTTTAGCCGCCACCTTGTGGTACAGTAAAGAATAGCAGGCCAGCAGCATGAAGTGAAATGAACCTGTCCTTAAGTGATCAGTGAAGTCCAGACTGAATGGAGATTGTTCAGAGCATAAGCAAAAGGACTGACCAGTGCAAATATTAAAAAAACATTAAAAGTCAAGTAGTCAAGTAGGTTTATCGTCTTTTCAACCATATACACACTGTATATAGTGAAACATTACAATGTGCCACCAGAACCATGGTGAAACACAAGAAAAGAAACAACACAAGGCTAGTGCAGAGAGGATGAAAGAAATAATACAAGACAACATATAGTGCAGTCTATAATAGCTACAGTCTGGGTGAGTACAGTATTTTGACAGGTACTGTATTCTAGTACCTGATAGCTGTGTGCAAAATGCAGAACAGAAGCTACATGTGCAAAAATGCAGAGCAGAGGTAGCCAGCAATAAATATGACTATGCAAATATAGCAGCAATTAGTCAAGACAGAAAATGAACAAGTCATTTTTTCTCTTTTTTCTATCAACAGGAGGGCAACTGTTCATAGGCCTCTACACTGATTACTGGGAAAATGATGCTGCGCTGTATCGGTTAGGCAAACATGGCTACACAAGGACAGAAGTGGGTGACAGGCAGCTGCTGAATGGTGAGACAAACTACGCCAAACACAGCACTAATAATGCACCATTACTCACTCAATTCATCGTGCACTCACAGTTTTTCATAGACTCAGACATTCACTCAAACACTTATTCACTCAAGGAGCATTGAAAAGGACCATCAACAGTAACGTACCATGAGAAATTAGAGTGTGGTGATACACTCAGCCCACAAATGGATATGATTTATGATACTAGGCTAACTATTGTCACAAAACTTCAAAATGTAAATGAAATGGATCCATGCAAAATCTGCTAGACCTGGGCTCCAGGAGGAGTGCTCAACTGGGTTGTTGATTAGTACCGGTATTTTGCAAAATTTGGTCCTGAAACCATGCATTTGGATTAGAGATCAAAATTAATGGAATGAATGAATAGAACGTCACCTCCAGCTTTTAAATGTGATTGGCTAAGAGATATTCTGTTACACCAACATCTCTCTGTCTTACTTACCTGTAACCTAGCAATGACAACAAACAACTAAACAGGTGTTGTTTAGGTGTATTTAGCCTACAGTAACTTGGTTGAATACTGGACGTTGATTTAAGTTTAGCTTTACAGGTTTAAGGAACAGATGTGGACTACTTGAGCGATGGATAAGAGCGTCAGCTAAATGCCGTAAATGTAAATGTAAAACAACAGCCATAAAGTTAATTACCGGTATCAATCCTGCCGTAAAAAGCAACAAGCAACAGCAAGAAATGCATGTGAGTGACAATAACAAAGCCAAAACACTGCCACTGTAATCAACCCAGTCGTCTACACCAGCTGTGCAAGGCAGAACATTCGTCTTTTTGATGAACACCCACTTCTGTTTTTTACTTTTTAGTGCATTGCACTAATGTTGCATCTTAAACACTGCAGTTAAGTCAGATGCCTTTTGGCCAAATATAGCTGATCTAACATTAACAAGGTGTTGAAAAGTGGGCTATATAACTTTTTCTCAGGTGTTATAAGAACATGTTTCAGTTAACGGTTTAATGTACTTGAGCTATTGATATTGTGTTAAATGTGTTGCACAAATGTAAAATGTGTAGCTAGTACTCTTTAGTTAATTCTGACAAGTTCGTAATTTGTATATACTCTGACTTGATGAGCAGGTTGGGCTTTTCCAGAGCAGGTATCCCTGAGTTTTGCAATACTTTATTCACTTACATTTATGTGCAACAGTGCCAGATCTAAGCTACGTGATGTAACGTATCAGTTTCTGTGCCACTGATTTAAAGTCAAATATTAAAAATCATAAACAGTGGTATCATGCACTGTGAATATAGGCCTAATATCACACAGTACATCAGTCCTTCTCATGTACTATTGCTTTTACAATAGAATAGAACTGAACTGAACTGTATAGAATAGAATGGAATTATCCACAAAATATTGTCACAGTATGCTTTTGAGTTCAATGAATTGTTGCCCCCCTACTGATCAACAACTTCAGTGCATTTCCTCCTACTAAATAAAGAATATACATCTCATTGACTCAGTTAAAATACATGTATAACAGAAGGCAAAGAGTGGTTCATGAAGGAGACGAACAACACTGGGGTACTTTTTAAAAAGGGCATATCAAGCTCTTTTTGTATGTGAGGGAAACCTAGACTTTTACAATATTATCTTAACACAGCTGCCAGAAAAAGAGTGTCTCGTCCTTGACATGTGCTCTGCTGCAGAGTTTGATCCAGAAACTATTTTAACCCCCCCGATCCAGTTAAGCTGTCTTCAGGAGCATTTGAATTTTATAGGCAGGTGTAGCTGATTAGGGCTGGAACTAAACTCTGCAGGAGATTACATATGCAGAAGAGCAGTCGGGCACTCCTGTCTTAGAAGAATTTAGCATTTTACGGTACACTGAGCAAAAACAGCTCTTGCTGTCTCACACACACAAACACACACAAACACACACACACACACACACACACACACACACACACACACACACAGATCTCAAGACCAGGAGGGTGAACACAATATTAAATCACTTTCAGTCATCAATCAGCATTAGTGCCCAGGTCTGTTGCTGATTGAGTTTAGGGCCACTCTGAGCACAGTTCAGAGAGATCAGCAGCGTCATGCTGGGGGCTGGTCTACCAAATATACTAACTGCCCACTATTTATTCTGCCACAAAGAATCTCAGAGCTTTTCAAGACTGCACTTTAGCTGAGATGATAATACCTCTACTGTCTGAAATCCAGGAAAGCCATCTTTTCCTGTTTACTGCCTTTATGCCAGATTTATAGCATCTGCTTCCTACTTCTGCTTTGGTGTGTGTGTGTGTGTGTGTGTGTGTGTGTGTGTGTGGCTGTATGTATGTGTGTGCGCGTGTCTGTCTGTGGCTGTGTTTATGTGTATACATGAGCCAGAAAACAGACAGTGTGTGTCTGAGCATAAAGAAGTATAGTTCTTACCTGTGGGGGGGCTGTTGTAGCCTGAGCCCCCTACTGTGGGGCCATTAATCATACAGGGAAGCTGAAAGGCATCCATGACAGGCACCATCCATCTATGCCCACTCTACGTCACACACACCCACTCACAGCATTCAGACCTGGTCAAACACAGTCAAACACGTTCAAAAGAGGCCCACTGCGCTGTCATACACCAATGCAAAACAGAGACCTTGCAGGCCCATGGAAACCATTACCCTGTGTGTACATGTGTGGGGATGTGTGCAGTACCTTTAAACAGAGGCAACGACCTGTAACTATTCTAAAATGGGTTAACTGAGTGTTAAGTGTTTTCAGGCTGTGCTAAAATAATGAAATGTTAAAAACTGTTTCCCACACACTCTCAGTAAAAAGCTCAAATCCTCACACTCTGGCTAATTCACATCTTAGCTGCCAAAATAGAAGATCATCAAAATTGTTATTTTATTGGAGAGGAGCAACAGATCTTAAATGTATTGCCCGTTTATGAAAAAAAGATTTACTAGTGACTAAATTTGGACCATTTTCTTTATTTGTCGTGAAACTATCACAGTGTAAACCGCAGCTGGTGTTTTCCAACAGTTTAAATTAGCCAGCGGCATCATGCTATTCAGTTTAACTGTTCTAGGATTTGCTGCATCACTTCATAAGATAAACACATATAACTCTTAACGACAAAGCTATTATTTCACACATATAATGCTTCAAATTAGTTGCACAGTAGTCTTCCGATATGGGTTATAGATCCTAGGAAATGGATTTGGTTGTTGCACTATTACACTATTTTCTTTGTGCTTGAATTTTTCCTCAGAGCCCAAGTTTGTAGGATCTGTGGCCATTTCTGATAACGATGACCCTGCAGATGACAAAGTTTACTTCTTCTTTACTGAGAGAGTGCCCAACACAGATGGAGGACATAAGGCTGTCTATAGCAGAGTGGCCAGAGTGTGTGCTGTAAGTATCAAGAATAAATTGATGGTAGAATTAAACTTGGAACTATATTTTTGTCATTTCTTCCTTTCCATTAAAAAAAACCCAGCTGACTGTTCTTTTGTGTGAGTATTTCATGACAAATGGAGCAATGTGAATGGTGTAATGCAAGATTAGCAGTGATATACACTGGTCAGCCACAACATTAAAACCACTGTCAATAATATAGATTATCTTTTTATAATCAAACCTTTCTTGTAGTGAGATATATTAGGCAGCAAGTGAACAGTCAGTTCTTGAAGCTGATGAATCAGAAACAGGAAAAATAGGATCTTAGCGAGTTCAACAAGGGCCAAACCGTGATGGCTTGATGACTGGGTCAGAGCATTTCTAAAATGTCTTGTGACAGATGTTGTGGGGAGTTTCTGGTATGCAGTGGTTAAGAGAAGAAGAAGAACTAGTAATCCGGCCAAAGGGTCATGGGAGCCCAAGGCTGACTAATGAAGCTGATGAAAAAGTTAATGCTGACTATTATAGAAAGGTATCAAAATACACAGTGCATCAAAGCTTGCTGTGTATGAGGCTGTATAGCCGCAGGCAATTCAGAGAACCCATACTGACCCCTGTCCAATACCAAAAAAGCCCACAATGGACAATCGGACATTAGAACTGAACCACGGAGCAATGAAAGAAGGTTGCCTAGTCTGTTGTTTTCTTTTACAACAAATATGCTGGTGGATGGGTCAGTGTACGCTGCTCAGGGAAGAGATGGCACCAGGATGCACTACTGAAAGAAGGCAGTGCGATGCTCTAGGCAATGTTTTCTGGGAAACCTACATAAACATTGTTGCAGACCAAGTACACCCCTTTAAGGGACTGTGTTCCCTAATAGCAGTGGCCTCTTTCAGCAGGATAATGTGTCCTGCCGCACTGCAAAAATAGTTCAGGAATAGTTTGAGGAACATGATGAAGAGTTCTGTGTGCTATCTTGGCCTCCATATTCCTCACATCTCAATGCAATCCAGCATCTGTGGGATGTGCTAGACAAATTGTCCAATCCATGGAGACCCCACCTTACAACTTACAAGACTTAAAGGATCTGATGCCAATGTCTTAGTGCGGATACCCCAACATACCTTCAGAGGTTTCTGAAGTCCACGCCTCGACAGGTCAGAGCTGCTTTGGTGGCACGAGGGGAACCCACACAATATTAGACAGGTGGTTTAAATATTATGGCTACATATCTAGATATATCATAGTGTACAGTACTGTTCAAAAAATAAACATGTAAACACTTTTCATGGCCACCTACATATTATTTTATGTGAAATAAATGAATAGGTAACATTGTATAAATGAACCTCACTTAAAGTGATCTTTGATTAAAGATTTGTGGGATTGTACTATCTATAGGTTAAGAGTGACAAATGCAATCAGTGGTTAAATGCCAGGAAACAAATGTCTAAATGTCAATTGTTAGAATAACTACAAATTGTTAAGCAATTACAACTTTCAAATCCTAAGCAATAAGCAACTAACTGGCGTTTTTTCGCATTTGCTCTTAGAATGACCAGGGTGGTCAACGGATGTTAGTAAATAAGTGGAGCTCATTCCTGAAGGCTCGCCTGATCTGCTCTGTGGCAGGACCCAATGGCATCGACACACACTTTGATGAGCTGGGTGAGAAAATGTGCTTTCTTTTTTGTTTGTTTTTCTCCGCACATTTCTGTGGCCTTATGCAATACTGCTGCACAGTCTACCGTTCCACCTGGTGAAGTCTGGTGAACTGATTTCTACACTGCATGCCTCAGGACACAGCCCATACAGTTTGATATGTGATGAAATTCGTCATTAGCTGCTGAGCCAACAGCAATGTGTAAGTTGGTAATATCAGCTCACATTTAAAAGATATTAGTTTGTGTGTGCGTCTGTACGGAATGCTGGATTATAGCTAGAGGTAACGCGTGGTTACATGATTGGTTTGATAAAAAGGAGAGGGTTCTCATCAGCATGCATAGAGTGAGCTGGAGGAAAGGGATGGCTGCTCCAGACTGAGAAATGCTTCTCCATTCCAAGCTTGCAGAAGCAGCTATAGTGAAGCAGACTTTTCAGATTGTATTTCACATTGTATCCCCGCTGGGCTGTGGAAAATCGAACACATGGTAAATATGTGCCACCTGTAGTGATGTATGAATAGAAGCAAAAATCCTCTCACCTCACAGTGTGTTTCAGAGGGTGGTTTTGCTGGGTGCACCACACTCACCTGTATATTGTTTCTGTTATAACACAACCTTATGTCTCTAAAATGGTAACTTTCATCCTTTGGAAAAGAGTAAAATAGTAACACTATGTTTGTTATAAAAAATTTTGTAATTCGATGTATGCTAATGTAATGTACCTTATTCACAATAATTTTGGATCATTTTATTGGAGTCATGTAAAAAGGGCAACGCTAAAAAAAAGTTTAAAAAACTGAATTATGAGATTTTGACATGACAGCTAAAGTAAAATTTCTTGCTCATATCTATCTGTGTGTATGTGTCTGTGTGTGTATAGAGGATGTGTTTGTCCTGAACAAGAAGGATGACAAGAATCCTGAAATATTTGGCTTGTTTAGCACAACCAGGTAGGTACAGAACAGTACGTACTATTTATGCTCTGGGCTCTATACAGAGTTTATTGTTATTCTGGATAAATGTAAGTTATTGCATCTGTATGCAGTCTATTCATCACATCACATCCCCGTCTAGTCTAGCAAAATTACTTGAAAGGACAGGTTTAAAGACTCTTCAAAGTTATAAATTATATTCTCATCGCTTGACTAAACACACTAACAAGGTTAAGAGCAAATGGAAGCCAGGAGCCACCATATGTGCAATGCTAATTGCTGGCCATTCACTTTCATATCTTTTTATTGCGCCATTAGCCTTTTTTGACTCAGCTCAACTCTTTTCTTCTCTTCTTGCCCAGCGCGGTATTTAAAGGTTATGCAGTTTGTATGTATACCATGGAGGAGATCCGGGCGGTATTCAATGGGCCATTTGCACACCGGGAGCATGCTGACCACCACTGGAGTGTGTATGAAGGGAAAGTGCCCTACCCTCGCCCTGGATCTGTGAGTCTCACTCTCTAACAGCTGTGTGCTTTTTTTTGGAGGTGACCATTTGTCACAGTTTATCATGCATTACGGTGGTGTCATAGCCTGGACCACCAAATAATGACTACAACATTCTTTTCGTCACACTTCGTGTGCAGCTAGCTGGCAGTTCTGTGTTATATCTTGTCCCCAGTGAGAGGCAGACGCCTTGCAGGTCTATTTTCAGAATGGCTTACGCAACTTCAAATGTGTCACGCTCTCGCAGTCTCCAAACTTATAACAGAGGTAAACAGGCAAAAACTAGGGAGGGAGAAACTGTCAGTTTTTAAGCTCACACTCAATACACTCGGCTACTAGGACTTATGAGTGAGTGTGCAGGAAGATTTCTGACTCTCGCAGGAGGTCCTTTCAGCACCTTAGTTTAGAAGTACTGGGATTATAAGCTTTTTCTTGTACTAAACAAATACTACTTTGCTGAAAGTTAGAAATAAAAATAATATACCATAAACATCAAAGCACTACTTCTTGTGATAGAGAATAGGATAGGAAAAGTTATATGTTTCAGTCAATTGGTTTTTCATGTGTACTTTCAGATTGGTTAATGTTAAGGCAGTTTATTAGCCATTATTTATTTCTTACATTCTCAAATAAGGGTTTTTTAGAGCAATGCCATAGAAGAACCTTTAAATGCATGGTTCTGAAAAGAGCCTTTATTCCAAACGAGGTGTGTGAGTATGTAGAAACTTGTTAAACCATGGTTTAAGTGGTTCAATACCAATTAAAGATTCTTCCTAGAACTGTACATCTAAGTCAAGAACCATCATTATATCTTTTGTAAACAAGATGACTCACATCCTAAAGTGGTGCTGCAGTAGTCCTGAGTTGTCTCGAGCTTATACAGTTCTCCAAAGACTAGTGGCAGCTAGCTTTACTTTCTAATTAGGTGCCTTGAAGGTCTGAGGAACTATTGAAAAACTTCGTCGTAACTGCAGACTTTAAATCATCATTGCAAAGAGGAATGAGTTATTCAAACAAGAACCCGAAGAAATGATATGTCAGATGAGGGTGACTACAAGCTTTCTGATTGTCTAGATAACTTCGCAGTTTGACTCCATTCTAGCTGAAAGAGTAAGAATCTTACCTAAATGTCTGCTACAAACAGTTATATGTCAGATATTGTATCACTAATATTTGCTTGATGTTAATTAATACAGCAAAGCTATATTACATTATATTAATATATTATATTAATACAAACTGTGTTAAGGTATAGCTGGAAATCCCAGGATGCATTTGACACAGAATCATAGAGATTCACAATAATCAGCTTCTAATTATAAATAAATGTGGACGCCAAAGTTTAAACCTTATACTGGAGAGGGAGGGCTTCATCCTACCAGCCATACCAGCTACTTATTTAAAACATCTAGAAAAAAGATTATTGTGACTGTAAGTTCTAAAATAATCTTTATTTATCTTTATTTAGTTCTATAATTAGATATTAGATATATTGACTAATTTAAGATGCTTTCTTTTGCCAAGATGTCATTTTTTCTCTCCCTTTCTCTGGTCTGTCTCTCAGTGTGCCAGTAAGATTAACGGAGGTCAGTTCTCCAGTTCTAAGGAGTACCCAGATGAGGTTCTGCGATTTGTGCGTTCACACCCCCTCATGTTCCAGTCAGTGCAGCCAGTACATAGGCGGCCTATTTTGCTGGACACGGACGGAGGACGCAGACTCACTGAGCTTGCTGTGGACAGAGTGGAGGCGGAGGATGGACATTACAATGTCCTGTTCATCGGCACAGGTGCTGCAACTGGGTTCACATAACAGTCTAGAGAACTTAGGGGTCATACCTTCACAGATTTCTATGCAGCTTAAAGAAGTGTAAAACAGAAATAAGGATACACATAATCCTCCATACATTAATCAAGCCTCTATTCTTCTCCAGATGATTCAGTTGTTTTAAAGGTGATTACCATCTTCAACAAGGAGACTAACACAGTTGAAGAAGTGCTTTTGGAGGAGTTGCAGGTGTTCAAGGTAAATCAACAGTGATTTAGAGAGTCATCTTAAACTAACACTATGTACTTATATTTATGAAGACTTTTCATCCTCTGTCATCCTAGGTTCCTGTACCTATCACAGAAATCATCATCACAACCAAAAGAGTAAGAGACAATTGTGTTATTTCTCTGATCAGAGAATGTCTATTCAAATATTTTCATAGAATGCACTCTTTTTCTGTACCATTAGGTGGTGATATTTAGCAATACAATTTTAGGACACATTGAAAAACAGGCAAATAGAAAGGTGTAAGTGATCAGATGTGAGTTTGAAAGACAATAATGGTTGGGGCTTCGAATCCGGGTCCTGGCCTTGTGTGTTGAGTTTGCATGTTCTCCTCATGGTGGCATGAGTTTGCTCGGAGGTCTCTGGTTTCTACCACAGTCCAGAGACATGCGCGCCAGGTGAATTGGGGATTCTAAATTGACCGTAGGTGTGTGCGAATGATGTGTGTGGGTGTGTGTGTGTGTGTGTTTGTGTGTGTGTGTGTGCACCCTGTGCCCAGGGTGCGTCCCTGCTTCACGCTTGTAGATCCTGGGATGGGCTCCGGGTGCCCATGACCCTATCAAGGCTTAAGCAGTTACAGAAAATGAGATATTATGAGAAATTAGATACTTACATAAATTGTAAATGATGTAATACATGCAACTGTATTATTATTTTCTAACAATTTACTTTGTTTGCATTACTGCAGCAACAGCTGTATGTTGGATCAGAGCTGGGTGTGGCTCAGGTTCGTGTGCATCAGTGTGGTCTGTACGGCTCAGCCTGCGCTGACTGCTGTCTGGCCAGGGACCCCTACTGCGCCTGGGACGGACACACCTGCTCCAGATACTACCCTGCTGGCAATTACAACAAGAGGTGCAAACACACACACACACAAATGCACGCACACACATACACACACTGGCACATTCTGTCAAACACTTATGAATGCAGATATGGAAATGTTCCTGCTCCGGATGCTGCACTGCTGCGCTTCATAGAAAAAAGCTCACAGGATTTCAATTACAGCATTTACCGAGGCTAAGATGGAGACATGCTCGTGGTGAGAGAGAGCGTGAAGTCTCACCTCACCTCCTGCCATCCTTACCACGCTGTCTCCCACTCATCACCTTCTGCCTCACTGTCTCTCAATGACTGCCAGGGCGTGCATGTGCGTGCGTACGTGTGTGTGTGTGTGTGTGTGTTGATGAATGCTGGTAATTTCTTCCAAAGGTTGTAGCCCCCTATCTGATTAGTCACTGATGTGTCAGGTTATTGAATTTGTGCTACTCAGGAAGGCATTCTGATGTCTCACTCAAGTGCAAGGGGTATGCGTGTGTGTGTGTGTGTGTGTGTTTGTGTATCTGTGTTGGACTTGCGCTCCTTATCAGAGTGAGAGGTTACTGCGAGTGTTTCCCTAATCAAACCCAAAGCGCTGTCAGTTCTCTCTGCATGGCTATTGACTTGAACCCATTAGCACTTTATGCTAACACTTCCCACTCATACTAATGCCCATCACACACTCGTTCTGTATGTAGAGCCAGACGAAGGAATCACGAATAATCAGCGCAGAGTGCCAGTCAGAGCAATCACGGTTGGGATGATAACAAAATAGATTAGCTGCTCTCAAATGATTTCTCTCTGAGATGAAACAGCAGTGGGGGAGGAACTCTCACACTCTCTCTCTCTCATTTTTTGTCTCTGCCTGTCTCTTTCTCTCCAGATCTCTCTTTTTCTGGCACTCTGTTCCTCACCTCTCTCTCTCTCTCCCTCTCTCTTAACCTCTCTCTTCTCTCTGTGTCTCTTTCTCTCCTCATCTCACTCTCTCTGGCACTCACTCTTTCTCTCTGTCTTACTCTCTCCCTGTCTCATGCTCAGTGCCTCTGTCTCTGTCTTTATCATTCTTCACCCTATTTCTCTCTCTTCCTTCTTTCTCATTCTGTTTTTTCTTATTTTTCTCCTTTCTCTCCCCACCTTTTTTTTCTCCCTCCATGTGTTGAGCTTTTTTCTCGTCTCTAACCCTCTTTGCAATGTTTGCCTCTTTCACACTGCAGTCAATAACAGGGTGTTATGAAATGTGTCAGACAGAAAAGTTGAGTTCTGTTACGCTGAGGGAGTTCTTACCACTTTTCTTCACTTTTTCTCTTTCTCTCTCTGTCTCTCTCCAGGCGCTTCAGAAGGCAGGATGTCCGTCACGGCAATGCTGTTCAGCAGTGTAATGGTCTCCAGCTGAATGGTTCGTGCTAGAGGTTGCTCTATTGATCAGTGAAGCGGCTGAAGTTGAGAGAACTGAAGCCCATTTTGCCCCCAGACTCTATTAATACAAGTCATAAAATGACTAATAATGCATGTGGGGGAGACATTCTACCAGACATTTATTTCATTGCTCAGCTTGCAGAATTTGTGTGTGTGTGTGTGTGTGTGTGTTACAGAGGCTCAGAGCGTGTCAGAGAAATTGGTGTATGGTGTGGAGAAGAATAGCACTCTATTAGAGTGTAGACCCCGATCTCTGCAGGCTTTACTCACTTGGTACATATTGAAAGGACTGGACATGGAAGAGGTATGGAAACTTGGATGCACACACAAATACTCACGCATACATTTGTACACATACACCCATCTGTCACAAAACTAACATGACTGACAGGGAAAGCGAATGACATTGAGTGTCTCATGAGTCAACTCTTGAAGTTAATGTTTTGGAAGCAGGGAAAAGGGGCAAGTGTAAGTATCTGAGTAACTTTCACAAGAGCTGATTTATGATGGCTAAATCAGTGCATCTCTAAAACAGATGGGGTTTTCCCAGTATGCAGTGAGTGATAAGTACCGACCAAAAGTGGACAAAAGATGAACCTGCAAATGGGTCACTTACAAGGGGAGGAGATGTCACCAGGATGCACCATGGGAAGAAGGCAGGTCAGCGGGGGGAGTGTGAATCTCTGGGCAGTGTTCTGCTGGGAAACCTTGAGTCCTGGAATTCACATTGATGTTACTTCAATATGTACCACCTCTCTAAACATTGTTGCAGACCAAGTACACCGCTTCATGGTAATAGTAGTCCCTAAAGACAATGGCCTCTTTCAGCAGGATAATGTGACCGTCCACATTCCAAAAACTTTTCAGGAATATTTTGAGGAACATCACAAAGAGTTCAAGGCACATCACTATCACTGCTAGGCTGAGAATAGTCTGCCATCCAAAAATATTCAGACAGCAGTGGCAAAGGATGAGCTTTTTCTACAAGGTGCTAGTAAATGTTTAATGGTAGTAAAACATGTTTATTATTGTTATTAATTTCACTCTTCATCACATTCTCTGTCTTTCAGGTAAAAGGAGATGAGCACATTATTCAGACACCTCATGGTCTCTTGTTTCTGACAACGAAGAAATCTGATGCCGGTGTGTACATGTGCCAGTCAGAAGAACATGGCTTCATTCAGACCATTGTGAGGGTCACTCTGGAGGTACTGGAGGAGCAGCGGGTAGAGAGTCTGTTCCATCGAGGAGAATATGACGAGAGGGAGACCCAGTTTAGATCCCAGCCTTGCCCCTTCCCCAGCCTGCCTTCAGCATCTTCTGCCACCAAGCTCTGGTACAAAGACTTCATGCAGCTGATCGGCTACAGTAATTTTCAGCGAGTGGAGCAGTACTGTGAGAGGGTGTGGTGCGCTTCTGACAGAAAGAGGAAGAAGCTGAAAGGCCTGCCAGCTAAATGGCGCTACTCCCATGGAGCCGAGCGGCAAGGGAAAGCTCGGGCGCCCAGACACACACGGGACCACTGAGGATCGTATAGGAACACACAAATACCCTGAACTGATTCTACAGACCACGGGGTTGCACTCATGCTTTCAGCTAATATTCAGCTCTGTTCTGGCCATTAAATGGAAACATGAATAATGAAATGTAAATGCGATTGAGTCATGTGTTAGTGGTCCCACGTAAGGATGGTTTTCCAGGCACAAAGGAATCCCACGCTCTTAAAAGCAAAGGTTCTTCGGAACAGTGCCACAGAAGAACCACTTTTGGTTCCCAAAAGAATCGAATCTGGTTTAAAAAAAAACTTAGAAACATGAGTGTGAAGAACCTTTTTTAACCTTCAAAAAAACACACAATATAAAGGTTCTGTACTTTTTTTTTTTTTTTCTGAAACTGTAAATCCAAGCTAAGAGCCATTTAGGAAGCTTTAAGAATGAAGAATGATCTCTTTTGCTAGACCAGAGTCAACAGGGATTCTTTCTTTTAAGTCTAGGACTTGACAGTGTCTGGAAATCTTGTCCTCTGTGTTTGGTTTGGAATGTGCTAGACTGTAGAAGTTGGACAAAAAAAATTGATGTCTGTGTGTATCTTTGTGCTTGGTGGTAAAGTGTGGAACATTACAGTTATACTGAGGTTGCTTACACAGTGACATATAGCTTTTTTCCAGTGGATGGAGTTGGGTGGCATTCTGAGACGAGATTCTAAAAAAGAAACAAAGTGGCCACAACGATTCATTTCACACAGTGACAAACATGGGCATGCCGTGCTTCCATTTGCAACGACGTGAGCTGTCATGTGAGAAGTTCCAGAATAACCTTTCTTAGCTTGACAGCCTGAATTGGGGATTTCAGAACAATCCCTTCTTCCTGAATAGGGTGACTCATCACTTCAAAAACAGCAAGCACTCCTCATCTTCAAAATCCCTGCTCAAAAGAGGGAGGCATAGTTCTGCGCACATCAAGTATTTATCATTTTTATTTTATATTAAATTATTGTAGTTGGTGTACGGTAGTGGTTTAGGTGACTTGTTAGTTTGAACTGGAAATATGTTACAGTTTGTGTGTAGTGTTTCTAGGGTTTCAGGTCACTGAGTGTAATGATGCTCCTCAAGTGTTTATGCTCTCAGCATTAAGGACAAATCTACAGATTTGCTCTTCGAATTTGCAAAAAATAATGAATCAATTCCCCAATGAACCACTGAACTGAAATAAATGTCTTCATCATGAATCATATTATGACCTCCATACTAATGTATGTCCAGTGTACTATATTCTTTGGAGATGGATATCAGTGTAGAAATCCAATAAATAAGAATAGTCCAATAAAAGCCATACGTTCTTGTGTAGGCGTTTTTGTTTTTAATCAAGTACGGCACATTTTCCGATCTGCAGTCAGTAACACATTAAATAGCCTTGAAGAGCCAGGCTAATAGAAATTCTTTAGGGACATCTGGAATCTGGATCTGCACTGTGAATTTTTTTTCTCTATCCCAGAAGCTCTTAAAAGCACCCAGACTAAAAAGTAAGCTAACACATTAATGTCCATGTGATAGATTTAAGGACACATTATAAAGTAATCTGCCATTTTCATGGCATCTTTGAGACTATTAATTGTTTGACCAGTCATTGTCTGTCAATGGGTTTGATGTTCTCAGTATTCTCACTAAATGATTAGCTTGTACTTTCCATGGGCCATGCTAATCCTGGGCCTTGTAAAGCCACTCTTCTTGGAAGGCGTTCCGCAAGATTTTGTGGGAATTTGTGCCCATTCATCTTGTAGAGCATTTATGAGGTCAGGCACTGGTGTTGGATAAGTAGACCTGGCTCGTAATCTCCGTTCCAGTTCATCCCAGAGGTATTGGATGGGGTGTGCGACGCCAGTCAAGCTCTTCCACACTAAACTCATCCAGCCATGTCTTTATGGACCTTGCTTTGTGCACTGGGGCACAGTCATGCTGGAATAGAATGCGGTTCTTCCTCAAACTGTGTCCACAAAGTTGGAAGCCTGGCGTTGTCCAAAATGTCTTGGTCTGCTAATGCATTAAGATTGCCCTTCACTGGCAGTAAGGGGCCTAGCCCAACCCCTGAGAAACACGTGTGTTCCAATACTTTTGTCCATATAGTGTAACTGAGTTGTGTCAGGTATGTTAGAATAGGTAAACATTAAACTGTCTAGCAAGTTTAGGAAAGCACATTATTTTTTTATTTGCCATGGTGAAAATCATGACATGGTTGAAAGTCCTAAAAATTTACTAAGGCCTAACAAGGAGTGCCAGTAGTCTTCCTTCACTTCAGATATAATACATCTGTCAAATTAACTTGTAGTCAGCATGCAATATGCAGTTAAACAAACTGTAACACATTTCATTACCCCATAAGGACATGTAGTCATGCAGCACTAATAGCATAACACACACACACAAAAAAACCCTTCATTTGCTGTTTCATTTGTTTGTAATATTAACCCAGGGCAAAACAAGGGTTGTGCAGCTACAGTTCTGTAGCCCATGGCCTCACTGAATACATTGCCCTAAATATGCATAGCATGAAGTCTTCTAAAAATTACTGTGGCCTAACAAGGAGTGCCAATATTCTTCCCTCACTTCAGATGTAATACATCTCACACATATTCATAAATATGGTTATGGTTATAGCTAATGAGTGATCCTTACTAGAAATGCTGTACACTGGGTTCCATGCAGTTTCCAATGTTTGTTTAAATAGGTTTTTTTTTACAACTACGTGCTTCCAGAGTGTGTTTAAAGTATATGGGCTAATGCACACATGCTATTGTACATCGTCCCATGTTACAGTGCTATTCTAAATTAAACAACAGAGCTACAACAGTGAGTTGATTGGTTATGAAGAGTTTTACTGTACTGCTATTTGAAGGGATAGCATTTTTTTTACAGTAACCAAATTTTGCTGAGCAGTTAACTTTAAATACCTTGAACTACTAATTTTTCACAAATACAAAAAAGAATCCATTATTTAATGTTCATAAGATAACATCTGACCTGTAGCCTAATTAATGAGACTCTGAAGGAGAGTGTGATAGCAACATCTAATTCTGAAACTGTTGTCATACCTTGGGAAGTTCATCAGTTGGCAGATGAGATGGTCATTTAACCAGAATTCAAATCAGATTACACATAATCAGAATACGTGGATATTAATAATACCCTTTACTAAACTTTAATCTAGTATATATTTAAAAAGCTGAAGCTTAACTTGGTAATGCGACAATAATGGCCACTACTTTTTCCAACCCTACTTTCCAAAAGCAATTTAAAAAAAAAGACTGACCTACCAAACTTTTATTCCTTCTTGTAGATACAGTTCTTTTCTGCTAAATTATATTTTCTTATTTTAGGAAAGATATGTCAAACATAATGTGATCATGTGTATAGTTTTCAGTTCATCATCACCCTGACTAGATCATTATCATCAAAATGAAATGCTTTCTTAAGATCACCATTATCACCACCATAATCATGTAAATCATGTTTTTTTCCTGAGAACGTCTTCAAAGTCATTTTTGTTCTGGGACCTTTACCATAATCATCAGTGTTGTCCTGAGACCATCAGTACTACACTCAGTGTAGGTACCCATGCTGTATCCATAATACAATGCAGAAATCCATAATACAACCATTGGGGTGGAGCCTGTCATAAAGATTATAAAAATCAGGTGACACTCCACAACTTCCTCTCTGCAGGGTTTGCCAGTCAAGTCAGACCTTGCAAGAGTGGCCACCATCTTTTGTCTGAAAGAAGGCAGAGAAACTCACCTTCTTTGTTCCAAAGAGGGAACAATTAAACTAGTGTAAGTTTCAGTAAGTTTAGCTTAGACGTCTGATCAACATTGCAACAAGCCATCAACAAAGTTAAGCTTGCAACCGCTATTTCTGCTGCATTTGTGACAGCAACCATGTCCTTCCCTGAGAACTGCTGTGGATCTCAGCAGACAAGAAAATAACTGGAAACCACACTCTGAGTTTTCCCTCCAAACTTCCACAGAAACTTTGTGTAGGTGACAGACTGAACTTTACATACTTGCAAAAGTATCTAATCACGTGAGATTGAACTTAATCCGGGCGTAGCACAGTTTACCTCCAGAACAAATGTTGTGAATGTTAAACTTTTGTGAATGTGTTTATGTATTGACTGTTTGAAGAAATCTGAACTCAGATTTGGGCATGTTGATAGGTTTCTTTGATCCCTTTACTAACCACATCGTAAAATCTAAGCCAGTCACCATTAGTTTTTATCATAAGGCTGAAGTCATTCTCTGAAGTCAGCTTGGCCTCTAAAAACCAGAAAAAAGCTCAGCTGATCTCATTAACATGTTTTCTTTTGAGAAGTCAAACACGCACCATTTTCAGCACCTGCCTCCCCCCTTTCACAAGGATGTGCACACGCAAACGCACACAAGCATGTGCAGCACATGCTCATTCACTCAATCACCCTTTCACTTGAACTCTAAATATACTGATCATCGATTGCTTGTGTTTTTTAAATAGATTGTCTGAAATGTTTCATGTACATTCACCAAATGATCTTGACTTTATTCTGATACTGGTTGATCACATGGGGTCACATGGGGTGTTGTGAGGCAGGAAAGAAAGATGCACTTGCAGGAGTTGGGAGTAACTGGTTTCCCCATAACACGAAAACAGGACAAGGAAATAACAGGAGCACACACTCAGCCTGAGCTCTCAATAAAGAAACTCAGTTCACAGACACTGACAGAGGACAGAGCACATTGCAGCCCTCCACATGCAAGGATGAATTCAGCACCACAAATCCAACTTGCACAACAGTCATACAGTCTGTTTTCCAAGAAAAGAGAGGTGTGAAGCAGACTGAATCCATGAGGAGAGCTCAGGGCTGAGCTTCCAAGAGAGGTAACACAAAGCTGGCTGCATCCACAAAGAGAGCTCTGAACTGAAGAAAAAAACAAGCCACGCCACCAAAAAGGACTAGGACTTCTTGTCAGGGGAAGAAACTTAAATATGGCAAACAAACAAAAAACAGGTGATTCTAACTGGGACCACAAGTCAAATGAAAGATAAAGAAGGGGGAATTCAGGATGGGGTAGAGCATGCTGTCAAAACAAACATATATATATATAAATATGTGTGTGTGTGTGTATATATATATATATATAAATATATGTATATATATATATATATATATAAATATGTGTTTGTGTATGTATGTGTATGCATGTATGTATATATATATATATATATATTAGGGCTGGGAATTTAACGCGTTAATTAGATTAATTAATC
>JBBPCX010000018.1:10284479-10310352 GCA_037974365.1 Hydrocynus forskahlii | reverse complement strand
TAATGTTTATAATGATTTTATATATATAAATTTTGTCTTTATTCTTATGTTTTTTTCTGAGCAGATGTACTGCCCAGATAAATAACTTCAAGAAATTCCTGCCCAGATGAAATATAGATATTTTGATTTAGATATGTTCTCAGATGCCTGAGAAAATGTACTTATCTCTCACTATAGACAGATTTGTAAATTTTTTAAAAATCTATCTTAAGTACCACTTTTATAGATATCCTCTTTGACAAGAGGGTGAATGCATCTCATGAACGGCAAGTAAGTGCAACAAAAGGAACCTTTGATGTGCTCACCTCTCTGCTTTTGTTCACGAAAGTACATCCGAAAAAGAGCCAAAGAGATTTTCCTAATGGGAAGTCATTTAAGGCTTGTAATTTTGCACAAGAGCAGGAACTACAATTCCTTTTAAGGTGATCATTTTCACACTATTACAATTAAGTATCTTTAGAGTTTTCAGTGTTTTTTTCATTTCGTTTGAAATGAACACCCTTTGGGGAAAACTAGTGGTGATTGAATGGTTTGAAATGTTCTAATAAGTGTCTCTCTCTCTCTCTCTCTCACCCCATCCCTTTGTCTTTTCATCTCTATCTCTCTCTCAAGGGAATGTGGTGGCAGATGTGAGGGCTACATAAAAGTAGTGAGGAACCCTCCATTGGACTCCAAGAAAACTGGAGTGGTTACTACCCTGATGCCCTCACTGCAGCCTCTACAGGCTTTTAGGGCCCTCCAGCAGTAAGGCCCCCGTTCTAATCCCAGTCTTCCCCTTTAACCAGCTCCCAGCACCCTCCAGACAGAATGTTCTCCTCCAACTTCTTGAGTGGGGGGAACCCACTGAGTGCCATGTCCTCTGCAGTAAACAAGTTCAGTCTGTTTGGGGATGAGGCTGAGGAAAAGCAGCAGCAGCAGCCGGATTCTGTGAAGCAGAAAAGTCCTCAACAGCAGGGCAACGGACAGCCCACTTCACAAGGAACTCCAAAGCAAAGTAGGCAGCAGCCACCAGGAGTGGGGTCTGGTAGTCCTCAACCACAAGGAGTGGACAGGGGTGGATCCCAGCAACCAATGACTGGTAGGGGTGGCTTTCCTCAACAAGGAGCTGGGAGAGGAGGACCTCAGCAACAAGGAGCTGGGAGAGGAGGACCTCAGCAACAAGGAGCTGGGAGGGGAGGACCTCAGCAACAAGGAGCTGGGAGGGGAGGACCTCAGCAACAAGGAGCTGGGAGGGGAAGATCCCCACAGCAGGGAGCAGGCCAGGGTGGACCTCAAGCACCCACACCTCACCAAGCAGGAGGAGCTCCCAGCTCTCAAACGGGGACAAAGTCACTCTGCCCAATCTGCAAAAACACAGAACTCAATTTGAAGTCCAAGGAACCACCCAATCATAACACTTGCACACAGTGTAAATCAGTAGTCTGCAGCATGTGCGGGTTTAGTCCTCCAGATGCGGCTGTGAGTAATCCATATTTTTCACTCACTCATCAGCAACTGCCATTTTCTATCTGTGTATTAGTGAATGAATGCACAAAAGGAATACAAGCAGCAGTGCAGTAAGAGCTTTACTTATTAGCATTTTACTCATTTATTTTACTCATTACTAATGTGGCCTTTTAACCACATCCGCTTCCAACCAGGAACGTATCTGAAAATAGTCAGTGCGTCAATTTGAGCCTGCGCACAAATCTGTAAACAAGTTTGACTTTCTATTAAACTGTACCACAACTGCACAGGGGAATAAAATGGCTGCACGACTGTGGAGCAGTTCCAGGTGCATGTACAGACGTGTTCCATCTTTATAATTGAACAGATAAGTTATTAAGTGAGCATTGGATGACTTTAAAATGTGATTGTTGCATTAAATTTAAATAGTGTTTACAGTATATAATTTGAAAAAGGTACACCTTTTTTAGGTATGGCCAAACAAGACTGACTAAGCTAACAAAATGAAAAATGACTGAATAAATAAACTTCTGAAATTTTTCTTTACAGTTCTTAGCCACCCCTTGTTAAAACTATCCTTACAGCACTTTTTGCTCTGCCCAAAGTATTCACTGCCATATTTTTTCAACAAGGTACTAGTGGTCATGGGCTATTTACGTGTGATGTATAGCATTATGTTGTGTAGCATTTAGTGGGTTATAAGTCAAAGTTACCACCTACTCATGCGTCTTTGCAAAAAAAGCCCATTCAGCTTTGCTGACTCTGATCAATGGTAATGAAAAAAAATATCATAGAGCCCATTGAGACAGAAATGCTGAGTCCTCAGAAGCACCCAGTGTGGTGATCCTCTTCAGAGAGATGGGCGTATGTGAGAAGCTTTTGCTGAAACCAATGACATTTCAGGATGCACTTCATTATACAACCTAGTCCTGCACAGCTTGGTGATTTAGTTCACAACTCAATCATTAATTGTCAGCTTTTGTTGATATATCATTGCAAAGGAATTAGCAAACTGTTCCAAACCCTGGCCCTCAGTGTTTCAAAATGTGCCTTTCAGTCACCAGCCCTTACAGTCCTTTTATGGAAACTAAGCTGCAAAAACAGTCCATTATGAAATCACTCATTTACCTGCCCATTTAGCCTATAGCAGCCATCATTTTCATGCTGAACAGACAAGGTCAATTTTAGGCCAGAATGAGGCACAATATAGAGTAAACATTATATAAAATATTCTCAGGATTATGATCAAGCTACATGTTTCTGCATTTATGCCATACTTTGCTTCAAAAGTGATGTGAATTCCGGTGTAATCTATGTATTATTTTTGCAGGCTAGGGAGTGGCTTTGCCTGAACTGCCAGATGCAAAGAGCTCTTGGAGGAGCAGAACCTCCAGGACACCCCAAGATGAAACCACCATCTCAACCCAGCAAAGCGCCCACACCATCTCATCCCCCTGGAACAGAAAGTCTTTCCCCAGCACACAAGAAAGACACTCCACAGCATAAAGGCTCAGCCCCATCTGCCAATCAGCAAACCAAACCTTCAGAGCATCAGAAAGCACCAGAGCAATCCAGTTCAACTGCAGTAAAACAAGCCAGTGCAGCTGCATCTTCACAACTAAAACCATCTCAGCAGCAGACAGCAAAAGGTAGCGCATCCCCTGCCAAGTCTGAATCGCCACCAAAGGCTGAACCTTCTGAGTCTGGTTTCTTTGGTTTTGGCTTTGGTGGTGCACGATCTCGATCACCGTCTCCTCAGCCTGCTGTCTCTGAAAGGGTTTTGGGTTTTGGCTCCTCATTTCTCAGCTCGGCATCTAATCTGATATCATCAGCTGTTCAGGATGAGCCTTCAATAACACCTCCAACATCACGTAAAGGTTCAGCTGTTTCCCAAACCTCTGCCAAGGCTGTCCCTACACCTCCTGCATCACGGAAAGGATCAGAACCTTCTAAGGATTCTCTTCAGCCTCAAAAACAAGAAGAGAAGAAACCAGAGCAAAATAAACGTGGAGAAACTCAGCCAACCAAAGCAGCTGTAGCCCAAACAAAGAATCAATCCACCTCTTCTCAGCCTCCAAAAGTAAATCCTGTCAGCCCAAACGCCCTTCCCAAAGCTTGCCCAATCTGCAAGGTGGACCTCAAGAAAGACCCTCCAAACTTCAGTGCCTGCACTGAGTGCAAAAGCACTGTGTGTAATCAGTGTGGTTTTAACCCAACGCCTCATCAGTCAGAGGTAAGTGAAACAGATAGATTGCATTGTGTACCTGTAAGTCCACATTACTACTCCTACAGCTGAGTTGTGTAGCAGACCTGTTACAAGAAACTACATTCTTTGCTAGTCTTTAAGTTATATTATGCTTGGTGAATTTACATTTTGGTTGACATGCAGAGGGTGAAGGCTGGCTGGAAAAGGCTGTGTGGGGGGGGAAAGTGCCTGGATTTTCAACTACTTCTGTTTGATGTGTGTGAAGATGTGTTTGTATGAACATGTATGAACATCCTACTGCATCAGAACATCTAGCTTGCAATACCAGGTTACATACAATAGGCTTTTTTTCAGCCTGCCATAAAATGAATTGTCAGTCATGTTAACAGTAACATGACCATTGTAACTGTTGTCATAAATACACAGTTTATATCTCAGTCTGTTATACTTGCTATAATTGCTGACAATATATGAATGAAACTGTGGAAAGTTTAAGTGCATATACCAGTCTTAAACATTTTATCATATCATAAGAGTGCAAGTTTTGTATGCCAGTATATGTCAGAAAACTGTTAACATCACCTTTTCTCACAAAAAATGTGCCAACAAGAAATAAAATGTTACGAATGGATGTCATAACCTGACATTTACTGTCACGGATCTTGTAGGTCAAATACACCTTTTATGGTCCTTGATGACTCACGTGCCTACAGTGTTTAAGCCCCTTCTGTTTTTATAAAAATCTGGTAAATATTGTTACATTTTTTAAAACATTAACACAAATTAGTTTTATAGTTTAAGTTTAAGGGAAATTGAACATTTAAAAGGTTCATCAAACAGTAATGTGCACAACAATGTCATTCCTTTTGTAGAATGTCAAGTAGTGTTATTAGATCATTTCATGTACCGGCACTGTCAACTTTTTGGCTTGATAATGATTCCAATATGCTGTTATTGCTAGTTATGTGGACTTGTTGCTTTGTGGGGTCATTTTGAAGTTCTCTATACAAGACTTAGATAATTACAGACTGGTACTTTGCATCTGTAGTCTGAGGCTGTTTGTAAACAAGTCATGTCTCATTTTAGGATATACCATGAAGTTAGCCGGATCATTCTCCCTCTTGTTGAGCTTAGTACTTTTATTTTTATCTTCTGTCCGGAGCTTACACTAATAATTCAGTAGTGGCATTCAGAGAAGCAGAAAATTAGTTTGCAGTTTTTGGTGAAGTGAATATATCCACCATTTCATTTCACAGCATTTCATTTGTGTAGAAATACACTTCAAAACTAGACAAATGAAGTCTGATTTGGGTTCATTTGACACATACCACCAATATAAACATGCAGACCAAGTACAACCCTACATGGCAATGGTATTCCTTAATGACAGTGGCCTCTTTCAGCAGAATAATGCGCATGCTGCAAAAAGAGTTCAGGGATGGTTGAATGAACATAACAAGGAGTTCAGGATGTTGACTTGACCTCCAAATTCTCCAGATCTTAGTCTAATTGATCATCTGTGGGATGTGCTGGACATACAATTCTGGTCTATGGAGGTCTCAGCTCACAATTCAGAGCATGTAAAAGATCTGCTGCTAACGTCTTGGAGCCAGACACCGCAGTAGACCTTCAAAGATGTTTTGGTGGCTTTAAGGGACATACACAATATTAATATACACAATAGACAGGTGTTTTTAATGTTATGGCTGACTTGAAACACACATTACTAAAGTAGTGATTCTGTGTAGTGCTTGGCACACTGAGATTTTCTACATTTCAAGGTTCAACATTCAAGATTGTTTATTTGTCACATACAGTTATACAAGTGTGTAGTGAAATGTGCTCCTGAAATATCTGTGAGGCTGTGCAATATATTTACAATAAATTAAAGACAACATAAAGGCTGAAACTAATATGTAGAAAAATATGTTCATATTAACATTACAAGTGTAAACAGACATTTACAAGTGTAAACAAGTGTGCAAATATAAAGAATACAGTATGTAATATAAAGTACAGTGTGCTAGCTGCTGTTGATGAATATAGACATAAATAACAGATAGCAGGTTAGATACAGTGAGGTAGAGAGTTTGGTTACTGTACTAAAGAGTTTAAAGTCGTTGTGGCATGTCTTGGTTAAGGAGTCTTAGGAAGCCTCTCCTGTGTCTCTCTGTTCTGGCCATAATACTCCTGAAGCATCTGGCTGATTTCAGCCATTCAAACAGTTACTGGGGTGAGACTTAGTCTCTGATGATCGTAGTTCCTCTGGTACTGCATCTCCTGGTGTAAATGTTGTGCGCTGACAGTAGAACTGAGCAGGTGCAGCATTCCACTGCCAGGATCACTCTCTGTAGTCCCTTAATGTCCTGGACAGAGCTGCTCCCAAACTAGGATGTTCTGAGTCAGGACATTTTCTCAGATAGTAGAGACATTGCCTTGCTTTTTTGGACTGGACTTGACTGTGTTCAGTCCACGTCAGATCCTCAGAGATGTGAACACCCAGATATTTGCAGCTGCTTACCCTCTCCACTGCAGTACCCTTGATGTTGAGGAGGTTGTAGGACCGCTGCTGCCTCCTACTGAAGTCCACCACAAGCTCCTTGGTTTTGCACACAATCAGTTTGAGGCAGTTCTCCTGACATCACAATGTCAAGTTCTCCACCTCCTCCATGTGTGCTGTCTCATCGTTGTTGGAGATGAGGCTCAGCAAATTTGACAGTGGAGTTGGAGCTGTGTGTGGCCATGTAATCAGGGGTGTAGAGGGTGTAGAGCAGAGGGATGAGTACACAGCCTTGTGGAGCTCCTGTGTTGAGTGTGATGGTGCCAGAGACACCAACTCTCACAACCAGTGGTCTTACCTGTGAGTAAGTTGAAAACCCAGGTACACGGGTGGCTGTTCAGTCCCAGGTCTTTCAGCTTAGTGAACACTCGACAAGGGAGTATTGTATTGAAAGTGTAGCCAATAAACAGTAGTCTCACATAGTTCCCATGTTTCTTGTCTACATGGCTAAGGGTGGTGTGCGGTGCATTCTCTGCTGATCTGTTGGGATGGTAGGTGAACTGGAGTGGATCTGGGGATGAATACTGTGATGTGGTATTTAATGAGTATCTCAGAAACCTTCAGGACTACTGACATTAGTGCAACAGGCTGGTGATCATTCAGGCATGTGGGCATATTGTTCTTTGTGACAATAATGGATCTTTTTAGGCAGTGACTTGCGTCTGGCCCTGGTACTTTGACGTCATCTCACTCCATTAGCAGACTACAACTGTCACTAGTTACATGGCTAGCATTATGACAGTTAGCCTCAAAATGAGTGTAGAACACATTGGTTTTGTTGGGGGACACAGAGTTGATACTCACAGCAGGGGTAGATTGTTTTTCAAGTCACTGACTGTGCATGGTCTGTGACACATTCGGGGCGTGTTGCTCTGGTGGAAGTGCAACTCCCACACTCTCAGTACTGGAGTTTTGCGTCCCTCATCGCGCACTGTACCCCATATGACGCAACTTCATGAGAGCTCAAATCTCCAGCGGAGAGTCCTGCATTATACACAGCAGTACGTGCATTCACTGCCTCACGGATGGTTCCATCCACCCAAGGTTTTTGGTTGCGGAAAGTCTGTTGCCTAAGGGATGATGTAGTTAGCGAGCATGCTAACAAAACTAATCACTACCTCCACAAACTCACTGATGTCATCTGCACATGAGCAGAAAACATCCGTGTCTATGTAACTCAGCACATCCTGTAGTGGCTTCTGAATGAGTACCTCCCTTGTGACTGGAGCTTCCTGATGAAACGTTTGTTTTTATTCCAGCATGAGGACAGCGTTATAGTTTGATCTCCCAAACACCGACTGTAAAATAGCTTTGTAGCCCTACTTTAACGGAATGTAACAGTGATCCAGTGTGTTAGCTACCCTGGTTGGACAAGTGGCATGTTGGTAAACGTCCCTAAATACAACGAGCACTGAATCTGGGTGCTTGTTTTAAGTCACACCAAGCACTTTGTGTAATTTAGACAAAGCCAGACATGTGTCCATATGAGGTGGGAAGTATACCACTGTGGTCATATTCAAGCTGAACTCACGAGGCACATAGAAAGGATGGTACTTGATGGCCAGGTATTCTAGATGAGGTGAGCAGGAGCAAGAGAGAACAGAAATGCCTCATGCCACTTCATGTTCACCATGAAACAGACTCCCCTACCTTTACATTTGGTAGCCTCTGCCATGCGGAACACAGAGAACAGTCCAACGGAGCCACTGCTTGGTCCAGCACAAGGAGGCAGCCGTGTCTTAGTGAAAGACAAAATGTTGCAGTCCCTCATTTCCTGTTGGAAAGTCACCCTTGCTCTGAGATTGTCCAGCTTGTTGTCCATAGATGTTTGCGAGCAGAATGCTGAGTACCTTTATTAGCCAAAAATGTCGTTTTTATTAATCACCTGTGACCTATAAAAAGCCATCTAATAATGTGGCTCACCAGACAACTGTTGATATTTAATGAACTATGTTGTGACAGCCAGTGGGATGAAACAGTTAACAAGAGCATTTAAAGTTGAAGGATAGCCTAGAATAACACTCTGTCATCACTACACAACCAGTTGATAAATGCCAGACATGCAACTGTTACATATTCTTTCATGTTATGAAGGAATCTTGTTTTACTTGACATTTTCATTATAGTTGCTCACTGAACAACTTTCTATTGCTTAACAAGAAAAACTTCTGCAGTTAATGAAATGGATGCATGAATAGTAAAAACCTGTGATGTGCAAATACGTTTAATTGGTTGTGCATTCCTCAAATTCTGGGTGTTACTAACAGGGACACTGGGGCTACTGTTCCTCACAATATATGTAAAGTTCTGTGTGTGTCAAATGTTTAAAAAAAAACGTGAGAAGCTTTTTCTGTTGTCACTCCTAGTGAGTGTACTGTTGTCAATCCAACAGAAGAGGAAAGAATTTGCTGAGCCCCTAAAGCCATGTTACTATGTAGTCTTGGTTGTTTCCTGTAAAATTAAGCTCCTGTTGGAACAATATAAAGAAATATTCTCTGCCTCACTTTTAAATAGAAATACAGCATAGTCCATTCAATGATTATTTAGGGAGTGTAGCATAAATCTCCCATATAAAGGAAGATGGAAAAATTAACATTGATCAAAATATATTGCAAATAGTATGCAAAACAGACCGATAATAATGTGTTCATTATGAATATTATGCGTCTTCAAAAACTATGACACTGAAATTTGCCTGTCAGATTATTATTTTTATTGGTATTGTTGTTATTGTTGTTGTTGTTTTTGTTGTTAATAATAATAATAATAATAACAATAATAGCAATTATTATAATATTATTATTATTATTATTATTATTATTATTATTATTAAATACTAAAAGTGGATGCTTGTCCAGTAGTAATAATGAGTGTTTACATTGGGGAAGCGGCAGTGGCACGTGCTTGGCATTAGTGCAAAATGTGCTGTGGAGATAGAAGCACCCTGGGGGAGCCCCCAGCACCTACAGAGTCATCATCTGGCAGGCTAGAACATGTTGGGCTGGACCTTAAATGGCCGTTTCGTATTTTAGGGAGTCCAGAGCACAAAAGAGTTGACACTTGATGCTGTAATTGAATTCTCAGTCTCTGGGTGCAGCTTGGCAAAGGACACTCCAAGGCTATTTGATCACATGTGCAGACACTGATGATCAGTGAGGACGAGGCAGGCAGAGGATCAGTTAGTAGCCCAACACAATCTGTGTATTCCAAAGCTTTTCTATAAGAGATCAAACAAACATGGTGCACATTACTCACATATAGCTGTAAAAGTCACAAAAAATTCAGGGGATTGGTATAGATTTGACCTTTATTAGCTTCTGTTTATGTACGTTTGCTCCCTCTATCAGGATCTGCATTCTGTAGTCAAACACATTGGAGTAATGGCAGTAAAACACAGCCAGGAGTGTGAGATAATGACAAATTATTCTGAAGGCAATGCATGTTTGTATAATACTTCATCTGTCTTGGTTTTTAAAAGATACATTGCTCTGTTTCAGACATAAACTGAAACACTAGGCAATTCAACTCTCTCATAACACCTCGTAAAGAGTTTGCAAACATAGCAGCCAGCTTTCTTCAAGGTGGCTAAGCTGCTCTCTTGGGATCTTGCACAAATATAAAAAAACACATCGAGACACGCTGAGGAAATTATTTAAAGCTTGGCTCTGAAGTGGTTTAATCAATATTACTGGTTAGGTGCAACAAAACAAAAACACAATATTGTAGGCTATACAGAGATTTCCTGCAAGCAGTAGATTACACTTTTAAGAAAAAAATAACTTATCTGTCAATGGGGTACTACCCCTCACCTCACTGGGGAGGTAGCCTCTAGGGCATCTTTAGTCAGAAAAAAAACAGTCCAAATATGGCTCTTTCCCCATGCCAGAGTGAATGTAGTGAACGTTTAAAAGTAGTAAAGGTTCTATGGTAGTAAATAGACACTAAGACCACTGTAGTATCAGAGGGTACATTCAAAATAATTGTGCCGTGGCAAACAAAACTGTACTTGTACAGTACCATTTTTCGGACAGAGATCACAAACATGTTTAAAATCAGATGTTTTAATATGTTTAATTTAAGCAACAAGAATTACTGTATAATTAAATATTCAGTGAACCACACAAGCTTCATACATCACTGTTAGAATATGAATGTCTAGATCAGACAACGCTAATGAAATAAGTCATTTAGATTGGACACCATGGAAAAGAGCAAAAGAGGGACTGGGTGCCATTTTTGAGTAAAACTTCACAAAACATCTGGATTCAGTTGACTAAGAATACACTATTATTGTAGGCTGATGCCAGTATTAGGTCTTAACTGAATTAACATTACAGAGAAATGTAAATGTATTTTTGTATGATTACAAATTTATTAAAATGAATATTTTTTTAATGCAGTAGCCCAGTATCTTCTAAATGTTCTGCTTTTCTAGAGTGCAGTTAATATACTATGGAACATTGGCCTGAATGATCAGATCTAAACATCTGTCCAATGCTAATTTGTTTTTAAAGTATATGTCTACCAATCCAGTCGATTTTTCATGCACCTTAGTGATGCTATTTCTGGTATGCAGCTTACACAGGTTTAAGTTGTTATACATTTTCAAAGACCCACTCTTTTTTGGATATGCTCAAAAGAACAGATCCAAACATAATTGATTTTCAGTTTTATTTTTCCTGATCCAAATGGGAAACACTTGTTGAAAAGGTTCATTTTTGCAGTCATAAAAACAGAATTTCCTTAATTCTATTGTGTCTTTGTGCTTTTGCAGGGAAAGCAATGGGTTTGTTTAAACTGCCAGACGCAAAGAGCACTGATAGCAGAAAAACCTCCAGGACCTCCATTAATAAAACCCCAACAACAATCCAGTGATGCCACAACACAAAAGAAAGACTCTATGACGGGTCAATCTAAAGGTCAACCTACAAAACTGAGTTCTACCAACCAGACTGTTGCTCAGAAAGAAGAAACCCTTAAACTACAGCCTGGTTCAATAGAAGCAAAACAGATTAATCAGCAAAAACCCCCTGATCAGCTGATAGGAAAAAGCCCTCCTGTTTCCAAGCCTGAACCATTACCAAAGGAAGAACCTCATGACGAGTCAAAATTCTTTGGTTTTGGTTTTGGTGGTGCTCGATCGCGATCACCATCTCCTCAGCCTGCTGTCTCTGCTGTTTCAGGGAAGGTTTTAGGCTTTGGTTCCTCCTTATTCAGCTCAGCATCAAATCTGATCTCATCAACAGTTCAGGACGAGCCTTCCAAGACACCACCAACCTCTCGTAAAGGATCAACAGTGTCCCAAAGCTCTGCCAGTGCAACCAGTACACCTCCTGCATCACTCAAAAGTCCTGCAGCATCAGCTGCCAAAGTATCCCCAACAGGCACAGAGACAAAACCATCAACTACACAGAAAGAGAAGATGACAGGACAGCTAAATGATCAGAAGGACAAGGCACCTTTATCACAATCAAAGAAGCCAGAAATCTCCTCACATATGCCAAAAGCAGATGCTCACCCACTTCCCAAAGCTTGCCCACTCTGCAAAGCAGAGATCAAGAAAGATCCTCCCAACTACAACATCTGCACTGAATGCAAAAAAACTGTTTGTAACCTTTGTGGATTCAATCCAATGCCTCATCAAACAAAGGTAATATTACTTGATACTTTCCTTTAAAGCCACATAGAGAAGTATATTTGCGCAGATGCCTTTGTTTTGCTTTTACAGCTGTACTATTCCAGTGTGAGCCAAAGAAACAGATATTGGCTGATTTCGGAAATGCCTGATTTTGTACAGAACATGCTTTCCCTTATAAATTACTGTTCATTTGTAATATTTTGGCATCAATACATTAATTTGACCATATTTGATATTTTTTCAGGTAGTAGAGTGGCTTTGCCTAAACTGTCAAACCCAGAGAGCTCTCAGTGATGCTTCGGGAATTCCCCAAAAAGTTTCTGGGCAACCACAGTCTTCAGCAAAGATGGACACGGTGGACTCAGCAAAGAAAATAGCTCATACTAAAGCAACAGCTCCAGAAGAAGACAAGAAAGTCATTCAGAAATTGCAAGACCAGCACACTAAAGCACCGAATGGAACGCCTCCTGTCCACAAACCACAGAAGCAAGAAACCGAGAAATCTCAGGCAGATGTTGTGAAGACAGTCAAATCAGAGAGCCAGGAGGAATCTGGATTCTTTGGTTTGGGTTTTGGTGGTGCTCGATCTCGATCACCATCTCCTCAGCCTACAGTCTCTGCTGTATCTGGGAAAGTTCTAGGCTTTGGCTCATCCTTCCTCAGCTCAGCATCTAATCTGATCTCATCGGCCGTTCAAGATGAGCCTTCCACAACACCACCAACTTCTCGAAAGGGTTCAACAGTTTCCCAAATTTCATCCAAAGCAACCCCACCCACTTCCCGCAAGGGTTCTTCACAGACACCTTTCAATTCTGAATCTACATCTGGATCAACTGGCCCTGCAGCAGTGGACAGATCATCTCAGCTTCTGCCTAAAACCTGTCCACTCTGTAGAACAGAGATCAAGAAAGAACCTCCAAACTACAGCACCTGCACCGAATGCAAGAAGACAGTATGCAACCACTGTGGGTTCAATCCAGTGCCACATCAGACAGAGGTAAAGTAACTTTTTAGTAAATTTATTTTGACAATTACATAGAAATACAGTGAAGAGGTTGGTGTAACCTGGCGGGTAGCACTGCTGTCCACCATGCCAGACTAGGGTTTGATTCTCTATCTAGGCAATCTCATCATGCTTCACCATTCTACCTTGTCGTCAGGCTCCCAGGACACCTAAATAACTTACTTACATCTGTAATATGATAAAACCGGTCCGAAATATTACAGGGTTCATATTACACCAAAGACATTCTGTCTGTGTCTGAATTTTGTTAAACCAGGTAAAATAATTGACACTACAGCTGTTACGTTCTTATACTTTTGGTCATTGTTCATATATATTGATTTTGACCATATATATCCCAAAAAAGTATATGCAAAAAGAGTAAATCTCTTTGGTTTAACTGTAGGTAAAGGAGTGGCTCTGCCTGAACTGCCAGACACAGCGAGCATCAGGAGCATTATCTCAACAACTGGCTAACAAATTTCCTCCTCCATCATCTCCTCATAAAAAAGAGGCTGCCACTTCACAAAGCCCTCAGAAGAAGAAAGGTCTCCCTGATGAAACCATTAAAAAAATCCAGGAAACTGTTGCAGTAAAACAGCTATTGGACACATCTGCTGCAGTAGGGGAGAAGCAACAAAATCCTACTCCCACGCAACAGCTCAGTCAGCAGCTGCCAAACAGACAACAGGGTGCTGAAAAGCCTCACGATCAGACATCCAAAAGTGGTCCCTCTCCTGCCAAGCCTGAACCTTCTCAAGAAAGCTCAGGCTTCTTTGGCTTTGGTGGTGCTCGATCTCGATCACCATCTCCTCAGCCTTCCGTGTCTGCTGTTTCTGGAAAGGTTCTTGGTTTTGGCTCCTCTTTGTTTAGCTCTGCGTCTAATTTGATCTCATCAGCTGTTCAGGACGAGCCTTCGAAAACACCACCGTCTTCTCGTAAGAGCTCTCAGGTCTCTCAGAGTTCCATTAAGACGACCACCCCACCTTCCTCCCGCAAAGGCTCTGCTGTTTCTCAAGCATCTCTCAAAACCACCACACCTGCCCCAACTTCACAGAAAGGATCTGAATCTGATGATGCACTGAAAAAACAATTAGGTAATATTAAATCACAGACTGAACAGAGCCAAGGAGACAAGGATCGAGAGGCGACAAACCCAGTTATTCATCAGAGAAAGGAGCCCTCTCGAGGAGCTGAATCAAAGCCAGAGTCAGCAAAATCAAAGGAATCTGGTCAGGCCATTCCAAAAGACTGTCTGCTCTGCAAAGTTGAGATCAAAAAAGACCCCCCCAACTACAACACGTGCACTCAGTGCAAAAATATTGTGTGCATACAGTGTGGATTCAATCCCACTCCACACCAAACAGAGGTAAGAAGACTATATCATATATGCTAAGATAGCATGTTTCTGGTGTTACAGTATTTTTATTATTTGATACAGTCAGTATAATTTTATTGTTAGACTGTGCTGTATTTGTGTTTTATGGCACTATGACCACTTATATACCAGTCAAGAATAGAACTGTAGTTTAAGAGTTTGTGAGCCAAAAAATTGAATTTTATTAATGTAATAATTTTATAGACTGAATTGTTTAAAAGAGAAACCTCATACCAGGAGCCTTGAGTGCTTCCTCTGTAATTGTATCCTCATATTATTTAGTGTACAGTATATCTGTTAAATAAAGACAATGGGCAGGTGGTTGTCACTGAGAGAAACTATAGTTATCTGAAATCACAGCTACAGTAATTAAAAGATAAGATGTGGAGTTATAAAATGTTTATTGACTTTGTTTGTTGCTAAATATACTTTGCATAGACACTGATAGTTTCTTATCTCTTTTCATTAAATTAAAATTGAGGTCATTTATACAAGCCTTGTTATCTTTTCCCAAGTAGCCGTATATTAATGATATCATGAGCTAACTTTCAAAATCTGAAACTTACAAGGTCTGTTGGTTTTACAGATGGCAGAGTGGCTTTGTTTGAATTGCCAAATGCAACGAGCACCAGGACCTCCTCTTGCACAGCCTCAACTACAGGCTAACAAAGAATCTCGGTCAGTATCACCACAGAAGAAAGAAGTTCATGCTCCAGAGAAGGATAAGAAAGCACTTGCTGATGGGAAACCAGAAGACAAACAAGGCGAAGCAGGCAAAAAACAGCCCTTGGATACTCCCTCAACAAAACATGCTGCTCAAAAAGAGCATCCTAAGCCACAGCTCCCTGAGAAGCCCCAGCAGACTAAAGAAGGAAGTTCTGAACCTCCTAAAGAGGAATCAAGCTTCTTTGGATTTGGTTTTGGTGCACGATCTCGGTCACCATCTCCTCAGCCGGCTCTTTCTGGAAAGGTTTTAGGTTTTGGGTCCTCTATCCTCAGCTCAGCATCTGATCTAATATCTTCAGCTGTTCAAGATGTGCCATCAACAACACCTTCAGCTTCACGCAAGGGTTCCACAGTTTCTCAAACATCTGAAAAGACTGTACCAACACCTCCCACTTCTCGCAAAGGATCTCAAGCTTCCACCAAGCTCACCCCCATGCCACCTGCTTCCCATAAGGAATCTTCACAAGAATCTCCAAAGATGAGCCCTGTGAAAGCTACAAAGCCGCCAAATTATGAAAATAAAAAGGAAAACATTCAGGAAAAGAAACCAGAGGTCGGAAAACCTTCACCAATACCAGATCCCATTTCGAAGGATACAAAAACTCCATCAGATACAACACAAACTAAGGTATCTATTCAGCCACTTCCCAAAGCCTGCCCACACTGCAAAGCAGAAATTAAGAAGGATCCTCCCAACTACAACGTCTGCACTGAGTGCAAGAATGTAGCTTGTGATCTCTGTGGATTTAATCCAACACCTGACCAGATGGAGGTAAGGACAAGGGTTGTATAATAATTACAGTCTGAACTGTTGCAGTCATTTACTAGTTTTTTTTAAATTATTTTAAGCTTCAGCTGTATGTGGTTGAATATTCTTTTAGTAAAGTGTCATGCCCCTACTCTCCTGTCGAACACATGGTGGCAAGATTTGAGAAGTTACCCACTATTGTCCATGTACTTTTAATTATGATGGAAGCAGTAGACCAGGTGTCTTGATGATTGGTTAGGCTTATTCACATTACTTGTCCTTGAGTAGGTCATGTCTAGATGCAAGATGTGTTTATACTTCAACATGCTTATAAACAAAATACAATGTTATTACAGGTGAAGGTATGGCTTTGTCTAAATTGCCAGATGCAGCGAGCATCAGCAACCCCCAAGCCAGATCAGCCACAACCTACCAAAGCACCTCCACCAGCATCACCACAAAAGGAACCTCAAAGTCCACTGAAAAAGCCCACTCAATTGCAAGAATCAAAAAGTGCTCCTGCAGAACAGAGATCAAAAATTGATACATCACCTTTGAAGGCTACCCTTCCTGAAACCAAACCTACTAAAAATGAGTCAGGGTTTTTTGGGCTTGGCTTTGGAGGTACTCGATCTCGGTCTCCATCTCCTCAGTCTACTGCCTCTGCTGTATCTGGGAAAGTTCTTGGCTTTGGCACGTCCTTCCTCAGCTCAGCCTCTAACCTTATTTCTTCAGCAGTTCAGGACGAATCCTCTATAACACCACCAACTTCTCGTAAAGCTTCTGCAGTTTCTCAGACATCTGTTAAAAGCCTAACAGCACCCTCTTCTCGCAAAGGATCTTCGGTTTCACAAGCCTCTGAAAAAATGTCTTTTTCTAGGGAGACAAAATCAATTACAACTCAGCAGGTGAAAGAAATAAAAGATGGGGAGAAGACATCAGAGAAGCAGACCACCAAAGAAACGTCTACAAAAGTGAAAAATGTATCAGATCTTCCAAAAGCCTGCCCACTGTGCAATGACAAATTCAAAAATGACCCTCCAAATTTCAATACTTGCACTTCTTGCAAAAACACTGTGTGTAATCTCTGTGGATTCAACCCAGCACCAGAGCAAACTGAGGTAAAATTTTCATTATTGCCAGTAATCAGCTTTTAAATCAAACATAGGTTTGCATTTGAATTAATTTAGTATAATGTTTCCTGTCTGTTTTGGGGTCAGAAACTCACCGACACACTTACTAATGATAACAGTACATACATATTATGAATTAAGTTTAACTCAGTTCTGTGATTAAAAAGTCTTTAATAGTTGTTCTGTTATTATGTGTTATCTAACCAGTAAAATTCCATTGTTCTATTACAGGTGAAGGAGTGGCTATGTTTGAACTGCCAGATGCAACGAGCAACAGGACCTCCTCTTCCTGCTCATCTTCAACCACAAGCTAACAAAGTACCTCCACCTCCATCGCTACAGAAGAAAGATGCTCCAAGTCCAGATGTTCCAGAGGAGAAGCCAAGTCTCCCAGTGGATGATATAGTGAACGATCACAAACCAGCTTCAAATGGGAAACCAGTTGCTTCTCAGAAGAAAGCAAATCTCCCAGAGGGTGCCACAGAAGATGATCAGAAACTTTCTGTTGCTGGGAAACCGGAAGATAAACCCCAAAGTGCCAAGTCCCAGAAACCCACTTCTGCTCCTTTAACACCAAAGCCTTCTCCTGCAAAATCTCCTCCACCACCAAAAGCTGAGCCTCAAAAGGAGGAGTCGGGCTTCTTTGGTTTTGGTTTTAGTGGTACACAATCTAGGTCGCCATCTCCTTCTTCTGCTTCTGCTGTTTCTGGAAAAGTTTTAGGATTTGGCTCAACAATCATCAATTCTGCATCTAATCTTATTACTTCAGCTGTTCAGGATGAGCCTTCTACAACTCCTCCAACATCCCGTAAAGGCTCTGCTGTATCTCAAACATCTCAGAAGACTGCACCAACACCACCCACTTCTCGGAAGGGGTCCCTTTTGCAGTCCTCTGAGAAGTCAAAAGCATCTGCTGTTCAGAAACAGGAAGAAAAGAAATCTGCAGATGAAGCACCAAATGCTTTGTCTGACAAAGCACCGTCTGCTTCAGTGAAAGAGGAGGAAAATTCATCAAAGTTTCCAAAAGTCTGTCCTCTTTGCAAGGAACACTTTAAAGAAGACCCTCCAAACTACAGCACTTGCACTTCCTGCAAAGCAATTGTGTGTAACCTGTGTGGATTCAATCCCATGCCCCATCAAACAGAAGTAAGTTGGTCATTATTAGTATAATTATTATTTTTATTTGTAGTAGTGGAACTGGTTGTGGTATTAGCAGAATCTGTTTTTTTCATCATTCATTACCATTCTTTCACTACCATTAGTTCTTTATGCCCTACAGGTGAAGGAATGGCTATGTTTGAATTGCCAGATGTTGAAAGCACAAGGACACCATCCTGCACAGCTTCAACCAGAGGGGAGCAAAGTACCTCTTCCAGTGCCAGAGAAGGATCCTTCAACTTCAGTTCCTATACAGAAAGCAAATCTCTCAAAAGGTGCCACAGAGAAAGATCCGAAACTGGCTTCAATTGAAAATCCAAAGGACAAAGTGATTTCAGCAGAACCCCAGAAACCAACTATTGTTCCTGGAGGACAGCCGGCCTCTGTTGCTGAAGTTCCTCCACCACAAAAACATGAACCTGCCAAAGAGCAGCCTGGCTTCTTTGGTTTCGGTTTAGGTGGTGCACGATCTCGGTCACCATCTCCTCAGTCTGCTGCCTCTGCAGTTTCTGGGAAGGTTTTGGGCTTTGGGTCATCCTTCCTTAGCTCTGCATCTAATCTGATCTCCTCAGCTGTTCAAGATGAACCTTCTACAGCACCTCCAACTTCACGTAAGGGTTCTACAATTTCTCAGGGTTCTGTAAAAACTACCCCAACAACACCTTCTTCTCGAAAGGGATCTACTGCACAGACGCAAGAGGAAAAGAAAGAGTTAGAAAATAAATCAGAAGACCAGACGGCCAAGACTCCAGTTGCTCCTATGAAGAAAGATGCACCTCCTACCAAGATTAACAAAGCTTGTCCTCTCTGCATGGTGGACCTCAAGACAGATCCACCCAACTATGACACCTGCACTGAATGCAGCAACACTGTGTGTAACCTTTGTGGATTCAGTCCTATTCCACAAGAAACTGAGGTAAGAGACAACATTTAACACACAATCAGGACTTAATCAGGACATCGACAAAGGTGCTGGAACCATTTTGAAATAATCAGAATTAATCTTATTATTATAATTTTCATTCTCAGTCTTTAAAACTGTTAAGCTCCAGCCACTTGATTTTGGACCAATTTAAGCTTGTGCTTGTTTTTTGCCTGACAAATCGTGAAACTTGCTTGTATTTCATGTGATTTTGCAGTAGTCCATCAAGTTCAGTGCTAATTAATCCAAATGGGACCCTATGAAATTCATGAATTGTTTCTCAGTCTCTGCTTGATTGATGAAGCTGAAATATGTCAGGTTTATCAGACCAACATATCTACAAGTGCAGACTCTATATTACCTTTTAAAATATGATAAACATTGGTATCTCAGGGAAATTCATATTTTAAAAACAGTTTTCTATGGTTTTTCACTGATACTCATGAAACTTAAATATGAACCTCAACACTTTGTCCAAAGAATAATTTCATAACTTGTACCATTTATTGAAAACCACTAATTTAAATGAGTCCAGCAATTTCCTTTCAATCATCGTTACATTGAGCTTGAAACAATATGTAGAGTCTGAAAGTGAATGATTATCATAGAAAATTGTTAACTTGGGTTAAATGTTTAACTGCAATGGGTCAGTCAGTTTGTGGACGTGTTTTTTGTGACTCAGTTGGCACAATGTAACAGTGCACAGTGCACAAATTTGGGACTATAAACACAACCTCACTTTGATAAAGCATGTCAACTTTGCATTCCATCGTAATTCACCACTATGGCGTGCTAAATTTCAGGACTATATTTAAGTAGTATTCACCTCCTGTTTGCTCAGTTTAAATTAAAAATCACAATGGACAGAAATTTTAATATTTACCAAATAAATGTTGGGATTTCTATACAAAAGCCACCAAAGCAAACGAAGCTACTCATATTCTGAAAAGCTTTGATTGTTAGGATCATTCGTAACTGTGAAAAGTATGAATAGTGTGAACTGAACAGTTTTCATTTGACATTAAATTTTTCATTTGACATAAACCTTTTCTGTGAGCTCTCCAGGATCCCATTCTGTGAGGACATAATATCCGACAAAACTGTGACCATCATTGCTATATCAGATGTTTGCAGGCATTTAACAGCCATATAAAAGGTCATAAAAATGCCATGAATCTACAAGCATAGATTTTCTGCAACTCTTTAAAGTTTGACAAACCTTGTCTGTTTTCATGCAGTTTTGTACTTCTCCATAATCGAGAGCACTAATAGCAATATTAGGCCTACTTGCAAAACCAGCAGGTACAAAGAGATCTTAAATTGAGCTACTTGCTTGCTTGTCAGTATTAATTGTTCCTGTAAGTGGCAACATCAATGTGTCTTGTGCAGTGTACCGTCTTCTGTTCTGGTTCTGTTTCCTACTTCGATATTGTTACTGGTACTGGTTAGTAATCAAAAAAGTTATACGTGAATGCATTACATCAGTAAAAAATCATGGTATAGTCTATCATTTTCTAATGACCTCATGTTATTTTCTGTGTTTGTTTGTCCTGAAAATATTGAAACCCACAAACAAATTCATGTAAAAAGCATATTAATATTATATAGAATTTTGTGTTTTTCAAAGACAAGTCATTTGTACCATACTTACTGGATAAAACATGGAATATGATGATCAGTGTTTCATAAACTGTCTAACACTAATTCCAGATAAACAGCAGGCCTAGTTATGTTCTCTTGCAATGAAATATACAGTTTCAGAAAAGCAGTTTACAATGATAATGGATAATGATATTATATTGCCAACAGACAAGTATTCAACGATACTGTCTTTCATGGCTCTACAGGTAAAAGAATGGCTGTGTTTGAACTGTCAAATGAAGAGAGCACCAGGACCTCCTCCTGCACAGCCTCAGGCACAAGCTAACAAAGTACCTCCCCCAGCATCACCACAGAAAAAAGAGGCTCCAATTCCTGATGTTCCAGAGAAGAAACTTCAAGTAGATGCCAAAATAAATGATCAGAAGCCAACAGCGACTGGGAAACTGGAGGACAAACCTTTTCCAGTGGAGCCTCAGAAATCCACCAATCCTTCTTCAACAGGTGGCCCATCCCCTGCCAAGTCTGAACCAAAACCAAAGGCTGAACCTCCAAAAGAGGAACCTGGTTTCTTTGGTTTTGGTGGTGCTCGTTCTCGGTCACCATCTCCACAGACTGCTGTTTCTGCTGTTTCTGGAAAGGTTCTGGGTTTTGGCTCTTCTTTTCTTAGCTCTGCATCTAATTTGATCTCATCGGCTGTTCAGGATGAACCATCCACCACACCACCAACCTCTCGTAAGGCTTCTACAGTATCTCAAAGTTCTGCAAAAACACCACCCTCTTCCCGAAAGGGATCTGTAGCACAGAAACAAGAGGAAAAGAAAGAAGCTGAAACTAAATCAGAAAGCCAGTTGGCAAAGGTACCAGTATCCCTTGCAAAAAAGGATGAGTCTGTCTCAGAGTCGCTTGGAGTTTGTCCCCTCTGCAAGGTTCAACTTAAGAAGGATCCAACGAATTATAACACCTGCACTGAATGCCAGAGCACTGTGTGTAACCTTTGTGGATTCAGCCCCATGCCTCAACAAACTGAGGTAAGATTATCCACATTATACATACGGGGGGTCCTTGATTTACAAGGATCTCTACATACGACGTTTCAAGTTTATGACGCTCACGTGGGCTAACTAGTTTAGTGGGGGTGGCGGAAGAACACGCAGAATATGCAGAATAGGCAATGACGTGGCATATGAGTGAGGGAGTACGCTTATCTAAGCGCAAGTGTTCCATTTGTGTTGCTTTGTTTGGCGACTTTTTGCTCTTAATCATGGCTTTTTGCTCTTAATCATTTTTTTACACTCAGTTTTTGTCATTTTTTCTCTTACTACAGTACACAAGCACTGCTTTTATGTTCTAGATTTTGCAACTGTGTTAGCATAGGTTATTGACTTAGGCTAAGTCAATAACCTTCAACTTACAGCAAAATTCGGGTTACATCTCTGTCGTAGGAACGGATCTCCATGGTAACTTGAGAACCCCCTGTAATTGTTGCCACAGTTTCTGTCTCTGGTGATCTTGGGATTAGTTGAGCTTGGCTTTTGTCTGTGTTCCCAAGTAGTTCAGCTTAGACATTGTTTCAGCCATTTAGAATTGTGGCAGCTGCTTTCTGTTGCTAAGGATCCACAACGGTTGAAATAGTTGTGCGTTGGTTAAGACAGGTGAAACTGTGCACTCGAGTAACGACCTACAGTAAGAGTTTAAGGCTGTCCGCTGGCTGTGATTATCCTTGGGATAACTATCGGACAATGTGCTCATAGTTACTGTGGTGTGTGCTTTGGCAAAACTGATATCACAGAAGGCTGCAATATGCAAATAAGTCCTCTAACACTTTTTTATTAAGTGCTTTGACCATGTTGGCCTGTCATAGACACTGATGAGTGCTAAAGGGTATTTTGGTTCATTAAAGCACTTTTGTGTTTCTCCACATTTTATTGCACAAGTACTCTTTCATTTAGCATGTTCGAAAAATAATATATTAAATGTGGGCTGGACAAAAGTTATGGAACATTTTATATTTTATGTTTTTGTTTTTTGGGTTTTTTTTTTTTTACAGTAAGTTAATTGCAGCAAAACCTTTTTGCATTAACATTTGCAGAAAATGCCATTCTTAAATTTGTTTCCTGTAGAGGATGACTTATTTTCACTTAGAATTTTTTTTTTTAATCATGTAAATTGTCCTAAGGTGTTAAAACTTTTGCATATGACTGTCAACCAATTGTAAACTGGGTCACAATCAAAAGTTCACTAGTATGTCAGTAATATGAAACCATGCTTGTAAAAATTGCAATATAATATTTTGTCTATATCATGTATCTCTAATACACACTTAGTGCCTGAAACTTTACGGATAACAAAGTAGCCACCAATGTTCTTTTATTCTTTTTATTAGTTTATTAATCAAAATGTGTCTATATTAAGCCCATATGTTTAGAGTTTTTACCTTCAGTGAGTTATCCTACTTAGATACTTGTAGACTGAATATTACAATTTTGTGTACTGAGCTAAACTATACACATATATTAATTGATCTTTTCTCAGTTTCTTCTACCAATACCCTCTTTTATGGTTCCACAGGTGAAGGAGTGGTTATGTTTGAAGTGCCAGATGAAGAGAGTACCAGAACCTTCTTCTGCACAAGCTCCTCAACAGACCAACAAAGTACCTCCACCTGCATCACCACAGAAAAAAGTGGTTCCAGGTTCAGATGTTTTGCAGAAGCAAAGTCTTCCAGTTGGTGCTACAGTAACAGATCAGAAACCAGCTGCAGCTGAGAAACCGGTGTCCCAGAAATCTACTACTGTCCCCTCAACACAACAGCCTGCTCCAGAAGGTCCGAAAGCACCAGAAAAGCCCATCTCAGCTACAGCAAAAGAAGCCAGTACTCCTGCAACAGCACGCTCACAAGAAAAGCCATCCCAGCAGCAGACAGCAAAACATGGCCCTGAACCGAAACCAAAGGCTGAACCTCCAAAAGAGGAACCTGGTTTCTTTGGGTTTGGTGGTGCTCGTTCTCGGTCACCATCTCCACAGACTGCTGTTTCTGCTGTTTCTGGAAAGGTTCTGGGTTTTGGCTCTTCTTTTCTTAGCTCTGCATCTAATTTGATCTCATCGGCTGTTCAGGATGAACCATCCACCACACCACCAACCTCTCGTAAGGCTTCTACAGTATCTCAAAGTTCTGCAAAAACACCACCCTCTTCCCGAAAGGGATCTGTAGCACAGAAACAAGAGGAAAAGAAAGAAGCTGAAACTAAATCAGAAAGCCAGTTGGCAAAGGTACCAGTATCCCTTGCAAAAAAGGATGAGTCTGTCTCAGAGTCGCTTGGAGTTTGTCCCCTCTGCAAGGTTCAACTTAAGAAGGATCCAACGAATTATAACACCTGCACTGAATGCCAGAGCACTGTGTGTGACCTTTGTGGATTTAGCCCCATGCCTCAACAAACTGAGGTAAGATTAACCGCATTATACATACATTTCCACACTGTAATGGTTTTCCTGTGATAGGATAAAAAAACAGTTGTCAGATTTGGATTAGTGACTTTTATGATTTCTCATCTCCCTAAATTCCTATTTTGTGGACCTACAGGTGAAAGAGTGGCTGTGTTTGAATTGTCAGATGAAGCGAGCTGAAAGTACTTCCCCTGCACAGCCTCAGCAAGAGGCTAACAAAGTGCCTCCACCAACATCACCACAAAAGAAAGAGATGTCTCCTGCTGGGAAGTCAGAAATAACACCTAGTAAAATAGACACCAAGAAACCTGTTTCCAAATCAGCAACGCAGCAGCCACCTGCTACTGAATCCACTGCACCACCAAAATCTGAAACATCAAAGGAAGGTTCAAGTTTCTTTGGTTTTGGTATTGGTGGTCCACGTTCTCAACCGTCATCTCCTCAGCCTGCTGCTTCTGCTGTTTCTGGGAAGGTTTTGGGCTTTGGCTCATCCTTCCTTAGCTCTGCATCTAATCTGATCTCTTCAGCTGTTCATGATGAGCCATCTACAACACCACCGACTCCTCGTAAGGGTTCTACAGCATCTATGAAGTTGACACCAAGCTCTTCTGCTTCTCAGAATAGCCCACTAGGTGCAGAAACCAAAATGTCAACTGCTGAGACAAAGCCTCTAACTGTAAAGACACAGGAGGAGAAGAAACTAGATGAAAAGGTAGCAGGTGAACCTAAAAAAGCTGTGGCTCCTTCTAAAGCACAGCATTCAGCCTGTCCACTCTGTAAGCAGGAGCTTAATGTGGACTCAGATAAAGTGCCCAACTATAATACATGCACAGACTGTCAGAACATTGTGTGTAACCAGTGTGGATTCAACCCTGTTCCCCATCAAACTGAGGTAAGATATTTGCCTTTCTTTTAAATATTGAATAATGTTTCAGGACACTGAACTGAGTGCTGTTTACACAAAAATGTATAGTGAAATGTATATTAAAATTTTATATTTTACACGCTTCCAGTTAGGCGAAGAGTTTAATCAGAGATCTGTCATTGCTCAAATGTTACAGGTTTATGAATGGTTATGCCTAAACTGTCAAACACAGAGAGCATTAAAGGAAATGGAACCTCTAGTTACAAAGCCACAGGCCAAAGCAGACATCGTCACCACCTCAACACCTCCGAGAAGTGTAACACCCAAAACAGAAACCGATGCTAGGAAAACCAGTGAGAAGGAGCTTCCTCCAGTTCAGGCATCTGCTAAAGTCATATCTGGTACAGATGAATTTAAAGACCCAGTTACACCTCCTCTCCAAAAAGAGAAAAATTCAGTTACAGACACATCCGAAGTAGAAGAGGCCATACCCAATGACGAAGTTAAAAAAAGAAAAGAAGCTGAGAAGAAAGAAACACAGGTTTCTTCTGAAGCAATGCCTGCCATGGAGGATCAAAAGGCTCCTGGTCCTCAGAAACCTGTAAGTGACCAGGACACTACTGGCCAACCAACAGATAATAAAGAAGAAATGGGCAGAGTTCTGGAAAAGCCTGAGAAATCTACAGTCAAGTCCTCGTCACAAGAGCCAGATACCCCAAAGCAGGAGTCAGGCTTCTTTGGGTTTGGATTTGGCGGTACTAAACCTCAGCCTGCACCATCCAAGCCTTCTGACACGAGTACTGGGAAGCTCTTTGGTCTTGGTGGATTGACAGAGACACCTCCAGCACAGTCTGTCACTGCTGTTTCTGGGAAGGTTCTAGGTTTCGGGTCCTCCATCTTTAGCTCGGCATCTAATCTGATCTCATCAGCTGTTCAGGATGAGCCTTCGAAAACACCACCTACTTCTCGTAAAGGTTCTGCAGTTTCTCAGACATCTATCAAAAGTCCTACCCCCCCTACTTCTCGTAAAGGTTCTGCAGTTTC
>JBBPCX010000018.1:10250415-10275674 GCA_037974365.1 Hydrocynus forskahlii | reverse complement strand
GTATTCAATAATAAATGGTAAAAAAAACTGCTGTAAGTCTGTATGTATGTGCGATTAAATGCGATTAATTAGATTAAAAAACTTAGAAAAACTTAGGAACTTCACTTTTTAAGTTGTTACTAAATTATATGTTTTTAACATAAATAACAGAAACTTAGCCTGCAGTTTAAGGAGTGTTCTCACCAGATTTTTTATAATAAAATTATTTTTGGATGCAGCTTGTGCCCTGGTGGTAAGGGAAATGGTCCTGTGATCAGAAGGCGGTGGGTTTGAATCCCAGGACTGCTAGTGGCACCACCAATGTACCCTTAAGGTACTGTCCCCACACACTGCTCCACGGATGCTGTATTGGTGGCTGCCCACTACATCACTTGGTAAATGGGTTAAATGCCAGAGATAGTATTTTACATTATTCACACTGTGTGCTGTGGTGTGGCGTGTTCACACATGACTATAAGGAGTCCCTTGACTTTATTTTATGGTTGCAACCATCCACAGGTTTTACATTTACCATTCTTTATCCCTCCAAATTAAACAGGGTCTCATGTACGTAATTTAGTTCTGATGTGATTGGCTGTGCCACTCTGTATTTAGTCTAAACTATAATGCTTCTTATAACTTAATTGTGAATGCACCTGGCAAATGTGAATAAGAAGGTAAGATGTAACTCTGCTGTTTTTTTTTACTATTTCTATAGTCTTACAATTTTCACTAGACTGAAATGTAAAGCACTATGGTGAAAACTGTTGTTTTTAAATGTGCTATATAAATAAATTTGGTTTGATTTGATTTTGATAAAAACAGTTCCTTCAAAATGATTGTTTTGTAGTTTACATATTTCGAGGACAATTAAGTGAGTAAAAGGTTTTAATGTGTTCATGTTTACACGCTGCATCAAACTCTTAGTGTCGTTAGTGTCTGCAGAGGGCATTTAATCTCATCTAGTGTACTGCATTTGAAAAAGAATCAAAGATTATCTCCAGTGCAGTATTTTTAGTTTCCCACATTCTTCTGCAGTGTTATCACATGAGGGAGTAGAGAATCTTGAATTAGGTTTGAAAATAATTTGCTTCTGTCTCTGCTGTTTGTCAGAGTGGAGGGAATGGGTTCTGAATCCAAGCAGCTGATAACTCTGCTTATTGCAAATTAGTAGGTCAAGACCCTTTATTATCATTGGGCCTGATTTATACAACGCGTACCACTGTGCAGGCTGTTGAAGCGCACTGTATTAGCCAGCTACATCTGCTGCCAAAGGCAGCTGCCAGGAAATCGATAAGATGCCAGGCAGGGTTCTGCAAGGCTGCAGACTCTGATATACAGTACAATATAGGCATTCATTCCATTTACCACTCAAGTGCAAATTGGCCCATGGTTCTGTTGCACAGACTCACTGATAAAAGAGCAGAGATGTAATGTAGGCAGGTGCTTTATTCTGTTTGGAAGGTGCTGTGAGATATCTAAGAACATTATGCAAAGGCAGAGCGCATCAGGGTTGAATGTGCTTTTAACGAGAATTATGCTTCTTTGTGGCTGTCAAAGCCAGATTGCTGTTGGTATGCATTCACCCTCACTCATTTTGAGGAGATTGCAGGATGAGCATGATTCCAATAAATCTGGGCAACTTGAATTTCTGCAAGGAATACTCAAATTTCTTAGAAGATGAAGAGCAATAGGAGCTCTTAGAATGTTCCCCAAGTGATTAATTTGTAATGGAATGGAAAGATGTCAGTAAGACCTGTCTCTCTTGTTCTTATGAACTTTTCCACATGGTGTCTCCTGGTAACTGCCAGTAAAGGGACCGAGTTGGCCAAATGTTTCTTCTTCCAGCCATCATTAGGATGCCACTCGCCTTGTGATCCCATTACTGTTTTCAAATTGCCCTGATAAAATGTCCCTTGCCTGCTTCAAATAAGCCTTTTTTTCGTCACCCTGTGTAAACAGATCACATTGTTTTGAAATGTCACATAGCTTCTACTGTCACCAGCTCTACACTGAATTGCTGTGATGTTCTAAAGAGGCGTATCGCTGCTGAACGATAGTATATCTTACACAGGAGTTAATCATGGAGAATTAAAGCCCCTGTGAGACTGGTCCTCAGGCCTGCTGGTCCTTATGGGTTGTCCACTAATAGAAGAGGACAGGCATGGCATTCTGCCAGAGATATAATTCAGAACCAGCTGCAGAGACATGCTACTTATTTGGAAAAGTGAGAACACTAACAACATAGCAGATGGTCAGATAATGAATAGTAATAATATTGTACTTTTAGCATCTATATATAAAACATGTAACTCTTGGAACATCTAGCCAGCGGGTTAGGCAGGTCAGAAGATGTTCAACAGAAAAAAAGAAACACTTTAACAACACTCTGGCACAACTAATGCTGGTTTGCACAATTTGACCATATTACGTAAAAAAAAAAAAAATTAAACATCAAAAACATTACATTGTACATTATACATCACATTTCTCTGTGTTAACATATCCTCTGCTTTTTTTCTCTGTCAAAACAATGACATAAAAGATACTACGTTAACATTATGACACACCACTGCAACAAAATATAAGAACACTCCAGGTTGTTTCCCTTCTTCTTAGTTGTTTATTCACCTAATTTGAACAAAGTGATTAATTACTTAACCAAGTTAACAATAGAAGTGATTTGATAGAAGTGTTTTAATTGAAGTGATTTGCTTTTGGCTTTTCTCCATGGGTTGGTATGCATCATGTAACTCCCAGTCTGAAAGCAAGTCCCAGTCTGAACCAATATATTCTGAGGTGTCTAGCTGTTGTGTATACTTCTGTAGTCTATATCCCTGTGTAAACTGCTAATTTTAAGATAATTTCCTTCTGTTTTCTATAACTTGGCACTGTGTGACACATGTTTATCACTGATGTGGCCTGATTAACAATGTTGTTGAGCTTTTTGATTTTAGGTTAGGAAGAGCATATTGTGATTTAACAGAAATGGCTTACCTAGCACCAATGAAATCTATATGTGTATCTGTGTTCCTTTCAGATATTATACTATTTCTTTATATTTTTGGCGAAGTCACCTTTTTGTCTGCTCCTAATACAGAAATAAATCATTAGGTGCCCAGTAGTTAATCAAATGAGTTCAGGGTTCAAAGTGTAAGTGTATGCAGGAGACAGTGTACTCCTGAAGATGGAAATTTAACCTGTTACTGAGACGCGCCACAATGACCCAGTCAGACCCCAATTGTGTTGTCTGGAATTTCACTGTAATGTAGACAAGGACAATGAGGAGGCTTTTCTAATCTTTGTTTTTGTCACTACCATTCTGATAGAAATTTGAGTGTATTTTATTTGCCAGAATAATTACCATTATTGATCAACCATCCCAGTAACTGATGCTTTGACCATGAGAAACCATATGGATCAGCTGGGTTATGGGTTTTATTGTTAGTGTTTGGAAGGAACTTAATAATTAAATAAATTAAATAAAACCTAAAGGTGATTAAATTGTTGTAATTATACAGAAGAATGATGATACCTATGTCCAAATGTATTGTATAAGACTTTTTTTGTATTTTATCAACATGACAAAAAAAACTGATTTTGTGGGAATTACGTTTTACACAGGCTGAGTGGCTGTGTTTGAACTGCCAAACTCGGAGGGCTCTAACTGGGCAGATGGAAGACACAGGATCTAAAACTGAGTCCCCAGCTATACCCAATGCACAGCAAGTCAAAACCGAGACCACTGAAACCACCCCTGGGTCCATTATCTCTAAAACTGAAGAACAAGAATTGCCATCGAAAGTACCTCCACCAGCTGCTGAATCTGCTCTTGCTCCTCTTGCTTTTGTCCAGGCAACAGATGCTCCAGTAAATGAAGCTATGGACAAAACACCTAAGCTGAAATATGAAAGTCCGCAGACATTAGATAAAATCAGTAAAACAGCTTCAGAGGAGCCGACAAAAGATGTAATTTTTCAGTTAGCACCTAAGCCTATCCACAATGAAGAGGTTATGGTTCAGGTTGAAAGTTCTCCTACTTCACTTTGTGAACCTGAGAGCAAAGTGATGGGAGATGAGATTAGGACCTTGAAGTTGGAGCAACAAGGACATGACATTTTTTCTGTTTCTCCTGAGTCATACAGCTCTGCTGAGGAAGAGCTTAAAGAGATCCATAGAGCTAATGAGTCTTTAGTGCAGAAAACTGCATCAGGTCTGGTGCATATCAAAGGACCAGTGAGTATAAAGCATCCTGGCTCTGGGGAGAACAACAGCGAGAGTGAACCATCGCTGCAGTTCAACAGGAGAAGGAAAGTAAGTGCTGCATCCTCTAGCAGTGAAGAATTTAAACCTGACAGCCCAGATTCTGGAGATGAAGAGTTCATACGGATACAACTAATGCAAATGGGTGAAGATGAGGATTTATCACCAAAAGATGAGGAAAACTCCATCAAGAAGCAGATAAGCGATAAGGAGCAGCATGAGACTAGAGACGCAGAAAGGGAAATACCAGCTGACACTAAGCTAAAATCTGAGGAGCAGAGCATGCATGTCATTCCTAATTCAGAATCATTAGATGAAACAGTAACAATGGTGGTCTTGAATGACAGTGAAAAGGAAGAAACTGTACCGATTTCTGCTGACCACTCAATGCCTACCAGGCAGATTACTGAAGATGAGAGTTTGATTGAGGATTCAGAGGACAGGTCTAAAGGTGATGCATCCTCTAGTGTGCAAGCATCCAGCTTCACACCAGGAACTGCATCACCTACGTCTTTGTCCTCATTTGATGAAGAAAGTGATAGCAGTCCAAGTCACAAGAAGGCAAATGTAGAGGGCAAGCAGCAAATTAAAGTGAAACACAGGCAAGGACAAGGCCTTCCAACTATAGAGGACTCCTCTGAGGGTGAAGAGGCACAGGAAAAAGGGTGTCAGCTTATGGAACATGAAAAACAAAATGAGACCATACAGCAGCTTAAAAAGATTTCCCAAAAATCCAAAGAAGATGATCTCTATCGACTGAGGAATTTTGACTTCGCACCCAGTAATCTCTCTGCAACAGGAGATGTATCTCAAATTGAGGATGAATGGCAAGCATCAGAAATGAAAGTGCATGAGTTGTCCTCTTTCTCTAACATCTCACCAAGTATTGAGTCTGAACCAGAGAATGCCTATACCCACCTGCTGCCAGCAGAGAAACCATTAAAGAATGCAGAGGAGGCATATGAAGAAATGATGGAGAAAGCCCAAGATCTCAAAGCTGTCATCATAATGACAAAGAAAGTTACTCCACCTGAGATTGAGCCACTCTATGGAGGCATGCTGATAGAGGACTATGCCTATGAGTCACTAGTGGAGGAACCAACACAGGCTATGATAGATGAACAGAGTGAGGATCAGTCTCTGAGTAAAGTGGTTGTACAAGAGACAGTAAGAAAACTTAGAACACCAGAAGAAGCCTATGAGGAGATGCAGAAGAAGAAAGAGTTCATGGCAAAAGAACAGACAATTGAACATGCACATGTAGGTAAACCAGCTCTGCAGAGGGGTGCTTCTGTACCTGCTGTTACTGACACTTGCTATGTGACTATGTCAGAATATGATGAACAGTCCCTGTGCAAAGACGAAGAATCTGAAGACATGCTGAAGATGCAAAAAGAGGTTCTAACTCCTGGGACAAGTTCCACACAGTCAAGTCCTGTGTCTCTAGTATCCCCTATTTCTTCAAGTGAGCCTTCATATGATTCTCCTGAGGTTATAGTAATTCCATCAAGTGGTGAGGAGGACATTAAGGAGGAACATGCAACTGAAGCTATTGAATATGCTATGCAACCTTACATTGCTGAGTCATCTTCTCAAGACCTGTCTGTGAGGAAAGTTCTCTATCCTATTCCTGACCTTAAAATTACCCAGTGTTCCTCTGGCGAAGAAGAAGCTGAGGATGAAGATAACATTACACAAGACTATGGAATTCCCGCTTCAGCTGACTCTACTCAGAGTTTTGACATTTCTTATGAAGAGACTGAAGTTATAGAACCTTTAGCTCAGACACAGTCAGTAGAGATTGAACCCATATCTGTCGTGTGTGAAGTGCCTCAATCAAAAACGGTTCTAGAAGATGTGTCCCCTGTTTCAGTCCAAGATTCAACACCATCTCCTCTGTCACCACAAAATTCATCTCCTGTTTCAGTTATACCATCACACAGGGCACTGAGTTCAGACCCAGGCTTAACTAAAGAAATCCCAACTGTTATTGAAAGTACACAGGCTTTTGTACCTGATTCTACTCAAGTTATAATTCCAATGCCAGACTTAGTTTCTGATCCATCTACCCAAGTCTCAGCAGAAGTCGTGGACGTAACTCCAACTCCACCCGAAGTCTCTTTTTCTAAACCACCTCTAGCTCCAAAACCAACCACAGTTTCTGCTCCAGCAGATATTTCTGTTTCTAAACCACCATTGACTCCAAAACCATCTCCAGCACCTATGCCAGCTGAAATTCCTGTTTTAAAACCACCACTCAGTCCAAAAACAACTCAACAATCTGTACCAACAGAAGTTCCTGTTACTAAAACACCATTAATTGCAAAACCAGTCCCAGCTCCTATACCAGCAGAAGTTTCGGTTTCTAGACCGCCATTAGCTCCAAAACCAACACCAAAACCATTACCTAACTTAGAAGCCATTATTGTTAAAATGCCAGATGAAGTAGCTCCATCTGTCATGGATTCAGTTTTGCAGACGACAGGAATACTGGAACCTGTTTCTGCCACTACTGCTTTAGACTCTTCTATGCTTTTGTCAACATCTACATCTACAGATTTACAGGATGAGCAAATTCCTATTTCTGTCTCAGCTCAAGCCTTTGTTGAAGCTACAGAGTCTGCAGCACCAGCTTTTTCAATGTCATCAGCTTCTGTGTCTCCAGAAAAAGCTACAATTCCAAGTGTAACTCATGCTTCTGTTGTGCAAATGCCTGATGTTGTCTCTCCTGCATCAGAATGTCCAGTTCAAGCACTACCTTTAGTGTCAACCTCAACTCTGAAGACCTCTACAGAGGAATATCCATCTCTAACCATTGCTCCGGTTCCAACTGGTGCTCCAGTCCAAATGCCAGACGTAGTTGCTTCACCATCCCAGTCTCCAAGTCATACAGCAAATGTAGTTCCTATTCTACCCCCCACTTCTATTCCAACAACAGATTCAACAATACTGCAAGCCCCTGTTTCTGCTGTTACATCCATTTCAGCATCCATCCCAAAACACCCCATGGAGCAAGCTTCTGTTTGTCCACCTATATCAGAACCAACAAGACTAGTTTCTCATTATGAGCATTCAGTTCCACTATCATATGTTTCGGCCTCTATTCCGTCCACTGACAGAACAATAATGCCACAAGACCCAGTCTCCATTCAAATTCCAGTCAATAATCAAAGCACGGACAGTTCCCATGCTTCACCTTTTGCACTTCCTGTAGTTATGCCAACACAAACCCTTGCAGAGCATGCTGCTATAGAAGAAGTTCCTATTGCACCTTCCACCATGACAACAACTTTTGCCTTTAGAACTTTACCATCTCAACCAATTCAGTCCGTACTGGATGTCCATCCTACGATTGAGAGCAATCAACATAGAGTAGAGGCCTATGGAATGACTACATCGCAGTCTCAAATTGTGGCTCCAGCTGTGCCAACAAGACAAGATAATTTTGTTAGCAGTTTGCCAAACCTTGAAAATACATCTGTCATTTGTCAAACACAAGATATCCTGGCAGCAGCAACCTTTGTTGAAGAAAGAGGAAGTCATCCTATTATCAGAACAGACACTGCTCAGATTGTTTCAAGTGCGGAACTGACAGCTGGCTTGGGAACTGATTCAGCTTTTATGTCAACAAAACCTGAACCTCAATCAACATTTGTCACTTCTGGAAGAGCAGAAAAGCCTATCATTGAATTTCCACCACCACCTGCAGCTTCACCACCAGCCCTGCCACCTCATCATTTAGTTAATCCAGCTGTTAGTGAACATTCAGTTCCTATTTCCTCATGTGTATCGCCTTCTCCCTCTTTTACAAGTATGGCCAGCACAGCACCAAGTGTAGCAGTAAAACAAACTGTAGCTGCAGTACATAAACCGCCACCCCCAGTTCCACCCAAACCAGTCTGTATACCAACTGGTCTAGTGTTTAGCAGATCAAGAGAAGGCATAAAGCCACCAGTTGTTCCTGAACCCACATATGCTCAAGCAAGTCGTGCTGCAACACTACCAAGAACAAGAGAGCCCCCCAATGCCCTTTCACTCAGTTTGGCTGCCCCTGTTGATAATAAATACAGTGTTTCATCTCCAAAATCTCCCTTGTCACCTCGATTTGCTAAAACTCTTGAGACATATGTGGTGATAACATTGCCATCAGAACCAGGATCACCAGTGGAGGGCATTACAACTCAAGCTCCAGTACGAAGATCATCGCTACCAACTCATAAGCAACAGGTGCCTGCTGTCGCACCAAGGGTGTTTTCCCCATCTGTAGTATCTGCACCACAATCTGTGGTTTCAGCATCTTTAGTAACTGCACCACCAAATGTAATATCAGCCCCAATAATGGCAACACCAGCTGCAGTGGTTCCAGTTCAAACTGTCCGTGCCTCACCAGCAGTTACAATCAAGACCCCAGTACATACTGTCTCTACAGTGATAACATTACCAGTGGAAGCAGCGCCACCAGATGTTGCCCCAGTTGCTTCGGTATCAAGTACAGTTTCATTACCAAATTCAGCAGCACAAGCACTGATTTCTGTGATCCAGCCCGGGCCACCAACCACAAAGGAAGTGATAATCAATGCTGCACCACCTGTGAGTCTATACACTGCACCAGTAGTAGTTCCTGCACCAACTGTAACATCACCACATACATTTTTTGTGGCACCAGCTGTGGCAGAAGTACCAGTCACCACAGAATCAGCAACAAATACTATGTTATCAGTGATCTCTGCACCAACAGTGTATGCTGCCCCTCCTATTACAGCATCACTAGCCATGGTTTCTGAAACATTGGTACCCTTTCCACTAATGTCAACAGAAACAACTACAGAGGTGACACCCACAGCTTTTACAGGATCTGTTGCAGCAACACATCCGATAGAATCAACAGCTGCTTTTGATCTGAGACAGGAGCCTGAGAGACAACCCATGCAAACAGTGTGTCCTACTCCTATTACAATTACCCAACTCCCATTAGCCACAGATAGCCAGGCTTTACAAGGGCTGGAGATGGAGGAAGTACTAATTGTGTCTGCTTCAGAAGAGGCTATATCTGCAGTAGGTCCATCTTCATTTGCAGTGACTCAGATCCAGCAGCATGAATCAATTTTTGAACCAGAGGTGTATGCTCCAACGGCTGTGCCAGCTGTACCAGTAACATATACTCAGTTCACAAAGTCAGTGGAAAGTCAAGAAATAAGAGGGCCTGATAAAGTTGTATCAAGTATGAGCCAAATGTACTCTGCAATTTCCACAACTGAACAGCATCCTGATACAGTACCTAATCTTGTGACCCAAGTTGTCACAACGGAAGTCCAGAGAACTACTACTGTGTCAGTTGTCCAAGAGAGAATACCTCTAGAACCTATGCCAGACCCTGCCAATGTGGCAGTCATAGTCCAGCCCGAAATTGCAAAAACACAGACACAACCAATACGAAATGGAAAAGTGCACTATCATAGTGATGTCATAGATCTCACAACCTTAAAGGTCAATGTTACAATGACTGACAGAGGAATGGACCTGACAGCCCCTGAATCAAGTCGACAGTTCTCAAGTGATCGGCAGACAACTGCTGTGCAACCAGAGATTGTAAATCTAAGTGCTGAGATAACTCCGGCTACAACACTTTCTGTTGTGACAGATAACATCACTATTGTTACATGTGCTGCTACAATTACATACAATAATAACATAGCTGACAAGCCTCTCAATTTAGGAAGTGCCACTTCAATGCCTCTGTCACTCACAGCATACAAACCATGTGAACCACTGGCTCAAATAGTGTACAGACCAGTAAATTCGCAGCCAAAATCTACAACCAGCACAGAGATCCCCATGAATCTATCCTGTGAGCCTGCTAAAACAACTGCACCTTCATTTTTACCAGTCTTGGAGGGGCCCATAGCCTGTACAAAGGCTGAAGTACCTATTCACACTGACCCATTGGCTGTTGAAGCTATAGATCTTACTACATCAAAGCCAATGAAAGCCATGGTGGCTCTGTCTTCCTCCTCTGGGGTTGTTACAACTGTTGTTGAGGAGGATGCAGCACCTGTTGATCTGACAGCAGGTAGACGAGCAGTGTGCTGTGATGTCCTCTATAGGCTTCCATTCACTGGCAGCTGCAGAACACAGGCTCCAGTGACCAAACAACCAGATAACCAGTTTAGCTTCAAAGATGATCACTATCAACATGACAGTACCACAACCCTCGGAATTGAAGACCTCAGTAAAATGAAGGTCTCTTTGTCTGACATGGAAACTGGATCGTTCCATTATGACAAGAATGGATTTACCTACCAAAATGGGGCATCTGATGGGGCAATTGATTTGACATCAGCAAAAATGTCATCAGGTCAGTATTACAGTGCATGTGTATATTAGAAAACTTTCAGTATTCTTTCATTATGTAAGAAATGCCTTTCTGATTTTCTGTTCTTTTTTTCTGTTTTGAGCAACAGTTGATCATTTTTAATTACTTGCCTTTTTTTCCTTTTTTCTTTACACAGATGCATGCATGTGCCTTCATGTTGTCCCTCAGTGTTTTGGCTTTGCATCATGCTAGTCTGACAAGAATCACAAGATTTTTGCATGCTCTTTGGTTTCCTTCTTATAGTCATTTTGTCAGAAACTGCATGGCCTCAGAGTATAGGGCATGCAGGACCAACTAGTTGATTTAACTAAAGTGTACATTTTCCAACCACTACAGATGAAGCACTGGACTACTCTAAGAAAGGCACATTTTCTGGGGTCACCACCACTAATGAAACATCCTTTGGAATTAATAGTGTCCTAAGATCATCAAATGGAGTTGTATACTCATCTGTTGCTGCACCCATTCCATCCACATGTGCAATTACGACCCAGCCAGGCTCAATATTCAGTACAACATACAACAGTCTCAGCACTATAACAGAGCCACTCTCAATGCTTCAGAACCAGCCTTCACCATATGATTTCATACATACCACTGGAACAAACCAATCAATATTCTTGGAATCTGATCCATCCAAGGCTATTCTGCCTTCAGTTCTAGCCAACCTCCTTCCTTCATTAACAGCCTTTCCAGAACTGTACTCTGATGCTACTCTTGAGGCCATTGCAGCCTCACTGGATGCTCTGGTTTCCCCAAGTTTTCCTGCCTTGGATGACAGTAAGAGCCAACAGTACCAAGCTGAGCGTGAGTTTTTACAGTTAGAGAAGCTAAAGCAGCTTTGTCTTGCTGAAGAGCTTGAATGGGAGAGGCAAGAGATACAGCGCTACCGTGAACAGGAACAGCTAATTGTCCAAAAGGAATTAGAGGAACTTCAGAGCATGAAACATCAGCTTCTAATGCAGCAGGAGGAAGAACGCAAGGCCCATTTCATTCTTCAACAGGAGACCTTTGCCCAGCAGCAACTACAACTTGAGCAAATCCACCAACTCCAGCAGCAACTACAGCAACAGCTAGTGGAGCAGAAAATTTATCCATATGGTTTTGAACCAAATGAAGAAATGTCTCAACCCACTAGTTCAGGAATTATTCTGGACTCCCAGTATTCTAAAGGAGATAATGGCCAGTATTGGCCAGTGAAGGATGACTCTGCATCATCTGCTGTTACTGTCCATGACCCTTTAATTGGTGAAGATTGGTACACTGCTCCTTCTGGTGGATCTCATATGCTTAAATCAGAAGATGTTGAGAATTCCAAGAGGCTGCCTTCCATACCAAAGCAAGCCAATGAGCAAAGTGTAGGGTTAAGTAGTAAGAAAATAACAGAAAGTGGTGTTCAGACCGATGAGGAGGAAGGGGTGGAGAAACCCTACCCTGGCAGGAGGAGGAGAAGTAGGAGAAGTGTAGATAGTTGTGTGCAAACTGATGATGAGGATCAGGATGAATGGGATGTCCCTGTTAGGAGCAGGCGCAGATCTCGCTCAAACAGATATGCGGACGGGGAGCGAGGTAAAGGCTCAAAAGTATCCAGCATTGCAGTCCAAACTGTGGCTGAGATCTCAGTTCAGACGGATCATTCTGGGACAATCAAGAGGTCCCCAGTCCGAGCTCAAATAGATACAACAGTGGATCTACACAGGGGAGGGCAAACAGAAAGTGACTCAGACGTTACATCTGACAAAGATAAAAGACACTCAACTCCAATTGAAATTGGTGTTAGCACACATCTAACAGCAGACAATGTTGGAATCTCATCATTGCCCAAATCTCCAAAGGTACTGTATTCCCCAGTCTCACCTGTGTCTCCTGGAAAGGGCTCACACAAGATGTTAACAGCTGAACCATCAAGTAGCCCAAGATCTCTGAAGGCTTCACAAAGATCTCTTTCTGATCCCAAGTCTCTAAGCCCCACAACCGATGACAGAATCATGTACCAGTATGCAGATACCTATTCTGTAAGTACTACAGGAATCTATTACATTCAATTAGATCATTTTTTAAAACCTTTTCACTACCATTTTCTTTGCTGTTTTTTTTAAATTAATGATAAGACCATGTTTCTGGATTTATAGTATGCTTTAATGGCTACTCTTACCGCAACTATAAGCAGGTTGTCATTAGTAAAATTCTAATTGAAGTTTCTCTGCAGAGAACCTGCTTATCGACATCTGTTAAATAAAATATTTAAAGATTTATAAAAAACTAAAAATATATGTTTTTCTTCTGCAGAGCAAGAGCTCACTGAGTGGTACCCCTATGGGTTCTCAGAAGAAAGTAAAACGCACTCTTCCCCATCCACCACCAGAAGAAGATACTCTCATTGGCCCCTCAGGATACAGTACTGGTTCTGCTCGAAGAAGAATGTGCAGAAACACCACAATGGCTCGAGCCAAAATTCTTCAAGACATTGACAAAGAACTCGATTTGGTTGAGAGGGAATCTTCTAAACTGCGTAAGAAGCAAGCAGAGCTAGATGAGGAGGAGAAAGAGATTGATGCTAAACTAAGGTATCTTGAGATGGGCATTAATCGAAGGAAAGAGGCATTACTGAAAGAAAGGGAGAAGAGGGAAAGGGCTTACTTGCAAGGCGTGGCAGAGGAGCGTGACTACATGTCTGATAGTGAGGTCAGTAACATCAGAGAGGCACGGGGAAATGGCCATGGACTGGAGCGGCCACGAACTGCCCCTCAGTCAGAGTTTAACCAGTTCATCCCACCACAGACTGAAGCAGATTCTCAGTATGCACAACTTGGAAGTCCATACTCCCATTATCAGTATGCCTCCCAAACTGGGACCCCAAGTCACTTTTCCCAGCAGTCTTTGTACCAACAGCAATCCCTTTACCACCAACAAGTGCCCTCTTACCAGTCCCAATCAATGTATTCTTCAGTGCCAACACTTAATCAACAATCTCAACAAACCAGTTATGACCATGCTTCACAGCTCCTGCTGATGCAGCAGAAAACCCGCCAAACTACTCTGTCCGACTTGGAACCAAAGATAACCACTAACTATGAGGTGATACGGAATCAGCCTCTTCTAATTGTTCCTACATCCACAGAGAGTGCCTATGGAGTCTCACATCTTGGGGGCAAATATGGTAATCTAGACTTGAGAATGGGTCTGGAGGAGAGAGGCAGTATGGCCAGCAGCCCCATGTCCAGCATTTCAGCAGAATCCTTCTATGCAGACATTGATCATCATAATGCCAGAAACTATGTAATGATCGATGATATTGGGGAGCTGACCAAGGGCTCTACAGATTTGACCTCAAGCTTCAACATTCCTGATAAGGATATCAGCAAAACTGACAGACTTCTCAGGGCTGCTGAAGTTCGTCGGACAGCAGATGTGACTGACTTCCTTGGGCCTCTCCAAGCTGCCTCCAGACTGCATTCGTATGGTAAACCAGATGAGGATGCGATGGAGGAGCCATATGAGTTGAAACTACTAAAGCAGCAAATCAAGCAAGAATTCAGGAGGGGTACTGATGGCCTGGAACAGCTCACAGGTCTGCCTCACTACCTCCATACTGATGGTTTTAGACACTTCCCTAAATCTGAGAAATATAGCATTGGAAGGCTCACTCTTGAAAAACAAGCTGCTAAACAGCTTCCAGCTTCAGTCCTTTACCAGAAACAGTTAAAGAATAAGAGAGCATTAATTGACCCAAAAATTACAAAATTTTCCCCAATACAAGAGAGCAGGGACCTGGAGCCTGATTACAGTGGGTTTTTGGCCTCCACTGGCTCAGCAGTGGGAGGACTCGCTAGCAGGGCGAGGCTCCTACAAGATGAAATAACTTTCGGTCTGAGGAAGAACATTGCTGAGCAGCAGAAGTACCTGGGCTCCACACTAAGTACTAACTTGACTCAGTCACTGAACCTTGGTCAATCTCTCAATCTCGGCCCAACCTTGAGGTCATCCCTCCAAGATGATGGCACATACCCCAGTGGCACTCGATCTAGACCTTCTTCTAGACCATCCTCTGTGTATGGACTTGACTTATCCATCAAAAGAGACCTTTCCAGCTCTTCGCTAAGGTTAAAGACAGAGGGCGAAGGCATGGATTCCCAGTTTGGTGCAGTAAGGGCAAAGCCGACTAGTTTGCCCATCAGCCAGAGCAGGGGCCGTATCCCTATTGTGGCACAGAACTCTGAAGAAGAGAGTCCACTGAGCCCTGTTGGGCAACCCATGGGTATGGCAAGAGCATCTGCAGGTCCACTCCCGCCTATCTCTGCTGACTCTCGGGACCAGTTTGGTTCCAGTCACTCTTTACCAGAGGTACAGCAGCATATGAGAGAAGAATCACGAACTCGTGGCTATGATCGAGATATAGCCTTTATTATGGATGATCTACAGGGAGCTATGTCGGACAGCGAAGGTAAATTTGATCTGAGACTTACTTCAAATACAGCCTTGGTTGACATGTATCTCATGCATGACCCTGATTGTTTTCAAGTATGTAAGTTCTAATTTTGTTTCATATGCAATCATCTTTCTGTAATGAGTTTCTTGTACTTGTTTAGATATACATAGTGTATTATTGTATATGTGCATGATAAAATCTCTTCATTTTCTGTTTCTCTAACCTTTTCTTATACATAATATATTAATATGTATAAAGAATTTCCATTGTATTTGAATGCCGGGTCAATGTTGTCAATTTGCATGCTACTCTCATTGCTCATTTGGCTTTTTTCCTCTTTCTGACTAATAGTTGCTTACAAATAGGATTCTGTCTTTTAAAAAACATGGTCATAAATAATTTTCTGTGATTTAAACTAGGTGCCTCCATAAATCGTCAGGGATATGTTCAGAAGGGAATGCTTTCTGCTTACAATTACAATTCCCTGTAAGATTTTAGACTGTAGTTATGTTGGTAATGCATTGTTATAATACAATAACAAAGCAATATAAGAAACTGTTTATTTGCAGCCTGCAGTCTTGGTTGGCTGGTGTTAAGCCACATAGCTGTAAGAAATTCAAAAATGTGCTGATACTGGTGAATGTGCTGAAATTCACTTGTCTGCCCTTTCCCTGCTTTGGCCACTAGACAAAATTATAGAATGAATATAAGAATCAAGTATGACCTGAGCAATAAGATTTAACACTTTAAACTTTATTTAAAAATGGCAATATAATAAAAATTTTATTGACCATGACACTTGCATCATTGCACACAACAAAGAGCCAAGCTGTTTGAAGATTAATATTCAGTAAGCACTACAATTAATTTGCCAAAATAAAATTTTACTGCTTCAGTTTTCCAACTGATCTTGACTTCAATTATTTTCTTTCATTGCATGTTAATGCTGTTATGAATGCATTATGAACTGGCTTTCTAGACGCTGATTAAGCTTAGTCTATAAAGTAATTTCTAGAACTGGAGTAGACAGTGTAATTTAAATGAAGACTAAGCTTAATAGGTCATGAAATTCTTTTTGGAATAAAGAAAAAAATGCATGCTATTTGCCGCATGGCTTTTTGAGTGATCATTAATTTGACTGTTTGGGTTTTGACTGCAGTTCGTGTTGTGGCTGTAATTTGTAATCTTTTGCATGTGAGTTCCTACAGTACATATTGTACACGATGCCGCTTAATGTTCACATGCACTTCAATTCGAGAACAGTGTGATTAGTATATAGTTCTGTTAATCCCGTTTCATTATAGGTAAACTTTCAATGACGTTGCAATAGCACAAACACACTACAATGTTTTTGTGGTCCCATAATTACTTCTTGCATTATGAGCAGATTGTAATTCATTTCTAAGCAGATATATTGAGTAAAAAACTGTCGTGTGGAAATTTATTCAGGAATTTGTCACTGAAATGCTGTATTATCTAGAACTATGCTATGCTTGTGTCCCAAGAACTGACCTTTGTCTGTAAAAAGTGAGTGTAATGTAATGATTTTGCAGTGCCTAGCTACAACATTAAGCATTATAGATATGTATGCTACTATAAAATGTTGTGCATTTTGGTTGGATTTTTTTGAGCCATAGAATTAGATTTGTGCCAGGAAACACAGGTAAAACTACGATATACATATCAACCAAAGCAATTTTAAGACTGTAAATATGCTTTGGTTTGCAGCACTAAATGTCCCCCTGATGGTTTTGCACAGAAGTGACCCCAGGCTCTATCATGAGAGTATCAGATACGGTAGAGTATTACTGTAGTTGTATTCTATAAATCAACCTTCACATCCCTGCTTAAATGTAGAATGCAACTATAATATAGAATGTCACCGCTACTACCATTGCTTAAAAACTTCCCAAAGCCACTCATTATATCAGCAAACTAATAATACTCAGTGAACTAACATGTAGTATGTAAAGTGTATGACTTCTTTGAAACATTTTCGGGATGTATTAGCAGTAACAGAAACCATTCCTGTGAATCAAAGAAGGCTTTTTCACATACACTATAACAAAAAGAGCTGGCATGAATTCTTCTAACAGTTATCACAGGCTTAATTGTTAGCATAAACTCTGGTGTTTTAACTGCGAATGTGCTATAAAGCTGCTGTGCACTGTTAGGGAACCTTGAAATATAGTTAAATAAACTGCCTTTAATGTTTATTTGCATGACCTGCAGTTTGATCAAGAAAGATTCTGCAAAATAGGCAACTGTGTGTTTTGCAGTCATGCCAGCTCTAATAAAACACGTATTTAACATCCCTGTAAGCAAGCTATTGGGTGTATTTGTTCCTAGGAGGGCATTCAATATCACTGCATGTATACACACAAAAGGAATTTAATACAGTATTAAGCACAGTACTATTAAAGTATAAGCTATATAATCATCTGCAAAGTTTTTACTCTGGGTAACGCAAGTTTCAAAATAGTCTTCTCTAATACTGTTGCATAGGTTTTTTTTCTTTTGTTTTGTTTTTACAAATATACTGAAATGCAATGTTTGCATCTCAGCAGGAGGTCCTAAGTGGAAAGTAGAAGGTGAGAGTTACTGCACAATGGCATTCAAAATCCCATTAAGCATAAATCAACTCGTCCCATGCGTGCCATAGTCTTTGAGTGATGGGCATATCTCTGTGGTGCACCTCAGCCCCATCCTGGTATTCATTTTCATATGCTGCACTAGGTGACTCTCACATGACGTGATCATATTAACAGGGACACATGCATATTTACATGCCTACATATGTGTTGGAATGCCAAATCTCAGTGTGTTGAGGTTTCAGTTCAGTCCATTTTAAGGATCATACGTTCACAGCATGGTTGATACATCCTCACACAAGTGAAGGAGTGAATATACAACATAACCCTGATTTAATGTGACTCAGGAAGTCTTCTACAAAACTAGTTAAAACAGGTGCTACAGCTGCCTGTCATCTCGTGTTATTTGGTTTTGACTTCAAGAAAATCAGCATTGAAACTTTTTTGTCTCAATAATGCTTTTCATGTTCTATAGGAATAATTAAACATAACTCATACCACACAGCAGAGGTGGGTAGATGAGACTAAATCTATGCTCAAGTGAAAGAATGTAACTGAATAAAAGTAGATCAAATATACTGGAGTAGAAGTACTTACGCAGATTTTACTTGAGTGCATGTAGCTGATTAAATGTAAGTACCCACCTGTGAAATAGTGCAGAGACAAAATCAAGTTTTTGACCTGCAGCTAATGTAGGGGACAGTTTGGCACAGCCTAAAAAGCCTCTTAACCTAACCAGGCTTGTTTGGATAGATGAAGGAGGCAGAAAAACACCCTGGATAGTATGCCAGTCTATTATAGAGGAGAAACAGACAAAAAAACGAGGTGGAAAACCCATACAGACATGGGGAGAATGTACAAATTCCAGACTCTAGCTGCCCTAGACCCAGGCCAACAGCACCAACCCCGTGCTGCCAATGAGCTAGCTTGATGTTTTTGTATTTATGTGTAACCTCAACTCTCACTGTGAACTGTTTATATACCAACGAGCCATAAAATTAAAACCACCTGCCTATCACCTGTCCCTCTCATGCCACCAAAACAGTTCTGACTCTGTGAGGCACTCCATAAGACTTCTGAGTTTGGCACTTTCAAAGTCACAAAATTCCTTCACTTGCCTGCTTCCAACACAGCTTCAAGAACTGAGTGTTTACTTGCCGACTAAAATAGCCCACCCCGACAGGTGCCAGTGTAACAAGTCAAGCAACATTACTCTCTTCACCTGTCAGTAGTTTTAAAGTTATGGATGGTTGGTGTATGCTTGAAAGCAGTGCTGCTACTGCCACCGAAGGAGTGATTAAACATGCTACCAAACGGAGTGTATCTTAAGAAATATCAATACAATTTCTGTCAAAAATCACAGAGGAGGAGGCTATAGGAATATAACAAGATGACAAAAACAAAAGAACACACTACTTGAACTTGATTTGCTACAAAAAGTGATGCATTTTGCCACACATTAGGTTGTGCCAAGCTGTCCCCTACAAATTATACAATACAGTGTAAAAGTCCTATGCACCTCGGAAGAATCTGTTTGAAAGCTGTTTAATTGAGCAGTAAGTGATTTTCCACTAATAGAATGAAAACAAATAACATTTATACAGTAAATATTATTTTATTAAATCAATGTGTTAACTATTTACAGACCTCTCCTCATGGAAGCCCAGTATTACTTAAAGTATTACCCTGTAAATACTGTCAACTACTTGGTCCAGGTCAGTCAATACTTAATTAGATTAAATCAATGTGCTGCTGGTGGAATTTCACAAGTCTGTGCAATGACTGAAGGCATAGAGGAGAAATCAGCTACTTTTCTAGAAACAAGCAGGAACTGCTTTCTTATTTGTTTGCATTTCTTCTTATGTTAACTTGTGTAAGACACTTACTGCAGAAATAAATGGCTTGACACAATTTGTTATAAAATAAAGCTACATACACACACATGTAACAAAGTTATTTACTTGTCAGCTAAAAGCAAGCCACCAACCCATGAAGCAAAGTCCTGCATAAGGGACAGAATCATTTGCAGAAAACGTGTTTACCGCAGTATACAGTATATAGTAAGTATTTACATAAGGAATTTGGTGCAGTGTATGTAGTGCTATGCTAAACAGGTACTTCTACAGTGATGTGGTGCTGTGGAACATTTTGTTCATAGACAGGGCTGTCTAAGAACAGCTCATGACCTGTGGGTAAAAATCCAGCTCACAGTGTTGATGAAATCCTGGAGCTTATCAATTTGCTAATCTAGTGAAGTGTGGATAAGGCATCTCATCCTCGCTGTTTGTGTGTCTGCTGTGGTTTGAAGCCACAGCAGTTCTCGGTCCCACTATCAGCGCATGAAGTGTGGACAAGCCCCTTGTGAGGGACACAATCTGCATGCAAAGACGTGCATGCCCTGTATGTACACCTTTATTTGTGTCTCAGTCCACTGCACTTATGGCACACACCTCTTACCATGACTGTTTCCTAAATGGTCAGTCCATCTGACTGACTTATACCTTAAATAACTTCAACTAGGGTGACCAGACGTCCTCATGTCCTCGTTTTGAGACCTGGAAATTGCGTCCGGCCGGGGTTTTAGAATTGTCCAGGATTTTGAGCTACCCAAACATTCGTCACGTCATGGGCATCTCCCCCCCACCCCCATGCCCCCGTGGTCGTCAACCGCCTCCCCCCACCCCCACCCCGTGCGCTAAGGTGTTCACTTTTTCACAATTCCAACTCTGGTCAACATAAACTGCACCAATGTTATACAGCCAGAATGAACCCCAACAAAATAATATTTTTCCAGAGAAATGGTAAGGGGTAGTGTTCAGGGAGAAAAGGTGGTGGAATGAGACACATTAGGATACTTCCAAGTATAATCAGTATACTGGTGCAGTTGTCACTCTTTCTCCCTGTTCCTCTTAAAGCCTACCACCTGCAGCATGAAGAGACTGACTGGTTTGATAAACCTCGTGAGGGCCGAGGAGGACCACAGTCCGGACAGGACAGGAGACAGGTGAGGTGTTGGTCACACATAAAGTAAAAACAGCTATTTCAGTCATTAAACAAATGCAAAAGAACTGTAAATGAATTTTATTTGGACTGATATTATCATTATAAAAGGGTACAATCAAAGTTTGTAACGATTTCTTTACAAGGATGGTTCTTATAACACATGCTTAAGTCTAAAAATCAATGGGCTCCTAAACCTAGAGTATTTCAACGGCTTAAGCGTTGTCCATAATATCTGGAATTTATGACAATGTCACTCATATTCATGGCTTGGAGCTCGAGAGAGCACAACTGACCTCACTCAGTTTAGGTCTATCCCCCCAGCACAATGCTAGCCAACATGGGAGTCTGTCAGCTGACGCAACAGAATTGGCAGTTAGTATTCTCCTCCAAGCAAGTTGAGCTGTCAAATGAGATTTTAGTAAAAGAAGCTTGAAAAAACAGCATCATGTGCGAGCCTTCTCTCTAGCTAGTGGGTAAAATATTGGACATGACTAAATTGTGGAAAAAGTTCAGTTGCAGTACATTTCTTTCTTCTTCATTTGTGGTATACTGACAAATTAAATGCAATAGTTGTGTAGATATATATGTATATATAAACACTGGTTGTGAATGGTTTTGTTATTTGCTTTGGTTGTTTTTAGTTTAGGTTTTAAAAAAAGTCATTTAAAAATATAGTTATGCGTTCCCTTGAAGAACATTTAATTTTGTGTGCTGTGTTGTTGCAGGTGAAAGCTATGCATTATCCTTTCCCCCACACTCGCATCAAACTGCAGAGGGACCCTAAAGACCACACTGTCTCAGGTACAGACCTAATCAGTCTACAGTAGTTCTAGCTTAGTGTTGTGAATTAAAGCTAAAAATCCACATACATATATACAGATTGCTAAAATTAATCCATGTGCAATTCTCATAAAAAGGCAAAGCACAAGCTGTTTGCTTTGTGTAACTAGGGAGCGGGTTTGGGCTCCGAGTGGTGGGAGGAAAGGAGATTCCAGGCACTAACGGCGAGATTGGAGCATACATCGCTAAAGTGTCGGCTGGAAGCACTGCCGAGCGGACAGGGAAGGTTGTAGAAGGTGAGGTTTTTACATTCATATGACAGTGCCATGGCTTATGGAAGAGGGTCAGGATCGACATGCTGACAACTGTGATTATTTTGCTGAGATGTATAGTTTTGCCTCTTTTGTATTTTTTGGAGGCGGGTGACCATATGATTATATCATTGTTTTACATTATGACTCCTGTGCTTAAATGCTAAAAGCAAGCACACTTTGAACAACATTTTGGCCCCTTTCCATTCGTTTGTAGCTAATTTAAGCAGGCATTTCTCATTTCTGACTAGTGTGCACTAATGCAGGGTTCTCCCTGTGGACTGTGGCTAACTCAGCATCCCCTGTCACTCTAGATAAGTCTGTCTTATAGATACAGGGCTGAACTGAGCATGCCATGGCCTTCGGCACAGTGATAGAGAGCCCTTGGTGTTTGGGTTTATTATTTTAGAGGCTTATCAACACCAAGAGTCACCTTTAGTGCCATCATTTTCATTTTTAGCTTTCATGGTTTTTCCACCACAGCACATAAATTCTCTATGCAAAAATGATTGCAGGTTTAGTGCCACTAAGACCCACAACTATTTTAAGGTCAAATTCTCCATTTAAGATTCAGCAGCATTTCAATGTTATTTATTTTTGTCTTTGTTATGTTAGAGCCCCGATCGGTTTTTAGATTACTAAAGCATCTGTTGCAGTCATCATCTCTAATGTAATTTCCCTAATCAAAATGTGATAGCACCTCCACATTAAGGCACCAGGCCACAGTTAAACACCCTGATATTAATGAGAAGGTTAGGAGAGAACGCAAAACAGGTTGTGCAGGTTCTCCCAAAAATACAACTAAGGGTGATTCACATTTAATATATTCCTGATTTTTTCAGGTGCTGTGTCATTTCTTAGAGCAGTCTAACATTTTGTCTGAATCGACAATGACTAAGGGCTAAGGGCTAGATCAGGGGCAGACATGTGAATGATGTTCTTGTGTCGTCTCAGCCGCTGAACAGCTCCGTAAGCAAAAGGCCTATCTGAAGACTCGCTTTCATTTGTGTAAGTGCCGAGGACTTGGCTCCGGGAGTTGTTGAGTTTGCAGTGCTCCTTCTCAGCTCTTTTTCTTCCACTTATTTAATTGTCCTTGTTCTTATTTGGCACATGGTTTGCTCTAATTGAATAGGGCGTCTTTTTAGAGAAGCTAATTTAAAAGGAATGCAAATGGTGGGCGTGTGTATGTGTGTGCATGCAATTGTGTGCTTCTACATTTACTAGATGTCTAAAACATTTGAACTGAGATGTATTACTTAAAAAAAAAAACCACGCCTTTCAATGGAATGGCAATCTGTAAAGCGTGTTTCTTTACCTTTCACCCTATGAGTTCTTGTGATCTCCAAACAGTAAAATATTTTTTCAGCTATGGCACTGTGAAGTGAAATTAAATATCATGATATTGATATCACTGTCATATCACCCACCCCTAACCACACACTTCACTTCTGTCCTCTTGTGTGCACTTTAGAAGGTGTGTATCCTGTGGCTTTAACACATGCTCTGTAATTCTGGTTTAATGGATGTGTGTCTCTCCATTCTTCTGCGCTGGCTGTATTGCGTCTGCTGCAGGAATGCAAGTCCTCGAGTGGAACGGAATCCCTCTGACAGGAAAGACCTATGAGGAAGTGCAGAGCATCATGGGTCAGCAGCAAATTGGGGAGGCAGAGTTATGTTTGCGCCTGTGAGTTGCTGTTTCTTTGTCTTAACGCAAACAGTCATAAACAAATAGCACCATCTCCTAACTATCTCTGATCTCTCTCACTTCAAAAATCTGTCCACCCTGCAAAAAAAAACCCACAGCGTACCACCACTGTGATCCTGAGCAAGACCCTTAACCCCAAGTTGCTCCAGAGAGACTGTCCCCTGTAGCTGGGGAATGGAAGTAGCTTTGGATAAAAGCATCTGCTAAAGGCCGTAAATGTAAATAATACATCAATTAACATTCTTTCCATTGCCCTAATCTATCCATATCTACTCATAATTTCACAATGCACATTTTTCCCCTCTTCTCTCCCTTTCTTTGTTTTCCACCTTTTGAATTTGATCTTTTTATGGGTATGGGTGTGTAGATGGGTGAGGATCAGATTCCCTAAACATTTTGACTCTGCGGTTGCTGTTAAAAAAAGTTGTCCTCTGAAGAAGGGTGGTGGTGGCTGGGATTAAAAAAAAAATCTCTAACGGTAACTTCATAACAGCAGATTTACTTTGGAATTTTAGTTAGCATTTTAGTTCCTCTGTCAGTTTTATTTGCATTCCAGAAGGATCGTCATGAAGCTGCCAACAGTATGTAAAGCTGCATCCAGACAAAGAGAGACAAATTTCTAAAAACCTAAAACAAAACTGGCCAAAACCGGCCTTATCATCAGTAGATTTCAGGTTTGATTCCCAGTAGTGATGTTGCCTTTAATGGCCAGGAGTCCAAAGGAGCACAATTGGCCTCGCTCTCTCCAGATATTCTTCCCCCCCCCCGTCTCTCCTGTGTTAGCCAGCATGGGCGTCTGCTATCTTTTGTAACAAAAATGACAGTGGAGCGCTGTCCTCCACGTCTTTTATGCTGTTCAGTGTCCACCAAAGTCCAGCGACATTGTGTTAATGGCACTTCAAGAGATACGGTGGCTTGACAGTGTTGGTGGTGTGGAGGCAATAGGGGAGCCCTAGCTGATAGGAGAAACTGTACATAACAAAATTAGGAATACAATCAGGAAAAAGGAAAGATTTTTGACTTTTTTTTCAGCTAGTTTTGTTCTGTATGTGCAATTTTGTGGTTTTGTTTTCACTGTTTTACTAAAGTAAAATAAAGTGAAGTGGCCCCTTATAGTGAACCTTAGTGATGCCACTAGCAGTGTTGGGATGTGCCAAATGTGCCCAAATGTACAAAATAGTAAACAAGTGTTCACACCACAGAATGATACTGCAATTCTTAACATATAACTATCTATAATGACAGCAAAAGAAACTACCTTTTACTTCGGAATGTATCTTAACTGATGTTGTTCCACTGTGTTGTTTTTCAGAGACCTGAACATGCTCTCGGACTCAGAGCATCCACAGCAGCTGGAGCTGCAGTCTCAGCTAAAGGCTGGTAAGTCTTTCTTCAGTGTGGCTGAACACAGATGTCCAGATTTATTCAGCAGAGTCAGGGAAAACCTACAGCATTTTGAGACGTTATCATTTTATATTCAGTGCACAGTAGCCTTTCAATATGTTATTTATTTTGTCTTTGCCTTATGTGAGCTCTGATCTGCTTTTAGATTGCTACCACATCTGCTGTTCATCTTAAAAGTTATTTCCGCTGTTGTAGTGCGATACTGCAGCAAAGGCACTGGGAGCAGATCAGCACCACGATAATAATATCAGGGGAAGGAGTAATAGAATCAGAATCAGAATCGTTTTTTATTGGCCAAGTATGTGAGCGAACACAAGGAATTTGGTTCCAGTCAATGGTGTCTCTCAAGCACAACAGTATAAAACAAAACAATATATAAACAACACAATGAACAGTATACTGAGCAACATAATAAACAATA
>JBBPCX010000018.1:10213993-10237637 GCA_037974365.1 Hydrocynus forskahlii | reverse complement strand
TGTGTATTATTGCCTTAACGAGCCTCTCCCTCATGAATGGAACTTTTTTATGTAAGGTTTTAGTTGAATCATTATCTCCGGAGTATCATTAAGCCATGTCTCAGTCTATTCGTAATGTAACTTCTGTCTAGCTTTTAGAGACGTTTAACTTTTCAGATCTCTGTTTGCCAGTTCCTGAAAGGAAGCGACACAGCTGCTTAATAAACAAATAAAATTTGTCCTCTAATTTGTATTAATAATAATTAAAATCTTTTCGGTACACTGTGATGTCAGATGCACGGTGCACTGCCAAATCATATTGACCTTCTCGTTACCTTTCTAATTTGAAATAGATAAGAACCAGATGATGGGGGAGATCAAGGTGGCTCTGAAGAGAGAGATGAAGACTGAAGGAGAGCAGCTGGTCCTTGAGATTCTACAGTGCAGAAACATCACCTACAAGTTCAAATCTCCAGACCATCTGCCTGGTAATGAAAGAAATGCTAAAGCCAAAAGAACAGCTCAGAGATTGAAATATACCACCAGAATGTATAATACTTTCTGAGAGATAAAAATAGAGAAGGCCCAGACAGGGATAAGATATGGAGTGCTCGGAATTTGCACCATGATCTCTAATAGGATTCATGGTGTACAATAATGTCCCTGCACTGCAGCATGTAGGCCAGTTTTTGTACTGCAGCTACCAAGGTGTTCGCTGTAACTGTTCTCTATTAAGTTAATATTTCAGACCTTTCATTTAAGTGTGAACGTAACTTAAGAACTTAAGTGTTTAACCTAATTTATGAAATGCCAAAAAATTTGCTATGCTTATATATGAGAAATAATCATTATGGATATGACTTCACTTCTTCTTACTCAGACCTGTACGTGAAGTTGTATGTGGTTAACGTGGCGACACAGAAGCGAATCATAAAGAAAAAGACCAGAGTGTGTCGTCATGACAGAGAGCCATCCTTCAACGAGACGTTCCGCTTCAGCCTCAACCCGGCTGGTCACTCCATTCAGGTGGGAAAATCTAAGTCTCTGAGCCAACTACTGGGGCACTACAACATCAGGGGCAGCTGGTGGAATAGTAGTTAGGGAGTTACCCCTGCAATTAGAAAGTTGTGGGTTTGAATCCCAGCACTACTAGTTTCACCACTGAGGTTCCCTTGAGCAAGGTACGGTCCCCCCACACTGCTCCCCGGGCGCCTCTCATTGGTGGCAGCCCCCTGTTTCATTTGGTGAATGGGTTAAATGCAGAGAAAGAAGTTCACACTGTGTGCAGTGGTGTGTTCACGTGTGACTACGAGGGGCCACTTTACTATGATAAATAAATCATTTTCCATATTTGTAGCCTGTGCTATTGCTTCAACGGAATATTTAAGAATACATGTGACTGCATGATGGTTAAATAACACACCGTGCACAGTATTTGACTTGTAGGCTACAGTTCTAATGTTCTAAAACTTTCTCTGCTCTGTGCACTGCAACTGACACCACAGCTCTTCCTGGTGTCAAATGGAGGGAAGTTCATGAAGAAAACATTGATTGGTGAAGCCTACATCTGGCTGGACAAAGTGGACATGCGGAAACGAGCCGTGAGCTGGCACAAGCTAGTGGCCAGCTCTCCTCACACGCAGCCCTGATCTCCACCACCCAACACTGCCATCAGAGCAGAGAGCGCTACAGGGGTCCACGCTAAGAACCGAGAGTATAATGAAGTAGGTGATGAAAGGGAGGGAATGAACACTGTGCTGTTTCAGTAAACACTTCATCTCTGGGTCAAAGGTGATATCATCAAGGTGATGTCATCCTTACCACTATCACTAGATTTACATATGTACTATTACAGATGGTCTACCATCTTTTAGCAACTTTCATTGTTCATTATAAGTCTCTTCATGTTTGGCCATGTTTGTCAATGTTTTCTACTGTGCCAACACAGCATAGTAGAATAGTGCACATCTTTTCTTCAATTGACATCTTGTGACGAAAAGACATCTTTATGGAAAGATGCTTTAACATGATACCGCACGGTAAAGGTATTATGATACAGTAATGTACAGTCAGTGTACAGAGTCTTTATATGTAGATCGAATTGCGCAGAACTGAATATATACAGAGATATCAGTAGCAGAGTTTGTGATCTTTTTCTCAGTCCACACTATATTTTATATATGATTAAATTGATCATATCAGATTATGTCATATATATATACATACATATATATATATATATATATACCATATCTATCTATCAATATATATATATATATATATTTATTTATACATACATATATGGTGAGAAGATAAGACAATCTTAGGTCAGTGTGAACCTTAAGCGTACCTCCATCATGCACCATGACCCTCAGTCTTTAGTGTCATAATCTGAGTGTTTCATCTCCTTTTAAACTGTTCACCTGAGATTTTATGCAGTATTTCTTTTTGTCATTGGGCCTTGATATCGCTTGGACTTTTCCGCATTCCCTCTAACGGCTGCAGTGATGGAATAGAAACCACTGCTAAAAATGACAATTGTTTTGGGGTGAATTTACATTGCGCTTCAAACTGATTTCCTTGTTGGAGACCTTGAACTATGGATGGTTTGCGTCTCTGTTGGCGAGCAAGTTCTTAAAATGGTTCTCTAAGAGACCACAAAGACAATTACGTGGCGTAAAATGCAAAGTATGATTGTATGTGACCATGTCATTTTTTTTAAAGCATCTTGGAGTAAACTGTCATGTAAATGTTCAGATGTTGTCAGTTGTGCTCTCTGTTTTGTGATGAAGGTCTGTGTTCAAACAAAATATGCAATGACGAAAAAAAAGAAGAGTTAAAAAAAAACAAGATGCAGATCTCTTCGTTTTGAGGGAGGCGTTCTGCAACGCTGAATAATTGGCCCTTTTGAATTCTGGTTGCTGTTTGTTTTTTGTTATTTTTGTTTGTTTTGTTTTTTTTTCCAAATGGTGCGAGGTACTTGTCTATAACTGGTGTCACTGCCCATTTGTGGTGCAGTTTGAAGCTGTTCTAGTCTATTTTGCTTTCGGAATAAATGTTTGTCGCTGGTTCGTTCATGTCCGTTTTAGTACCAGAGACTCAATGTCCCAAACATATTCACTGCCACTTTACCCTGCACCATATCAGTGTAAGCGTCTGATGTGTGTTAGTCATCATAACACTGAACACACCAGATGCTGACTGTCAGCTCAGTCTCTGGACTGAAGGCATGGAGAAGTTTCTACATAGACACACAGATCTCCTTAAAGCAGCAGTGTTTCCTTATACTTGTCAGTGGATTTTTTATTTTTTTTTTTTTTGCACATAGGGGAAAAAAATGGTATCATATCTAATACGTGTTACACAGACAGTGTACAGATATCACCTGTGCTCGAACAAAGAAGTCTCCATGTGGTGAATAAAGGATTGTTGTCACAGTGAGATGAACTAACACGTGCCAACCTAATGTCCTAACCAAATCCACTGGTTCAGTTTGGGTAATTCTATGCAACATAAATTATGTCTGGATGCATTTTTTCTTAATGTGTGCTATCGGTGAGAGTTTGTCTAAATAAATACGTACTATCTGTTCATTACTTTTAATGAACATGAATAGAAAATATATAAAAATAGAACATAGCATTTTTTTTACTTGCTTTTATGACACATGTTGAGCTTATGCACTTTAGTTATGGTACTGTTCCGATGTTGCGTTTGACTTTCCACCTAAACTATGTGACGGTTATCGCTACAATGGAATGCAATGATATTTCAATGGTCCTGGAGAAAAAAAACAAAAAAAACAAGTGTTCATCAAAAACACCAAAAGAAGCATTGAAATACATTGAACTACATTTCAGCCTTGTTGGTGCTCTACAACTACAAGGGCCCGCTTTTGATGGCCAATCAGTTCTCACAGTCATTACGATCTGTTCTGTGTCTATAGCATTCCACCTTTAATGTAGTGCTGTGTACTTTGTTTCCAATCAATGCTGTGTCCCCTTTAAATGATGACAGAAATAATGGCTTCGCCAGGATGGCCGTTGTCTCCTCTCCATTATTTCAGTGTAATGTTAGCCTGATTTGTTTATGCTGTACTTCTGGGAACTTACATGTAAGATGAGTCTGATGTATTCTGTCACAGTAAACAGTGTGAATGTGATTTGATTATTTTTGATTATGTAAATACATAAGATATTTTCTATAAGAAAAGGTTTGAATGTTTATTTGGTCTGACGTTGAGCATGTGAGTGTGATCTCAAGGTCAAAGTCCTGTCTGTACATATGTATTTGTCTAGCTAATGTGAGCAAATCATCCATCCAACTGACTGAACGACACCGATCAACCCACTTTAACCTCTCCAATCAAATCTTGCGGAGTTTAGATGATAAGGTGATAAAAAAGAAGAAAAAAAAGAAAAAACAAAAAAAGGACACATTCTTTTCAACTTCAGTGGTTGTCAAAGAACTTCTAGGTTTTACATGGATGTTGCATGTTTCGCTAGATGTTTGTTGATATTTTTGCCTCCAGATTCTGTTTAAAAAGAGGGAAATTGAAGAGATTTATCCGAAGATGTATGCTGACTGTAAAAATGCTTGTAAAATGAGTCTTGTTTTTCACTTCGTGTAAAAATGAGAAATTTAATGTTATGGTTTTGTGGTTGTCCACAGGATGTCATGGAATTATGCAAATTGTGCTGTAGAAAAAAAATCTATGAAGAAAATGTTTCCCTGAGTCTAAATAATAAATATTAAAGAAGAGATTCTATTCCAAATGTGAAAATGCGTCATGCCTTTTTATTCATTTATTTCAACACAGCGTTTTTAACAGGGAATGAAATAACTGTATGGGTGTTCTCTGACTTTTGCACAGCAGTGGATAAAGGACACATATGATAGTCAGTCCATCTCAAATAGTGATTATTGAGCTGCAGTTTTATTTTATTTTAATTGTTTACTGAAATGCTATTTTATTGCTGATAATGGAGCATCTTGTCTATGACCACTTGAATCTGGGTAACTTCCCATGCCTTTTATGTGACGCGCAAATGAAATATGGATTATATAGCTTTTATGCTTAAAAAATTCTTCTGTGGGGACAATGTAATCTTGGAAGAGACCACTACCCTCACAATGGAAATACAATAAAAATTTAAATCTTTTTTTTTTTACGTTTAATAATTAAATTTTATTCTCTAAAATATTTGCTTTATAAATCACACTACATGCCCAATGCAGAGATTGCTTAAATAACTATGTATCCATTTTTTGACACTAACCTGTATTTGCATGTTCTTGTATTTAGGAGTTATAGGTATTCAACCAGACCCAAAAATGGAGCATCGTAAAAAAATAAATATATCTAGAAATATAATTCAAAGCAATATCCTCCATATCTTCTGCGCTGTAATACTTGAAAATGGGCCCTCAGCCAGATTTAGTTCACCCTTCCCCAGAAACTACTCCCTTGAATTTATGGATTTGCAGAAAGATCTGTGTTTGCAGGGTTGGGCCAACAGAGGGCACCAGCTGAACACAGCCAAGCCCAGCCTGAGCCGGAGCAAATCAGATTTTTCCTTTGTAAGGTTTTTGTCTCACAAAAATTGATTAGGGTGACAAATTCTCATCGTTTGATCCATGATCTTACCTTGAGAAGTTACTTGACTTAGTGAGTCACACTGCATGTATGTGCTTATACAGTGCTAACACTCTCTGTGAACCAGGTGTAAACCTTGGCTGAGGGTGCTAACAAGGCATGGTCCTACAAGATACAGTCTCCCATGCTCTAAACACAATTGCTGAGGATTGCTAATGAGGCATGTTACTGTGTGATGCAACCTCCTATGCTGTAAACACATTTGGCCAAGTGCAGATCAGAGAAATGATTCTTGCTGGAAAGAAAGCTAATGTAAAAATGACTCCATTTAAATAGAAAACACATCAGACAATGTGTTATTTACCCTTAGTACACACAGGTGTGATATGTGGTCAGCACCTGTGGGTCTAGACTCCCTAAATGGGTAACAGATATAATTCCATGACCGGGACAGCAATAGGGCTTAGTGCTAAGACCGTGTAATGGGAGTGTGTGAGATAGCACTGTTTGTGAAAATCCATTCTCTTCCTGGGTAATGGAGGCAGGGCGCGTTGCCATGGAGATCCAGTGTAGGAGGGTAGCAGGGCCCAGGGGACCGGTGTAGCGAGGATTTCAGGATGTGGTGGTGAGTGAATGAGGGAGCGGGTGTGTGCATGTGCACATGGGATGAACTTCAGGCCCATAAAACACAATAGTTTGTTACATTCGATTGGACTAACACTAGTGGATCATGGTGATGCTGTGTAAATGGAGATCCACACCAAACAACTATTTAAAGAGCACTATTTAAAATCCCTTAATGTATCCCTCAGCAACCATAAAAGGACTTTTATAGCATAAATGTTATTTACCTTCCCAAATGCATAACAACTGTGCAAATGCTGGGCATCTGTATTCCTCTTACACCATCCATAAGTGACTGGTTCCACTGTTCTTGGTTGTGTGCCCAGTGCTTCAGAAGCCATAGCAGAATGGCTGAAGATTAAACTGACAATTACAGCTGCCTGTGACTTCACACCACAGTATGTTTGGTCCACAGCCTCTGTAGTGTACACTTAATGAGCTTGCTCATTAGTTCTCCTGCATGGCCTCAGGTCAAGCCACAGGCACACACACACAAACACGGCCACGCTCACACGTGCACTAAACTCACAAGACCCTCATGGAGATGTGCCTGAGAATTCACACTTACACTACCATGTTCTTACCAGCATCTGCCCCCACTTCTTGCCACCTAAACCGCAAAGAAAGCGAGCGCACACATCAGACCCATTTTCCTAAACGAAGTTCGGATGAACTCTGATCCACAGCGCGCTTTAATCACTGCCTGCAGCTTGAGTTCTGCTCGTGAAAAAAAAGAGGTCACAACAACAGTCTTTATTAAACATCTATGGGGAATTTTAATGAGAAGGCTTGTTTTGATGATGTGATGCCTTTTTTTTTTCACCAAGCTTCTTTTCATTTTCCTGCAAGCTGGCCTTGGGCTTTTATCATGCTCTGATATTGTCCTCCCCACTTAACCATTGCTGGGTCATGCTGCATGTCTCTCCTGCTCAGAAAAGGAGTGAGCCGCTCCTCTTTTTCGTGCCGCTGAAATCCTTGGCTCTTTTTGAGAGCGGCCGACGGGACGGTGCTAATGGTATGGCATAGAGAGGGAACAATAGAGCAGAGAGACGCACAGAACTCTGTGTGCTTCTGCCATTAGTCCACTACCTTTCCTTCAATGGAGCAAGAGATAGTGTTCCATTCATCCCTGTGTTATGGCCTTGCTCTTTCATTCCCTATTCTCTCTCTCGCTGTCTCTCTCTCTAGCTCCCTCTCTCCCCCCTCTCTTCTCACACTCTCTCTCTCTCCCTCCCTCTCTCTTCTCACTCTCTCTCTCTCCCTCTGTCTCTCGGCCGCGCAGCCCCTTTGCCACAGCCCTTGTGGAGGACCAGAGAGCCAGTGAGTGGTTGCTAGGTAACGGGTGAAAGCCGAAATCCCTCGGCAGCTCATTCCCTCTGCCCCGACCTGCCTCCATGCTCACTCACTGTTTAACTTTTATCTCATCAGAAGGAAAGTGTCTCTCCCTTCTCGATGAACAAGCAGAACAGAAAGACCTTTAAAGACTTTTCATAGAAAGGAGTAGCACCATGGGGCTTTTCAGTGATGTCCTGCGAAGAAACATGCATGGCTCACTACAACAATATGAGATACTTGCTGGTTGAATGATTTTATTCGGAATTCGTATCTCAAGAGGGCACAGCTCGCAAAAGAGCCAACAAGTGGAAATATGCATTTTACTAGGGATGGTAAACTATTATCCTCTAATTTCCTATTCAGTTTTGATTAACGTTGCTCTGTAAATTCTAATACAAAAGGTTGTTAATGTAACAATAACATAAAATACAGTTTATACTGTTGTTTGTTATGAGCAAAGGGGCATTCCAGTCACAAAAGAAGACTAAAGATATATGAAAAAAAACACCACCACCTCCAAGTGTCACTGGTTACTTTTTGATTCAATACCAAGGTTCATTGTAATACAAAAATTACGGGAAAAAAAATGTATATTGAAAAGTATATTGTATGACTTATGTGCCTATTCATAGGAAGGGCTGTTACAAAAATAGAGGGTGTTAAATGATTCAAATAATAATACGTCTATCACTACATACCTCCTGCCATTCTCGATTATTGACTATAATCAGTTGAAGTAAGTTCTCGATTACAATTTCACCAAACATATAACAATTTCAGGCTAAAGAAACATTTGCTACCGACATTTTTAATAGGGTCTGCTCTCTTGTCAGGATTGTAGGTCTCAATACTGCCAATACAGTTCAGCACTGATCTGCCCGTTCCTACCCTGATGAACTGGATTCAGGGGCCCAAGGGATGAGCTGGCTCTTTCCTTCAAAAAACTGAGGCTTTTATCTTACAGGTCTTGCCTATTTACTATGTTGCCTATATGTGAATTCTACAATAAGAAATATCAGGACTAAAATGAAAAACTTTAAATACATGAGTAAATGAGAACTTACACTATATGGACAAAAGTATTGGGACACATACTGAAACATTTTGGAAAATGCCATGCTTCCAACTTTGTGGTCTGGTCTCACACCCTCTTTTAGTGTTAACGATATGCTACACTAACATGCATAATCATCACTTCCACATTCAAGAAAGGGTCATGCTGTATTTTTCCATCACAGGACACAGTTTGCGGAAGGCAAACTCCATATTCAAACTTGACAGGCCCACACAGAGCCCTGACCTCAACCCCATCCAGCACCTTTTGGATGAACTGGAATGGAGATCGTGACTCCGTGAGACTCAGCAGCCCACCACCATGAAGCCCCCCAGCAGCACCCTGCTGATCTTTACAGTCTTCTCAGCGCTGCATTCCTCCTGTCCCTCTCAATGCTATGCCATTAAAGTCCCTGTTTGGGAATGGTCCCAATACATTTGTCCATCTAGTGTATTTTCTGCGTACTGTGCCCCAGCAATTGCCTATGTATCTGAGAGGGAGAACTTCATAAACATGTAACTAGAATCTCAACTAGCAACTATGCACAGTGTAGTAACCCAGGCATGGTGGATGTGGGATCCTAAATCTGATATTGCAACAATGTGAGGATGTGGGGACCGTTAGGCAAAATGATGATCAGTGATGTCACAAAGCAAGATTGCTCATAAAGTTGGATAACTTAAACCCAAAGTAAGAATTATTTCATAAAAATGATTTGGTAAACTTAGAAACCAAACTTTGTGAAAGATACCCAGTTACCTGTAGGAGCAATGTGGGCCTAGGGAGAAGGGAAGCACCTCCTGAGGTGACACACTACACTTGGACTTGGTCAGGCCAAAAGAATCTGGTAGAGAAGACACTACCATTGTTTTGCCGCAGGGGGAAAAAGTAAATCTATGCTGAGGGATTTAAAGCCTGCCCTGTATCAAACTAAGGTGTGATGGACAGAAGCACTGCAGGTATACACTTGTGCTTTTGGTCGTCTATCTACACATTTGATTTGAAACTCATTATTCCTAAAACATCGCTGTATGCCACAATGTGAACCAAGCATTCTTTTTATTTCTGTGGAAAAACAGGCCCTTCCACAGTATTTGTGGTGGATCAGTGCATGACATGTACTGTATGTTTTTCATTTTGTGTGCACATCACTTTGTCCTGGCTTAAAATGTTATATAAAATGTTTTTCACTACTCACATGGTGGCTTTGTGTAAACACATTTGGTGTCTGTGTGTTTGTCATATGATTAATTATCTGGCTACTAATTTACAGTGTGTTTTCATTACAATTTAATGAGCAGGTGTTATTTTGTTAACTATACAACGCTATCCCACTGCAGTTTAGTGCACATTCGTAATTGATTTCAGGTGTGTGATAATTGGAAAGCATCTCCTGAGTGGATGGGAAGGGAGAAAGAGAGAGAGAGAAAACAAAAAAAGAAGAGAGTGAGAAAGATAAAGGTAAGAGAGGGAAAGAGGATAAGAGGAAAGAAAAGAAAGCAAGAGAGAGAAACATAAATAGAGGGAGAGAGAGAGAGAGAGAGAGAGACAAAGAGAGAGGGAGAGATCAAGGAATGCAAAAGAGAGTGAAGCGAGACAGACAGAGACAGAGATGGAGACAGAGAACAAAGGAAAAAGGAAGGGAATAAACAAGAGTGAGAAAGATAAAGGTAAGAGAGAGACAGAGGATGAGAGGAAAGAAAGTCAGAGAAAGATAAATAAAGGGAGGTGAAAGAGAAGAGGGGAGAGAGAACGAGAGACAGACACAGACAGACAGAGACAGAGAACAAAGGAAAGAGAAAAAAACAGTGAGAAGATAAAGAAAGGTAAGAAAGAAAGAGAGGAATGAAGAGAGTGAGTGAGAAAGATAAAGAAAGGGAAGAAAAAGGGAGAAAGAAATAAAGAACAGGATGATGTTTGTGTGTGTGGGAGTGTGGGAGAGAATTTAAGGATATTGTTTTAGTGTTATCTTGCCTGTTATCTTGTAATTGCATATAAACCATTCTGGGAGGGAGAGAGAGAGAGAGAGAGAGAGAGAGAGAGAGAGAGTGAGAGAGAGAGAGAAAGAGAGAGATGGCAGCCAATAGGTGTGAGTGTATGAGTGGAATAGAGATGAGGAGAAGATAAGAGGGCGGAACAGAGGGACACACTCACACGCACTCACACACACGTTCCCTCCAGCCTGCTGGTCGTCTCCTCGCCGCTCCTGAAGACTTTGGCAGATCTGGAGGGATGAACTGTGTGAGCTGGTGTGCGTGACGGAGCAGCGTGTGTGCAGACCATGAGCGTGTAGTGGCGGATCTCTCTCTCTCTCTCTCTCTCTCTCTCTCACAGACACACACACACACACACTCTCACACACAGGAGCCAGCGAAGCTGTTGCCTGATGACGGTTAATCCGCTTAACTAGCAGACGCCTCGCCTCGGCTCTGGAGAAAAAGTAGTGAGGAGCGGACCCAAGTGCCGGAGACTCCGTGAGACTCAGCAGCCCACCACCATGAAGCCCCCCAGCAGCACCCTGCTGATCTTTACAGTCTTCTCAGCGCTGCATTCCTCCTGTCCCTCTCAGTTCCCAACATCTCTCATGTAAGTACTGACTGACCCTCTTTGGTAGGAAGAAAGTGCTTCTGCACCTCTGGGAAAACTGTTGTTCAAGGGGATCCCTCTGACTTCAGAAGTCTTTCAGAGGTCTGATGTGAAATCCCGTTCTGGAGAAGGAACCAGACGTCTGCCTCTGAAAGCTGCCTTACAGAAAACTATTACACAGATGATCCTGAGTAGGCTACCTAGTTGGGCAAAATAGTACCAGTAGTGATTTAAAGATTTAAAAGATTTAATACTCTTTTACCATTATCAGCATATAAAAAACTCAACACTACACACAGGTGTAATCATGCCGTTTTACATCAACATGATTCGATGAATTAGATTTAATGAATGACTTTCAGCGATTAAAAATGCTAAAATAATGAACCATTCAGCTGTACTGAATATTATCCATTACACACATATAGAGAGAGAGAGAGAGAGAGAGAGAGAAAGAGAAAATGAGTGAATGCGTATGACTACTGTTTATAAACTGTGCAAAAGTTTGTACTTAGCAACCTAGACTGAAGCCATGCTTTCATTTAATGATAGTATCATGTTTGTACCTGTTCATCCTTGGTTTTCTATTCTAAAATCAAAAGTATTCATAAGTCATTTTCCCACTTTTGTTCCACTGCCTCACAGCTCAGTGCCATGGGGGGTTTATATTCTTCCAGCCTTCCAGTTGTGGCTTTGAGCTTGGAGACCTTAGGCTTGTGTTTGGCTGCTCCACAGCATCCCATTCTGTTGGCAGTATTCTCTGTGAAGATTATACAAACCATTTGTGCATTTGAGTGCACCTTAAAGCGACACTAGTTAGAAGGGGTGTCTGGAGACTTTTGGACATGCTGTGTAAATGACATTATGCCCCTTGTCTACATCTTTATAACAAGGTTCAACAAAGTTCACCCACACAGAGAACATACTGTATATAAATGGCAGAGCGGAAGGAAATAAACATGCAAACAACCAATCCACCTTCATCACCAGTCTGATGGGGGATAATTACTGACTGTGATCTTGTGTGTGTGTGTGTGTGTGTGTGTGTGTGTGTGTGTGTGTGTGTGTGTCTTTCTCTCGTGTTTTTTCCAGGTCAGAGGATCACATTGTAGTCAGTCTTGCTTGTTGCATTTACTGCTGTTGGTGCAGGCACTGCTGTTGGTGCAGATGCTGTCTCTGTAATGATCTATTATTAGTTTTGAGGTGAGATCCTCTAAGAGGTGAGATGAGAGAGGAGATGAACCAAGTTCAGCCTTGCAGACAGCATGCTGTGTATAAATGGTAAAGTGGAAGGAGATAAACAAGCCACCAAGCTTTGGTGCAATGCTTCAGTTAATGATAATGTCACATTTATAGCTGCTCGTCCTATGTATTGTATTCTTTACCCATCAATACATCAGACCAACAATGCAAATTAATGGTGATTCAAGAGTACAACAGATTCACCATTATCTTTACACTTAGAGTATTTTTTCATACCTTTTTATTCAGTTACTAAATCACACTGAACTTGGGCTGCGTCCGAACTGACGAGTGGAGTGAGCGGTGTGTAGGACACTCAAGAGCACACGCAATGGATAAAAAACACAATTAAATGAAAATCAATGAGTAATGAGCAACGCTATAAAACAAACCTTTTAATTTTTGTGGAACCAGTATGCATTCATCATAGCAATACCTGCAAATAACCATTGTGAACAATTCTGACCCAGAATGGAGCGTTTCACACCAAACCCACTCTGAACCTCTCTACACCTTAAACACTTTGTTATGGGGGGATTTTGGAAATGAAGTTCCCCTTAAACGGGGGTGGGGAGGCTGGTCTGTGCACATGGCTGCAACAGAAATAGATTAAACCAGCACAGAGAAAAGTTGCGGTCCAGCAAAACCCGACTTTCACTCTCCAACTAACACACTTTAGTCTCATTATGGCTCAAAAAACACATTTTTCACCCATAATGCGTGGACAAAAAATGGGGTGCGCACAGGGGCACTATGCACATGGGCACGAAGACAAACAGCTCAGCATATCAGAGGAAAAAACTCCTTTCAGCACAAAAACCTGCTGCCTAACTTAACCTGTCACCCGACCACACTTTACTGTCACATTTTTCACCCAGAAAAGTTAAGATACAGCCTCAAATCAAACTAACTGTGCAGCTTGCTAGCTACCTGACAGCACTAAAACAAGTGTTTATGGGCTGATTATTTTTATAAACCACAGCAAACATTTACACGTCTTTCTTTTCATAACTGACCTGAGCTTTAGTGTCTTAAAGTGTGTTTCTGAACAGTCATTGAGTCATGCATTATATATGATAGATTAAGGCTTTATATTCTTCTGGCCGAACCTTGGCTTTAGACATGGTGAGCTTAGGCTTGTGCTTGGCCACTCCACAGCATCCCATTCTGTTGGCAGTGTTTCTGAGGAGATTTTAAAAAACCATTTGTGCGCAACTGGATGCACCTTAAAGTGAAGGAGTTCACTCTTTATGCGGGATGTCTGGCATGATGCGACTTTTCTTTGTCTGCATTACAAGATTCAACCAAGTTGTTTAGCCAAGTGTTTTATCTGATCCACCTTCCTCACCAGTCTGATGAGGGGTAATTGGTGGCCGTGATCTTGTAGTCATGTGTCTCTTTCACTTACTGTAGTTCAGTTTGTTTCCCAGGTCAGAAGTGCACATTAGTCTTGCTTGTTGCAGGTGCTGCTGTTGGTGCAGACACTGGCTCTGTAATGATCTATTATTAGTGTTGAGGTGAGATGAGAGCGGCACTCCTCAGGGAGGCCCCGGGCAGGAGCAGGTAATTATTCCCCTGATGAACAGGCCTGCCAGGGAATCCAGCTTTACACTCTTCCAGCCGTTTCCTCACACAACTAGGACATACTCTACCCTGTCCCATTTACTAAAGCAAAAACACTGAATGGCCCACCTGGTTGGAGGCAAAAAATGCACAGAGTTGAGAATTGGACAATTTGATGATTATATCATGATAAAGTTCGGCACGAGCATACTGTGTGTGTTATTATTATTTTCATTTCACTGACCAACTGCTTGTTTCATTAAAGAGAGATTTAGAAGAAGCTGGGAAAGTGTGTGTTGTTGGGAGTTTCCGAGCTCAAATCTCAGTGATGCTGTCCATCCCATAGTACTTTTCCATTGCTCGTTGCGGCACAGTACGGTACAGTTGCATATCTGTGAGCGCCCATTTTGTCTTCGTTTCCACTGCCTAGTGGCTTATCCCGTACCTGGGTATTTGTGCTGACGCTGCTTAGCCATCTTCCTAGTGTGCCGAGTACAGAACCAGGATGTATGTGCCCATCTAGAAATGGGTCATATGCAGTTGTTACGGAATTGCCATGCATCGTCGCTAGGGCCAGAAAATAACACTAACTAATAAGAATCTGTTCACATAAAACCATGAGCAGAGTAACCCAGACTCCCCAGACAACCCGCACACATTGACAGGTAAATTTTGTTTTAATACAAAATGGGGTATAGCTTATGCCAGTCCTAGGGGGCCTTCAGATGGTTCACATTTTCGCTTTATCCCAACTCCCAGCACAGGAATAGAGCAAAAATATGGATCATTTTTAGGACTGTTTGGAAAAGCACTGGCTTATGTTTCTAAGAGCCTAAGACCACATGTTTTACTATATAAAACTCTATATTAAGATATTATATCATTCAGGATTTTTCTATACCAGTACCAATACTAACACTGGTACCTTGAGGTTCATACAGACTTCAGTAATGTATTCCAAAACAATACTATTTCTGATGTGTTCTTCTAAATTCCAAATTAAATGTCGGTGTAGGCCAAACCAGAAGTGAGTATGAGGTGCTAGAATTTGGTATATTTACTGATTGCAACAGATTAATCTTTAACAGACTAATCAAGAAGTGCTAGTATTGATAACATGCATGTTGAATGCAATTCATTCAGCCAAACAGCAATCTAGATTCATGAGCAAGCATGTCTATTGGTTCTCAGAGTGACTCACTTTATACACATTGTACACTACACATGTGTGTGTGTACAAAGAAGCTGTGTCAGCAGCATTGTTCACACACTCATCTTATGTCTGTCTGTCTGGAGGTTTAAAAACTACACTACTCACAAAACGTTAGGGATATTTGGCTTTGAGGTGAAATTTGTGGAAAACGTAAAAAGTTCACACTGCAGTGATATTATATTATGAAAGCAGGGCATTTACATAGAAGCATGCAATGGTGATTTCCTCATCACAAACATTTCTTTTAAACAAAAGCCAACAACAGTGGTGAGTATACCACAACAAAAAATGTCAATGTCTCAGTAACGTGTCAAGTAGGGCTGCACAATATATCGTAAATGTACCGTTATCGCGATATCAACATGCGCAATATACAAATCACAAAAGACTGAACTGCGATAAATGGTGTTTTTCTAAAGCTCTTCATATCAACATACTTGGCCAGTCAGATGGAGTCCTACTGCCTTATGCCCGCCCCCTAGCGGATGTGAGTGCTAAGCACATGGAGAGTAGAGCAATAATACTCGGGTCCTTTTTAGGATTCGGCTCCCTCTGAGTCACTCACTAAACTAATCCAGGTGTGTGAGTCACTTGATTCAGTATTGGAAGTTAACCGGCGGATTCACTGACTCGGCCAATGTGCTTCAGGAGCGCTAACCTGCACTCTAAGCGATTCAGGTTCGCCTGCAGGGCTATTTTCGGCTCTGACTGATACAAGGAGTCCACTATAGTAGCTCGTTTCCACCGCTGTGGTGCCGGTGCCGGTGCTGGTGCCGTGCCGGTGCCCAATCTAGAACTGGTTCGAGACAGGCGGCGGGCTGCGCTCCCCTGCCTGTCTCGCTTTGGTCTCTGGTGTCGCGGCGGTTGCGTTAGGGGGAAGCTGCTAGATGGGCTGTATTAACCTAGCCACAACTGACCCTGGGAGCCCTAACGGCTCAGCTTTCAACCGCTGTATTAAACTATCATTAACAATGCCTATTACTTATAAACTGTCATCATTCATCTCTAATGACTCTTTCACTCAGAACCGTATATTTATCGTAGCCTAAGACAGCGGCTAAAGTTAGCCTCTTAGCTTCTCGCTCGAAGTACCCGTTCCACCTTAAAACATGCTGCTGTTTCCAATTAATCATTTAAGGTGGAAAGGATCAGTCAAGTGAGCAGCTAACATCACCCGTATTTGTTTTATACTATTATTAGTAGTTTGTAAGCTAAAACCATTCTTAGGACCATGCTAAACACTTTTAATAAACATTTGCTGCATTTTAACCCCACTTACTGAGCTCCAAACATTAAAAGCATTAAAATGCTCTGTTTGAGTAAATTCTTAAAAAAAAAAAACATGTTGGAATGGAAATTTTGCATTTCTTTTTTTTCTGCCTTGACTAGTCAGCGTCTGGAGTCTTTGTTACAAGCAAATCCAAAGCAGAAAAACATTAACACTATAAAGGCTAAGTTTTTACTTACTTATCGCATGTGATATCGCCATCGCAACACTCAACAACATTATCGCATGTCGCATGTTTTCCTAATAACATGCAGCCCTAGTGTCAAGTGCCCTTGAGCATCAGTTACAGCTTGACGTCTCATGCTGGTCTCAAGTCGACTTATTGGCTGCTGAGTTCAGTGGCCACTTCCGTCTGTGAACATCCTGTTTGAAGCCTCGCAGTGGTGAGGTCCTGTTGATCAGTTGTTAGGTGTTGTCTTGGTCTCATGATGTCAAAATGTGAACAGCATGATGAGAAGGACTGTTTAAATACTAATTCTGACTGAACCAGGGAATTTATTGGTTGATTCATGGATCAAACACCTGTTGTGAATTTTGTCGTTAAGCTCCTTGTCAGAGAACAGCAAGTTGTGTAAAAAGTACTGAAACATTGAACAGTTGGACATGTGCATTCAAACGTTTAGGGAAGGTCACATTAAGATCTGTAAAGATTATAGGGTTCATCCTGACATTTCACCTGAAAGCCAGATATCCCTAACTTTTTGTGAGTAGTGTATATCCACTAGTCGACAGGTCAAAACATCTTAAACCTCTGCCTATACAGGAATGCCTTTGATTACTACTTCTGATTAATAAATCAAGGTCAACAATGAACATGACAACATGTAAGAAGACCGAATTGCTGTTTATGGTGAGAAAACAACAGAAACAGATTTTCAGAAGTGGCTGCCGCTGCTAGCATGTTACGTTGTAATACACACATGGACAAAAATATTGGGACACACCTGTTTTTCAGGGTTTGGGCTTCCTGTGAAGCAACCTTAATGCTTCAGCATACGGTTGCTTCCAACGTTGTGGACACAGTGTGGGGGGCATCCCTTTTATATTCCAGCATGACTGTGCCCCAGTGCACAAAGCATATAAACACAATTGTGGCCTTAAAAGGAAAGGTCTATTATGAGTGCATTTTCTGCATTTCTGGGACATTTTCCATTGCGTAGATGGAGCAGAGCCAAGCTACTATGAGTTGCTCACATGGGAGTGTGTGTGTAAAAGAAGTAAAACCAGGACTAGTATTTTGGATGTTGGGTCAGATCACAGAACTAATGGAAAACATGCTAATGTCTATTGGTAGTTACCAATAAATCAATAAGCGGTCTCAGTACCACTTTAGGTATCGTGATATACTTTTCTCATATTGCTCACCCCAATAAATACGTATTAGCACAAATGCACACAAACAGGCACTGGTGACCAGGCTGCACTTATTGAGACAGAGGAAAGATGTGTTGTAAACACAGGGTTTGTAGCCTGTGTGATTGACGGCTTGGGCTGTATCTTTGGATAGACGTAGGCGGAAGCTGTCATTCTGTTCTCCTTTATCTGGTTGCAGGCTTTGGTTCGTGGAGGCATTAGAAGGGGCTGTGTGTACACACACATTCTCTGCTGAAGACTGCTTTCTTTTGTTTTGTTGCCGTGTGTTTTGTGATTTGTTCATTAGCAGGTTCATCACAAACATGAACTTCTTTTATAAATGTTCACATGAAGTCGTTTCCAATAATATACCGTGTTCAGGCTGTTTTTTTTTGGAAATAGAAGAAATAAGTAAATAAATTTCCCTTACCACAGTCTGCTTTTATGAGCTTTTAATGCGCCTCAGGAGCAAATGTGATGACAGGTTCACTGTGTGTTTGTAGTCCTTAGAGCTATTTTTCCTGAAGAAAAAAAAAGGCCAGAGTCACTGTTCTCCTCCTCATTCAGCTGAGCTGTAATCCTCAGGCTGTAAAGGGATTAAATAGCTTAATATAGATGAGCTCAGGGAATGGCAGAATGCTGAATGGACCTGAATGTGTGTGTGAGAGTGTGTGTCTGAATGAAACCTGATGTTCACTGGATTAAACTCATTATGGTCATCGACAAACCCCATGTTTGAGCATAAAAGGCTTTCCCTGAAAACGGCCTTGTTCTGTGATGGAGCACTTCATGTATACCTCGCCAAATTGCGATCCTTAAAAAACCCCACACACATATGGAAAAAGTTGGAGTGTTTTGTTTCAGGTGGTTTACTAGAGTGCGTAGATGATACATGGGTCAGTGGCAGCAGAAGTCCTCTGTGTGAATAAAACAGTGTTCACCCTCTGAAGCCTGAACATGCCCTTAGTTAATGTTAGTAATGAGTTCTTTTTTGTTTCAAACTGAGAACATCAAACCAAGGTCTGCTTTTGCCATGAAGAGAAATAAAGAGGGAAATTTTTCGTTAATGCGCAGTTCGATTATTAGTAGACTCTTCCAGCACAAAAACAGCCTTGGTTACATTAGAAGATTTCAGACACTGTTTCCAGAAAATGCTCTAATTGTATCAGTGCAACATGGGCAGGGCAAAAGAGTTCAGGGGAAATATCATATTGCAGTTTTTCCGAGCACTAATGAGATTAAAATTGCAATTAGTTTACGTCTGTGGAGGTCCCGTGGCCACATTCATTCTCTTGAATTTAATACTGAGAGAAATAGTAAATACTTAGAAATCCATTTAAGCCAAAACACTCTGATATAAATTGTGTCACTGAATTTATGTACTGAAACGTAAACTTAACGTCCATTAATAAATTAGCACTATGGATCTTTTTCTAATTTTCCACTTAAACAACTACCTGAAGAGATTTTACAGAGCTCACTTAAGGTGCAGGAACAGCTTAAGGGCACAATTCACATGACTTTCATTCAAGTGATAACAGGTTAATTTAGGCTGAATATGAAATTGTTTTGTCTTTTGGTTGTGTTGTCCTGTTCATGGGTACATGAAGTGCACTTAAGCCTGTTTAAATGGTTTAAGTGGAGGTTTGTGAGTTTTTCACATTTTTTCTGAAACGTGGCACTACTAACACATTTTTTTGTGTCAAAATATTGTGATACTTAGTATGTATCAAACATTGTAAAAACATATGTTTTCCATAGACTGATCTGTCCAGGAACTGAGACACTAGAAATAGAAATATGAGACACTAAAATAGAAATATCTACCTCTTGCAACACATGCCAGTGCTTCTAAGTACATATAATGGTGAGTTTTGTTATTACTGAGGCTTGTGCATTACTGAGTACGCCTGGACCTTAGCTATACGCATTCAGCATCCAAGTGTACCAGAAAATCTAGATCCAGTTCCAACATGGCAAAAGTTTTCCAACTGGAACAGCTGCTGTATCCTGCATTAAAATGGGCAGATTCTTACTGGCATATTGTTATTGATATATTGGTAGAGCCCTGCTAACATAATTTATGGCATGACGCCCAGCATTAGTCTATGTTGAAATATTGTGTAGTATTTCAGACTCTTGCTGTCAAATGTACCACTCCCCCAATACAAACAGGCGCAACATGGGTTGGATAGGCTCCCGCTGAGTAATCCAGTGGTGTTTATTATGAAGCACTGGTGAGCTGCCCTCCATTAACAGATAGTCACTGAGCTGGTGTGGGCCTTTGGAGCTTCCTTTTCCTGAGGAGCGCTGAGGAGATGATGGGGCCACTGAGTGTGCTCCGCAGGAGACAGATTCTCACCTTTTCTTTGAACTCCGTCATTCATCACTCTTCCGTCCCTCATTCTGCCTTTGTACAATCTGAGAGGCACTGAAGGGTGCCATTAGCTTGTGCTGGATGTGTTTTTTTCTTTGAAAAAAAAAAGCTTTTACACATAGCAAAACACAAAATCTTTCATTGTGGGTTTGAGCATCCTGAGGTTGTACATTCACGCTGAGTGTGTCGTGGGTGTGCTGCTAGATCAAGGCATTCACATCATTCGCTGTTTTTTTTTCTTTTTGTTGAGACAAAAACAGACAAATATACTTTTTTTTTGCATTAGCCTTTTGAAACCTTCAATATGTGTTAATAAAGTGGGCAGAGTTTTGTATCATGTTTTGTATTTGTCCTGCATTTTTGATGTTTCTGATTGCATGCATCACTTTGCTTAACTGTTGTTTCAAATGTGCCTCATGAATATTATGAACTTTACTTACCTACTATATATAGACAATATGCATGAAAATCTCTGGACATTCCTTTTAGAAAGTGGATTCAGCTTTTAAGGCACACCTAGTGCTGACTCAGGTCTTAAAATGTGCATGCAGAGCAGTGTTATCTCCAAAGAAAGTCGGTGCCAATACAATGTGATTCCCTCATGCAACCACACACAAGCCTGTGTTAAAGCCCCCCCAGCATTTCATTCTCTGGGGTGATACAGAACTCCATTTAATACTTCTGGAATGAGTTGGCATGGAGTTTGTAATCCATACCTGACATCACTAATGCCATTATGGCTGAATGCAATGCAGTTCCGCACAGCAATGTTCCAACGGCTAGTGTAAAGCCTTTAAAGATGAGTAGAGACTGTGGCTGCCGCAAAAGAGTATGTACATCCACAGGCATAAAATTTATAACAGAACACAGCTGTGCTTTTTAGTTGACGGATATTTCACAGAGCCATATGAGATTTCTAATAGTGCATTAATGCTAAGCTGGTGCACTGGTGCATGTAAACAGTTTTTGGCCAATGTAGATTAAATATAAAAAGTGTAGATGTTTTTTTTACTCATGAAATTGGCCGCACCCTTTGGAAATTGAAACAAGATTGAACACATTTTGTGTCACTTCCTAGTTATATTGGTTTTCAATCAAATACGTAAAGCCTTCTGTGCAGGCATAACTAATATCTCCTGATTGGACAAATACTGTTTTCCCTGAAGGCCTAGAAGGCTTTTGGACTCCCCACATTGCAGGTATGTGGATACTTCAGGAATCATGCAATCATAATATGATATTGTCTTATTATGTATTAGACTAAAAATATCAGAATTATAATAATATTCTAATCGTATGCAGCTGCATTATTTACACTGTCTTTTCGTGTGACACAAAAAGAAAATATATACCACAGTGCAGGAGATTTAATGAGATTGGAAACACAGGAGAAAAATGAACGTTTTGCAAAAGACATCAGATTACCTGGTCCAGAACATTCTGCACATTGCCGTATCAATATTTCGAGCACAACTAATGCTGTGCATACCTCCCCAGACAGAGCCAATCTAAGGGTTCTGAATGGGGCTGCTGAACTTTTGCCTCTTTAGCACTTTGATGTGAAGAACAGCCATTTGGTCCATCGCTGCAAATACATCAAGCAAGTGAAGTGTGTGTATGTGTGTGTCTATGTTTGTGTGCGAGTGAGAGAGACAGACATGCTCCTTTCTGGTCACCACTTCTTGGAATCAGAGCTTATTCTTGGTTGGAGGAGTGATGATTTGGCCTCTTCCTCTTGAGTACAGCAGTGAAGACTCAAGTTTGATCCCAGGTTTTCAAGTTTTTCCACCTGTTGCCCAGTTACTTGTCAAAGAAGTTACTTGTGAAAGACCCTGTTATTTGTGTTCTCACTCAGAACGTGTGACTATTCTTTTTTGCACTACATCTCTATACAAAGATCAGCCATTACCTTAAAGCCATTGACAGGTGAAGTGAATAAAACTGATTAAAACGGGCACATAAAAGGGTGTGTTAATCAGCAAGTTAACCGTCAATTCTGAAAGTTGATGTGTTGGAGGGAAGAAAATGGGCAAGCACAATGATCTGAGTGACTTTGATAGTGTCCAAATTGTGGTTAGACAGCTGGATCACAGCATCTTCAAAATGGCAGATCTCTTGGGCTGTTCCTGGGAGAGTTGCCCAGGGAAAGACAAGTGGTGGACCAGCAACAGGGCAATGGATACCCAAGGCAACTCAAGGTGTGTCTGAATTGCACCACGGGATGATAGAAGAAGGCTTGTTTGATTAATCATAGCCTGGTTTGATTATCATGGCCTGGTTTGATTATCATGGCCTGGTTTGTTTAATCATGTGGAATAATGTTAATCTTGAATGGATAGCCGGTGTGTGATTGTAATGCGTTTGTAGCACCTATCTAAACGGTTCAGACCAGGTACATTGCTTCATGGGAACAAAATTCCTTAATGGCAGAGGCCTCTTTTAGAAGGATAAGGTGTTGACTTGGTCTCTAAGTCCCCAGATCTATATCTAATTGATCATTTTGGGATAGGCCAAATTATCATTTTTCATGAGTCTCTTTTCCTCTTTTATAGCATAAGAGACATAATTTGCATAATATAATTGGCAGCTCTACAAAAATATCACATTTGTGAGTGTGTATTTTCAAATCAATAACTTTTTTTTTCCTTGTTGTGCCAATCTGATGTCCAAACACTGGCGTGAACCGAGTTGTGACTTCTGTGTACTCCCCTAGTTTACACCTTCATGCTCAATGCTCTCTTTCTGTGCAGGATAAAGGAGTGGGTGGATCAGATGCAGCAGGAACTGGTCACTCTGGCAGACACAGCCAGCGCAGGAAAAAGCCTCACTCAGGTTAGAAACCAATGAAAACTAAAACCAGAGTACTTGTTACACATACATGCTTGCATGAACGTGGAGCTTTGTGATTTGAGCTGAGTAAAGGCTTAGGAGGTATGATGGTATATATGGTGTTTTTGTGTAATAAAAGTAGACTACTATGGATTAAATGTGCTCTGGTAAATCTTATTAGCACTACAGCTTTAATATCACAGTAAGATGGTACAGACAGTACTCGCAGCTCTCTACGTCTTGGCTGTCTTCCAGCGTCTCGCCCTCTCCCTCCTTTTAATGATCCCCATGCTCTGGACTTTGAGAGTAAAATGTTAATGCCCTGGCAGTGGCAAATAGCTTTGGTTTTATATTTGATTTGATTACATTAGCGTTTAAGTTGAGATTTATGAGAAATATTTTAACTACAACTGTGTAACTGTGTTAAAGGGAACACTGCTGTTAAAAAGCTCATTTGTTTAAAGTGTTTGCAAACCAAATGTTATTGCACTTTTGTTCATAAGGCAGTACTTTTAAAACAAAATGGCACAATGCATTAATTTTGAATTAATTATTGAATTTTGTGTATAACAATTAAAAAATTTCAATCGTTGCCCAGCATTAAT
>JBBPCX010000018.1:10198827-10211894 GCA_037974365.1 Hydrocynus forskahlii | reverse complement strand
ATATATATATATATGAATGGACCTTACTGTGCTATTAAAGCTGTAGTGCTTTTGGAAGACTTACAAGAGCACATTTAATCCATAGCATTCTACTTTCATGACACAAAAGCTGATATACTTTTTAAAGCATTATTCAAATGTCTTACATTGTTACATAATATTGTACCTTTATATCCCGCAGCCACAGAGTTGAGGCTCGTGATATTATCCATTTAGATCAAAGTCAAAAAATGTGTAACAAGACATACTAATAAAGCAATAAAAAGACATACTAGCATAACAAGACATGCCAATAAAGCAAATAAATATCTACCTTCTACCTACATTGTATTGTTAGACAATTACTTTTTTTTTTCATAATTTCTTGTTTTAAGGGATTTTTATTGAGAAATAGTTCATATGACATTACACTCTTGTTTTTGTTTTCACTGGCAAAGAAGTGAAACTTGTAAAGGTACAGAGTGTGATTCCTATCATCCAGTCCCTCCACCTGGGAATGTGGAAAATCACAAACCTCCTGGACTCTCCACCACAGAAGGCTCGTGCCACAGGCTTGGATTTGTTCCACTTCAAAGGGCTTGGCAGTCTTGGCAGAGCACCCCTTGGGAGTCTGTTTGTGTCATTGTCTGATGCATTCTCACTTCTTCCCTGCAGATTTTTATGGATAATCAGAATTACTTCACTTTGGTACCTAACAACGCTGTCAGGCTGGTGGAAAACGCGGCCCGGAATATAGAGGACTTTCTAAAAAAGCGAGCAAAAGCTCTGGAGGTAAGATCAGTACAAACACCATTTAATCTATATTTCTTGTCTGGAACACATACTATAAACACTGTATTTCAGTAAGCACACCCTAACACACACTGCTTAGGGGGAGAAACGACATACAATTTGTGATCACGTCATGCCTGAGTTACAGTCTAAAAGGCACATGCTTGTTAAAGAATCGTGCATTCAGGCCTTCGTTTGTGCAGGAAAACTGTACAAGTTCACTGAGTGGGAAACTATTCAGGGACAAAACTCTGTAGCAGTGTGTAAATATAAACATGCGTGTGTGTGTGTGAGATATTGCTTTTTGATGGCACAGCTGATAGATGAATGGTTTGCCTTCGAGAGCCTGTGGCTGTGTGTGCCACTGCAGATGTGCTGGGCTTCCCCCAGTACTCCCCTGGCTCAAAGGTAGATTGTGTGTGCATGTGTGTGTGTGTGTGTGTGTGTGTCTGGGATTAGCACTTTGTGAGAACCAACTGCCCTCTTAATGATTTTGTTGAATCATTACAAGAAAAAATTTGACTGTTTTATTTAGTTCAGTCCATTTTAACAAGCATGTGAACACTCTCTGTACTTGGTTGCATACTATGCAAATGAACTGTGGTCTCAGTTCGCTTCATTCTCATCCCTGGAACAGTTCATTGCTGGTGGGGACGCTCTAAATAAGGGAATCAGAGAATGCTTTCCTCTTCTTCAGTTGTCCTGTCCACATAACTTGCCAGCATTTGACTCTTAATTGATTCTTGTATTGTTCTTGCAGTATGCGATGCTGCCAATGAAGGCAGATGTCCAGTAAGATAGCTGTATGCAGTTTTGATTTTGGCTCATCATAAATAGGCAGAGATTGCATTGATTGATATTTGTCTATGTGTCTGTTTTAGTAAAGTGTGGTGCTCGCATCACTGCTAAATCTCTGACCTATCAACAAACACCCACATGTGTAATGTGATGCATTGGTGCCATTGCAGTGTGAAAGCAACCAAACCAAAAGGAAAAAAAATGTCAATGGGCCAGTAAAACTAGGTCTGAAACGCCAAAAGATTGCTCAGTCACACAGTAGGTGGAATAAAGTGAATGGTGCTCATAATTATAGTAATGAAAACCTTTGTTGTGTGCTTTAGAATGTAGAATGTTCTGTCTTCAGAATGTTTATGTTCTGGATTTATACACACTATATGGACAAAAGTATTGGGATGCCTGACCATGACACCAATAGGGCCTTTATGACATTGGATTCAAATACATAGACTTTAAAATGGAGTTGGTCCCCCTTTGCAGCTATAACAGCTTCCACTCTTCAGGCACTGATTTTGGATAAGAAGGTCTGGGTCGCAATCTAAGTTCATCCCAAAGGTGTTGGATGGGGTTGAGGTCAGGGCTCTGAGCGGGAAAGTCAAGTTCTTCCACACCGAACTCATCCAACCATGTCTTAATGGAGCTTGCTTTGTGCACTGGGGACAGTCATGCAGGAATAGAAAAGGTTCTTCCCCAAACTTTGTCCGCAAAGTTGGAAGCATGGCGTTGTACAAAATGTCTTGGTATGCTGAAGCGTTAATATTGCCCGTCACTGGAAATAAGGAGCCTAGCCCAACCCCTGAAAAACAGATTTGTCTCAAGACATTTGTCCATATAGTGTATTTTGAGAACAGTGCGATAATAATATTAGATATATAATATAATCTCGTTAAATGCAATTTTGACTAGCGTTTTGTACAGCTTGTCTACATTCACAGCATTTGCTATGAGAGGTATTGATTCAGTGCATCATAAAATCTCAAATTCTGATTAAGACTGACAATCTGTCCAGAGTGTTTCTCAGCCCATTCTTTGCTATAGCATGTATGAATGAATATTTCCAAAGGAGTGCTTAATATACAGTAAAAACAACACACTAAGCTTTTTTAGCAGAAGGTGTAAATATATAGACTTAGAATTTTATTTGGGCTGGAAAAAAAAATGAGCCCATATTTTATTGAATATATTACAGTTTGAAATGGATGCACTGGAGTTGCTACCTTCAAACAGATGCATCACAGCGTGTCAGTGCATTTTTACACCTCCAGTACATTGGCATGCCGTAGGGGTTTGTGAAGCGATCAGGGCTGTAGGGCAGTGAGTACTTTGGCTGTTTAATCATGTTTGTGGGGATGCAGGTTACAGAGAGGTGTTTATTTAGAGGTGTGGCTGAACGCAGGCCATCCGTCACATGTCCAGTTGTGTTTTGGTGAGAGACAGGGAAGCCTCTGGGATCATCTCTCCATCACTCTGGTCTGTCTTAAAGCGAGAGAGGTGTTTCAAGCTGGAGTTTCAAACAATAGTTTAAGTGGAGTTTTTTTAGATGTTCCTTAAGCTGTCCTGTCAATCAAAATGACCAAACCTATAAATACACTTCTTCCATCAAGTTCTATTCACTTCCATCTCTTGGATGCTGTCAGTGCTTTCCATGTCTCTCCATTCCATAATCATGAATACTTTGCTATTTCATGTTACTGTGAATCAGTCAGGACTCCATTTCACCTAACTGAAAGTACACAATGTATGTTGTGTCCTGTTGTTCCTGTACTTTTTTTTTTTACCTTGTTAAATCTTGTTGTCTAATACTTTGTTGGTCGGCACACAATGTTTGTTCTGATTGTATTCTGTCTTATAAATGAAATGTAATTTTGGTGAATGCTGGTTTCGGGACCATGCCTAGGTTATTTAATTGTGGGCTTGTGCGATTCCATTATTCGAGAAGACTGCAGTGTGCCTCCAGAAGGTCATTTTTCCAATCACAGAATTTCTTTATTCTGAGGTGTGGGCATCTTGACCAATCGAAGACGCTGTGGGTGTTTTTATTAGTCAAGAAAATGACCCAGATTTACAAATCTAACAAATGTAAATATTTTGGATGTAAACATTTCTGATCTACCTTGAACCACATCCAAGGATTTACTTCTGCAATTACATAGAACTGTCACTATTGATTGTTTATTGATTGTTGATTATTGATTGGAAATGTAGTTATTTACCAGATATTTTAATGATCAATCAATAGCATGAAAGCCAAACAATAACTTTGCTGGAGAATGATTTGTAAATATTTTGTTTGTTCACTATACTACTGCTAAGACATTAGTAGAAGTTCACAATTCTATGTTAGGAGTGATTTTCAGCTTCCACACTTATAACGAATTGGGGTAGCTCTAACCTGAAGTCCAGATAGTCCACAATAGTCCAAGGTGATTCTGTTAACAGCACAATCGTTTTTAGTGACTTGCTGCATTAATACAGTACAGTTGTTGTGAGGGAGTCATACATGTGCCAATACTGAGCACAGATAAATGCTGAGTATAGCTTTTTGGTACCTAAATCTGCTGTTTCTATATTTGCTAATGGTGCATCTTGTTAATTTGTGCGATGCATCATACCATTCATGCTAGGTCATTGTACCAGCACTCTAAACCCATGCTCCTCTTTCTCATGCCCTCTGTCATGATTCAAGTGGCTTAAGGACTTGGACTCTGTCGATTTCTTTTGTTCCATCTCCGGTTTTGCCTTTGGATGTCATTTGCTCTGCGTTTCTGTGCTGCCTGTGCATTTTAGAGCATATTTTCTCATTATTTATGGACCAGCTGTTTTGGGGAAATTAATTTTGTACTTGCTAATATTATTTTCTGCTTAATCTTTGCTTTCTCTTCCTTCCTAGCCTTCCTTGCTTGCAGCACTTCATTTGATAAGAGCTTGCAATATGTTGTCATTTCCCTCTTGTCTCAGTTTGCCTTGTCTTTCCTCTTGTCCCAGTAATGACCCTCATGTTTCTCTTCCATTTTGGTCTCTTTTAAAAGCACAGCCTGATGTTGTTGTGGCTGCCTCCATCCTATTCCTTTTCAGTGTCAGGCTGTATTCTTTACAGAGGGTCTGGAGCTGGTCATCATGGGCTACAGCTGTCCTGCTTGGTTTATTTAGCAGTCCGTCACTTCGAGGGCCTTGGTTTGCTCTGTTCTGAGCAGCAGTCCATGTAACTTAATTTGCCTTGCTAAGAAGTTGGAACAGGAAGAGTACCCCAGCAAACCAGACACATGGTTAAAACACTGAAAAGCTAGATAGAAGCTATACAAGGACAATATTTTTTCATTATATTCAACGTGTATGTTAAAGTTGCCGTAGCAAAATTTCACAAAACTGGTTGATATTGACAGATTCTCCAGTCAAAGTCTCAATATTTATAATTGAGGGTGGTGGTGGCCTAGCGGGTAGGATACTTAGCTCTGGACCAAAAGGTTATGGGTTCAAACCCTACCTTCAGCATATCACCATTGGGTCCCTGAACAGGACCCTTAACCCCAAGTTGCTGCAGGGAGACTGCCCCCTGTAGTTAGGGAATGGAAGTCGCTTTGGATAAAAGCGTCTGCTAAATGCCGTAAATGTAAAAATGTTTTGTGAAGCTAGTCAGGTGGCTAGTGTTCTATAGGGGCTGTCAATGCCTGCACAGTACCCAGTAAAGTGTATTCTGGCATAATTTATCATAATAATGATATCACCTTATTAGCCCCCTCTGCTTCATAGCACATTAAACAGAAATTAAAGCTTCTCAGACATTCTGGCCTCTACGATGCAGTTTGATGTTCCAAATCATGAAATTGCATTATACTGTAATACACTAAAGAGGAACTGAATGTTCCTAAAAAAAAAAAGTGCTACTGTGCTACTTAAGTATGCTACCTGATTTCAAGCAGTCTTGAAAAATCATGTGTAATTTTGCCTGCCATTTCTGATTAACGTGATAAGTTTGCTTTTTTTGGTCACAGGCATGCAGCCCTAGAAATAAAATATGAGGCAAAAGCAATTTGTTTTCCCCTTGTAACGCTCTCATAATCTAAACCCCCAGTCGGAGAACACTAGAACTGGCCCGGTTATTGATTGTGAGGAAACAGACACTTTCAAACGATGGCAGACTGTAAGACATGTGATATCTGTGTGCTCCACGTTAATGGAATGGGCAGTAATAGTGCACTCACTTGACGCTTTAGCTTTAGAAAGAACTGGCAAAACCTCTGAATCGGAACACTGTCTAATCCCTAACTGAAATGTTTTTCTGTGAAAAAACCAACACATGTGACACAATTGACTTGAGACCACTGTGCGATTCTCGGCATGGGAGGAAGCTTTTCTTGGGAAGTGGAAGCACATATAAAATGCTAGAGACTCCTTTTGAACCCGTGGCTGAGTATATATTATGCTGTGTGTTGCTTAGATATGTGTGTCATTGCTGTCGTGCGAGAGAAGGCGGGAGGGGGTTGGAGAGGGGGGATACTCGGCATGAGGCTTTGTAGTCTGATTCTTTTGATATGGCTCATAACAATATGCTCTGACTCAGTGTGGCTTTGCTTTGTGATTGGGTTATGATGGGGTCTCTCGATTCCCTTTTTTCTGTTGTCCAGAAATTCTGTTTTCTGTGTCTGTACATGTGAGTCTGGGTCACTCTAACCTATTGCGACTCCCTTTTAACTCTCTGAAATCAGTTCAGTCAGCATGCAGAGCAATACTAAGTGCAAAGCTGGAGGACACTGCAAAAATATAAAATACACTCAATACATAACATATACAGTATACTCTTGCACTGTACTACCTCTGTACTACCTCAATATATATCTGCTGCACTCTAGCTCAAAGTATATCTCCTGCAGTCTTCCTAAATGAGTCTTGTTTTACTTTTTGTCTTCATGTTGTATGTTGTGTGTTTTTGTGTTTTTTGTGCTGTCCGTGTGTATCTAAATGGATGACAATAAAAACCAACTTGAACTTGAACTTGATATGTGAAGACATTTTCCTGAAGTTTGTAAATAAGTTGGAATGGATCAAATGCACTGTAACACTAGTAACACCACATTTAATAACGGTAACGAAAAACTTTGAGAAACGTGAATTATTTAAGTTATAAAATAGGATAATGGGCTGACATCCCTATTTTGCAATGGTTGTTGTCATCTAGAAGTCTTTTTTTATTGCATGTCATTCTTCCTAGAAGCACTGACCTCCACGGTATATCCAAAATGATATATTGTTATGTAATTGATCACAATAACTGTCATATCATCTAATTGATAATCCCTAACTGTTTGTTGCACCTTTTCAGTGAGTTAGGGTCATGTGTGTAAGCAGATTAATCTCTATGGTTTTCATCATCAGGCGTGACACAGGAAGCAAGGCACAGCCATCTCCATGTCTTACTGATGTTTTATAAATACAGTATTAATGTTTTATTCATGCTTTATCAACTTTTCATCAATGCCTTCTGCTCTTAAAACCTACGCACTCTAGTTTTTTAACTTTCGATGCCAGCTTGCTGACCCATATTGCTTTTACTCTGTACCCAGGTGATTAGTGCCAAATGTTTTGCAGGGAGACACCACATGCCTACCAGCTGAATGCAACAGGTTAGCAGCAGGGATAATTTCTGGTTTTAATGCCATGCCATGTATGAGGCCAGCTGGAAAGCTTGGATGTAGTTAGCGTGCAGTGCTTGTTCTTCTCTCCAGGGAACTGTCGATTTAACATGGTTTTGGCTGTGTCTGATCCAGCAGGTTGCATATATATGTAGGATAGGATTCTGCTTATATAAACAAACACACACACACACACACACAGTGAGGCAGCTAACAAAGGCCCTCATCCAGGCTTCATTTACTTTACCTAGCTGAGATACTTTATTATAGGTCACTGTTGTGTGTGTGTGTGTGTGTGTGTGTGTGTGTTTGTTTGTTTGTTTGTGTGTGTGTGATACCAGTATGCTCTGGATGCTTGGCTCTGTTCCTGGCTGTCTAAGGCCTGCTTTTGATCCTGTCTGTTTGGGCCATGTATTATTGAACAGCCATTCCCTTCTATGGCCCCTACTGTAGTTGAAATAACTAGTGTCCACCCTCTGACCCCCTTTGGCAGGGGCAGCACTTGCCCTGTACTTGTGCTCTGGAGACACAGCATCCCTGCTGAGCTCTCAAGATCTCACTCCTCCCACAGCATGAGCTCATTACACAGGAAAGACACAGAGTTTGACATCAAACCATACAAACTGCTGTTTCACTCTCTCCAAGACCTGTTTATGTCCAACTTGCATTTAAACTTATCCAGGCTAAATACACCATGGAGCAGCAGAGAAAACCAGACTCACAGAGACACACATTTTCCCTTTATTAAATCCCCTTGTGTGTGTGTGTGTGTGTGTGTGGTTTGAGTATATATATGAGTATTATACTTTCGGTCAGTGGCTATTTTGGTCGAGCTTTGCTTTATTAGATACCCTTCATCTCAACAGTAACAGTGAGAGCTTGCCCAGTAAAAGTGCTTTGTTTCAAATTCAAGTCTCATCTGAATAAAACACACTGTAGAAACAGTTTCACTTTTATATATGAATGAATGAAACAGCAATTAAAATGTTTAAAGATGCCAATGAGGGTTTAAATGGGGACAAAATTCATCTCCACTTTATGTGGACAGGCCCATAATAGATTATCTGTAGATATCTGCAAATGATTTACAACATTATTAGATTAGGATAAGGATTAGGTTTAGGTTCATGGTTTAGTTTAACTTTGGGGTGAGATTTTGGCTCAGGATTAGGAGTATGTTTAGGTTAAGGGGTGAGGTTAATCTTGGCACTAGGTTTAGGCCCAGGATTAGTTACGTTTCAGTTAAGGATTGAGGTTAAGGCTGGGAGATTGTTTAGGTTAAGGGGTAAGGTAAAGGTTGGGGTTAGGTTTAGGCTCAGGTTTAGGTTTGAGTTTAGGTTAAGGGTAAGGTTAAGGCTAGGGTTGGGTTTAGGTTCAGGGTGAGGTTATGGTTAGTGTAAACGTACCTTGAGTAGTTATTTGGTGGTTAACACAAACTAGTGACTAACACTATCACCCCACGCCTGGGATCACCATGGTAATGTTTACATGCCAGCGTTCTTGCATGCCACTGTCGACCTACATGAGGCTGCTATGAGACTACACATTTTTTTTTACAGCGAAACATAAGTATTGATACACAGTTTTGAGGAGGCCCTTTTCTATTCCAGCATGACTGTGCCCCAATGCACAAACAAGGTTCATAAAGACATGGCTGGATGAGTTCAGTGTGGAAGAACTTCACTCACCCACACAGAGCCCTGACCTCCAACACCTTTGGGATGAACTGGAACGGAGATTGTGATGTATTTGAATCCAATGCCATTAAAGTCCCTATTGGCGTAATGGTCAGGCGTCCCAAAACTTTTGTCAATATAAACTTTTTTCAATGTACACTTTTTAGTAAAACTGGCTGGATCACTTTTCAGACTGCTAATAGATATGTTTATAGCTGAAAAAAAGACCAACAGCCTTTGCATTTGCAAAGTTGTAGTGTCTGACACTTATTGTTCTCCTCAGCATGTGCTGAGCCCAGAATATCGCCTGGCCAGAAACATGAACAGATGCCTCTGAGCACTGTGGATATCTCCTTCCTCTGTGAGACTGATAGTTCTGCTATAGTTTTAGAGTGGGTCTTCTAAATTAGGTACTGGCTGTGAATACGTCTTTACTACTGGCTCACAATTGTAGGAAGAATCTCCAACGAATCTCTTGCTGTATTCCATGCCACGAAGCACAATGCTTCTTGATGTGTCCGAAGCATACTTCAGCATTCAGTATGTTAGATGAGAACAAAGCGCACTCGTTGGGTGATGTCCTGCAGCTCTGGCATCCTCGCACTTCAGTGGTGGTGAAAGCTTCTCACTTTTCTTGGGACACCTCATTGCCTCCCTTTCTTCCACCATGGTTCGAAAGCTAAAACCATCCATAAATGAAAAACTTTATCGGATTAACATTTGTTATTCGTTATTAAGCTATTGACCTTTACTTATATTTCAGATGCCTGCTCTGGTTTACTGTGTACTATGAGCATCCTGATCTAGATATGGGTTTGATCACATTTTTACTCAAAGTAATACAAGCTGATTACTAATGTATCTGCATTTGGAAGCAACATATCGATGTAAATGTCTAAATATTAAACAGAACAGCTCACCAGGCACATAAAATAACTGTCAAAATCAGGTGACGTACTACTTTACAAACATTTTAAAAGATGCATAGTTTTACTACTAAGATATGTTGTTGTGTACTGTACTTACTGCCGTCGGCATTACATCCTTATTTTCCATGAAAGAGAACAAAAATCTGTTAGAGTTTACCAAAACTTTATGTTAACTAAGACAGTTTTGGATTGGTTGATGTTCTATGTTGTTAATGTCCCAGTTTCAGATTTAATACAATATAAATGTATATCCTTAAAAATCAAGAGTTGTGACTGGCTGAATTTGGAGCCAATTGACAATGTATTGTCCTATCAATATTAGAACACAACACCTATATATCTATCAAAATAGATTAAGATTGAGTAACTGCTCACTTACACTTGCATTGTTATCAAAAGTAATTAATTGCCATATGCAACCTGCAGTCTCCAGTTGTCCTATAACACAGTGTCTGGTTAGCTAGACCTGGAAGGCAATTTGTTATTTTTTTAAAAGGCCAGATGGCCTATTGGGAGCACCTCCCTGCTCCCACTTCACCCACCACCACACACTATGTACATATGGTAGGTTAACAAGGGGGACATATTCTGCCCACTTTATGTACAATGGGGATGGCACCCCTCAACAAACCAACATCACCTACTGGCTAGACTTATACCACATATGCATTAATCATAAGCAGTCATTTTAGAGGTTGTGTACTGGTTAATGTGGATTTGGTCTGGTATGGGAAATAGTGTTTCTTTTGCCTGCTATCTACAGTAAGTCACAGTGAATTATTCATGTCCTTCATGTTCTTATCAATAATGAATGTGAGCCGTTTATTTGAGAAGAGAGATATCATTATTATCCCCTTGTACCGGGAGCGATTATTGTTATTGAATGTGTGTGTGTGTGTGTGTGTTTGTGTGTTGGGGGTGGGGACTGAGTGACTGGAGAGAGAGAGAGAGAAAGTGAGAGAGTGAGTGTGTCTGTGTGTGTGTGTGTGTGTGTGCGTGCACACGCACACAAGAGAGAGTCAGAGACTGAGACAGAGTTAGAGTGTGTTTGTGTGTGTGTGTGCGTTAGAGAGATAGACACTTAGAAAGAGAGAGAGTGTTTGTGTGTGTGTGTGTGTGTGTGCATATGCGCAATAGAGAGACAGAGACTGAGACAGAGAGAGCGTTAGAGAGAGAGGGGTGTGGCAGTTACATCCAATAAACCCTGTGTTTATTTTGCTAATTTGCTTTGAAATTCTTTCTCTATTCTGCGCCAGTTTGGTTTTTAAGGAAAGTGCCCCGACTTGTTGTGCGCGAGGGATCAAAGGTCTGTGTCATTTTGAAAAAGCTTTATGTTTCGGAGCATTCTGTATGCTCTGCAAAAGCCTTTGTTTGTCTGTCTAATGCAAAAGAGTGTTCTTCCAGTTCAATGGCTGCTATTGGCATAATGTGATGCCGCGGAACATCTGAAGGTTTACACACTCTTAAAAATGGTTGTATGTGTGAGAGGAAGAGAGGGAGATGTGGTGGGAGGGCCTGGAGAGAGGAAGGGAGTGAGAGAGAGGAGGAAAGAGAGAGATTCTTGAGTCTTTTGTCTTCTAGCACTCAGTATGTGGTTAGTGTTTGCAAAGGGGCACCAAAGGTGTTTGTGTTGTAATTAAAAACTGAATTATTGATGGTTTCTTGTGTGTGTAAGTTTGTACCTTTTTGAAGCAGTTAAGGGATGAATTATTTATGAAAAGTCATTAGTGCATACGTGTACGAGTGAGAGAGAGAAAGTGTGTGTAATTAGCAGTTTAGAACAGGGCTGAGGTAGTGCTGTTTTCTTTTCCTCTGTTTTTATATCCTTTCTCTATTACTGTTATAGTACGACTATACTGCTCTGAACTACCGTGGAAAATCTAATTAAGGTAATTAGTCTACAGCTCACTTTCTGCCCCCCCCCATTCTGACTCGCCTTCTCTCCCTCACTTTCACTTTCTCTCACTCTCACTGTCTCACTCTTTTTTTCCCTCCCACTCTATCTCGCACTCTTTTAGTCTCACTTTCTCTCTCTCCCTCACTTTCACTTTCTCTCTTTCTTTCTCTCCCTTTCTCGCTCTCTGTCTTTCTGTCTCACTTTCTCTCTCTCCCTCACTTTTTTTCTCTCACTCTCTCACTCTCCATCTCTCTCTTTCTCTCTCCCTCTCTGTCTCTCTTTTTCTCTCTCTCTCTCTTTCTTTTCTCTCTCTTTCTTACTCCCTCTCTGTCTCTCTCTTTCTCTCCCCCTCTCTCTCTCTTTCTCTCTCTCTGACAAGATGCAGTGTTCACTAACTTATTGAAAGTTGGGGTGTAGTCCAGCACCGAGTGCGGTGTAATCTTACAGTAGCCAGCTGAGGATTGAACCTGGAATGTAATGTGTAGTCCAACATTTTCCAGAATGCCATTGCACAGGGAATCTTGATACGCTCGTGCTGATTTCAGTCTTTTTACAGCCTTCTCCCGGATATCTAATCTAACTGCTAACATCTGCCGTTTATTGGATATCATTAGCGCTCTATTTTAAGTGTGCCTAGCAAGGAGCATAGCCTTAATACAGTGCTGTCTGGATGTGATGGTGTGTGTGTGTGTGTGTGTGTGTGTGTGTGTGTGTGTGTGTGTGAGTGTGAGTGTGTGTGAGTGTGTTTGGGCTGTGGGGGGATGTGTGTGTGAGAGAGAGAGAACGCGCATGCACCTTCATGCATGTGTGTGTGTACCGCCAGCCCATGTGAGAAATGAGTAGGCTTGATTAGAGGGGCTGTGTGTCTGTAGCAGATGCTGCTGCCTTTCCTCCTGTGAATATTCCTCACATCAAAAAGCAGCCCAGAGGAAAGCTTCCCCACACAACACACAGATTCATCTGCCACAACTACACAAGTGCGCTGCACAACACAGCATAGCATCATGGAGCACTGCAGACGTATGTCATCGCTGTCATATCACAACTCTAATTTGTTTTCTAGCATCATTTGGAAATTCCTGCTGCCTTCTACATTGTGTGAATGTTTAACCATGAATGTGTCCAAAAAATGATTCAGAATTACTTAAAAAAAAAGCCTTCTTAAAAAGAGTAAGCATTAAACATTAATGTGCTTACACCATGGAAAAGATGATTTTTCCTTGATGCTTTCATTTATTTAACACATACCATTCATGTACCAGTCCTTGCAGTTCATATATGACAATTAAACTGTAAAAGCTGTTTTGAATTCATTATTTTTTGTGATGTCACAAAACCACTATTAATCTCACAGTAGTTTAGCCCA
>JBBPCX010000018.1:10174027-10198236 GCA_037974365.1 Hydrocynus forskahlii | reverse complement strand
ACACACACAGTATATATATATGTAAGTTTTTGGTTGTAATGATACTGGATTGTGCCACACTGCATATGGGAGCACACATAGTTGCATAATTGTTTAGACTGGAGCACCTCTTCAGTGTTGACGGATGAAGGCAAGTAGGTCTCCTAATTGAGTCTTGCTTTGTTCTAAGAATCCAAATGCAAACACAATTAGGAACATCATTCCCAGAACCTCAGAGATTACAAGTGCTACAGATGCACTCATAATTAAATGGTTTGAAACTCATGTAGTAATTTAACATTAATGACTGTTTTCCATTGGCTGTATTGAAATGTACTGTGACAGAAGGGTAAGCATGTGTGAGCATTATCCCAGGCTGCTGTCCGTGTCTGGGCATAACTCTCTCCCATAATACCAGGCTGTGCACTGAGGACTGTTAATAAGACCACCGGGATCCATGTGACAGCTGCATGATATTCTTATTATTTTGTTATTCTCCCCCACACTGCTTGATTTCTACTTTTACCCATGTTATCCTTAGATTCCCACTAGTCACTGCTGGTGGGAATTTGACATCATTTGTAATGACAGGCAGAGCTGGCATATGTCCCGTCTTATCGGGCATATCAAATGTTTGTGATTTTTAGCCATGCTTTGATAATTAACTCTTTGTTAACTCCTTAAATTCCAGGCTTATTATACAATAACTATTATTCCATGCTTATCGCTCAGTAACTAGGAAACACATCCAATGGGGTCTAAAAGTCTGAGACTACTAAAAATGTTAAATATGTCCTTGTTTCTGTGTTACATAGATATGTACAGTCTAATGCAAATTATAAGCATACAATGCTGAGCAAAATATGGAATGTTGAAATGTTTACATAAATGTCAGAATTCCTCAGTATTTGTTGGGTCCTCATTTTGCTTTAATTTTAGTGTGCCTCTGATAGGTTGATCAAATTCATCTGAGAGTTGGTTGTCTGAATACTTCCTTTGAAGGGATTTTGTTGTTAAAATGTATAGTTGCAATGTTTTGTTGAAAATATTCAACCCCCTCACCTCAAAAGACATTTTAGTGATATAAATGAAGGTTAATGAAAATATACAGACTCTACATAAGTTGAAATGAACCAACTTTCCTTCAGGACCATGGTGCAAAAACAGAACACCACAAGGCTGCATGAGTGTAAAGAGAACAAGAGAGAGAGAGCACAAGAAAAACAAGAGGAACAGTGCAACAGAACAAGATAAGATTACACGTTTGAATGAATACAGAATTATGACATATACTTTATTCTAGCGGCAGAGTCATTAAGTGCAAATTTAGAGGAAGACAGCAATAAATAATAGTGTAAATGTCTATGGCAGAGGGTAGAGAGGGCATGATGATCCCCTCAGCTGTTCTGACTGCCCTCTGTACCAAACGATGATCCAACTATACAGGATACTCTGTTGACCCTTTGTAGAAAGTGGTGAGGACCTGGGGAGGTGCACTATCCTCAGTCTCTGCAGGAATTAGAGATGCTGCTGGGCCTTCTTGGCGATGGAGCTGATGTTGAGGGTCCATGTGAGGGTCTCTGTGAACCTGGTGCTCTTGATGATCTCTACTGAGGAGTCATTGATGTTTAGTAGAGAGTGATCACGTTGTGCCCTCCTAAAATTAACAACAATCTCTTGTTTTGTCCAATCTCTTGTTTTGTAGAGATCACTCTCTACTGAGAAGTCATTGATGTCATTGATGTTTAGTGGAGAGTGATCACGTTGTGCCCTCCTAAATTTAACAACAATCTCTTGTTTTGTCCACATTGGCTCTGCACCAGTCCGTTAGCTGTTGCACCTCTTCTGTGTTCTCTACCTTGTCATTCCCACTAATCAAACTCACCACAGAAATGTCATCAGCAAACTTGATGACGTGGTTTGAGCTGTGTATTGCTGCACAGTCCTGTGTCAGCAGTGTGGAATAGCAGAGGGTTGAGCACACAGCCCTGGGGGGGGGGGCCCTGTGCTCAGGACGGTGATGCTGGAGATGTTGCTCCCGGTCCTGACAGGCTGAGGTCTCCCAGTCAGGAAGTCCAAGATCCAGCTGCAGAGGGAGGTATCCAGGCCCAGCAGTCTCAACTTCCCGATCAGATGCTGAGAAATGATGGTATTGAATGCTGAACTGAAGTATATGAACAGTATTCTAGCATAAGTATCCTTTTTGTCCAGGTGTGTGAGGGCTAGGGGAAGGGTGGTGGACTGCATGGGGTCTCGTGAGGTCTAGTCCAATGACCACCAATATTCAATTTCTAAAGAGAATTCATTGCATTCCTTTTTAAAATGGCCTGTAATTTCCATGACGCCAGTTACACTGCCAAGATCGTCAGTTCCTTCAGCAGAATGACATCCCCACATCATTAATGACCTGCCTCCATGCTTGACTGCGGGGATGGTATTCTTTTGGTCATAAGCCTGGCCTTTCTCATTCCAGACATACCACTGGTCCATGTGTCCAAACAGTTTCAGTTTAGTTTCATCAGTCCATTGAACTGTTTGCCAAAACTCAGCAGGCCTATCCAAATTTCACCTGGCATATTCTAGCCAACCTTTGATGCTCTTTGTGGTCAAGAGTGGAGTGCATCTTGGAGTGTGGCCACAAAGTCCTTGTTTATGCAGTGCTCATCTTACAGTTACCGCTAAAGCAGGTACACCCCATAGGTGTTTTGCAGTAAAACTGGGGGTTTTCTTAGTCGTCCTGACTAAGTTGTTAAGGGCTCTTGGTGACATTTTGTCCTTTCTCCCTTTGTCAGACAGGTTTGCAGAACTGCCTTAAGTTTTAAACTTTAAACTTACAGTGCCTTCCTTACAATGCTCCCACTGGTGACTTTTGGAATATTAAATTTCTGGGAGCTCTTCTTATACCCAATGACCTTTAGGTGCAATGAGAATTTCCTCTCTCAGCCTTTGTGAAAACTCTTTAGTCTTACCCATGAATCCTCACCTTCAGCACCTTCATGGGTGGGGCTTATATATGCATTATAGTTGAAGCCAATTAGGGATCATTATAGAATTAAGGCTTAATTAACCTCTCTTTAGGCCATAAAAACTAACAAAAGGTTTTAAAAACAACAAGGGGTTGAATAATGGACATGGCTATATGAATAAAATATACAGGATATATATATATAAAATGTATGATGTAACACTACATCATACATTTTCTCTGTTGATTTTATGTAGAACTGACAAGTCATCCAAAGTGAAATATAATTCTTTGGTAACTCCATTACATCTATATTTCTGATTGCAGGTGTAAATAGTGATCTAGAAATTGCATGGAATCCTGAGTATTTCTGTTTCATTTTACTTGTCATTTTTTTACACCCAGCTGAATGTAAATTATGTAGCTATGAAAAGGACAAATTTAAGTGTCGTTCTATGGAAAGACGCTAGGTTTTGTCAGGGATGGGTTGATGCTGAATGTAAGTGTGAAGTCCAATTTATTTAATAGATATGTGAAACTTACTTAGGGTCCAAGATGCTGAACACTTGACAGAGACACAAACAAGTGACACAAGAGATCACAAGAACAGAACACAAGCTGAGGGTTAGACAAAACAGGAGGTGACAACAACAGGCGACACAGCAAGAGATTACAACAATGGGGCACTTGTTAAGAAATAGGCGAAAACAGGCCGATGACACCAACAGAGAATCCACAAAGACAAGCTAAAACAAAGTGGTACCTACACTAACAAAGACAACTAAAACACCTGGGCAAGGAAGGAGAAATGGATGAGGCACAGGTGAACAGGACAATAAGGGGGAAGGGCTGGGCGGGGTCAAAATGACAATCTCAGATGACACACGACACAAATACCAGTCAGGGACGAGGTAGTGACACTTTAAAAATGTTAAGGGTTGCACTTATTTTGATACAGGTCATTTTTGGGACCCTAACATTTTGTATTTATCTTTTGTTTGTATTTATATGTTGACAGGTCCAAATAGCGCACACCGAGTGTAGTGTAAAATAATAAAGCGTACACATTTTGTGGGGTCTGCCCTCATTAATTATATCCTTCTCATTAATTTATCATCCTCAGTACTACAGTCAAATTATGAATAGTACAGTCTTTAATTTCTGTTAGGCGTGAACATGCCATAGCACAGCACAGCACAGCACAGCACACAGTGTGAACAATGTGAAATTCTCTCTCTGCATTTAACCCATTCACCAAGTGAAGGAGTGGGCAGCCAGTGATGCAGTGGGTGGGGACGGCACCTTGCACAAAGTGGTGCCACTGGCAGTCCTGGGATTCAAACCCACTGCCTCCTGATCGCTGGGGGCAATTTCCTTAACCACCAGGCCACCAGCTGTTCCAACAAAGGTGATATTAATAATTTATCATCAACCAGTATTAGAATGAATCAAGAAAAAAAAAATCTTAGTGAAAATACATGACTGAGTGAATGATGCGCTGTTCATGCTTGCACACTTGTGGGAGCATGAGCATGTGTGTATTTGTGCATGTGTGTATTTGTGCATGTGTGTGCATCTGTGTGAAAGAGAGTGAGACAGGGTGCATGTGCTTTGGTGCATGCATGTGAGAGAGAGGAGGAGTTTTCATTCCTGTCCCATGAGGAACAGGGAGGGAAAATTGTGCAAGTTTGAATGGTCAGAAATGCATAGATTGTGATCGTTTGTTCTCTGGGGACATATGGCATCGATTTCTCAACATGGCATTGAGAATGAATTTAGCCTTATGATAAAACTAATGAAGGATTTGTCTGGGCTGCCAAGATCCAAGGATGAAGTTCTCTGCAGTTGCAGATGAAGGACTTGAAAGCTCCCCATTCACAAAGGCAGCAGACATGCCTGTTGCAAGCTTGACTCTGTTAAAGGCTTGTTGCGATGTTGATCAAGTTAAGACGTTGATTAATTTGCTATTAAAGCTCCTCGCTTGGTGGCCTTCCTTGGGAGGTTTGCCTTGAGTGGTAAATGCTGCTGAGATAAAGATGGGTGTGTGGTGACCTGCTTTTATAACCTTCACGGCAGACTCTGCCACCCCCAGGAGCAGACTCCACCCCATCTTTGATGGAATGCTTGCGTTGTGCATTTCTGGTGGTGTCGCCACCTACTGGACAGCATGGGTGCCTACAGTTAATTTAATTGAGTTATTCGTTAGTAAACTGTTTATGCACTTTGTGTGTTTATGTGAGCTTGCAGTGTGCATGTAGTGTGCATCAGTAGACTCAACTGGCTCTTCAGGGTTCTCTCACAGACTGTAGATGATTGCTGCTGTGAAAACCCTTGTTGCATTTGCAGCAACTTGTTAGAGCGTTTGGGTAAGTTTGGGAGCTTGGCTCAGGGTGAGAGTCACTGGACGTGTTTGAAATTGATCCATAACTCGTTAAGTGATCTGTGGGGGATTTGCTCTCATTAGATGAATGAGTGCACGCACACGTCACAGAGTAATAAGCGCCCAGTCGAGTCGTCTTTATTGTCCCTGCCAGTGTGTTTTGGCCTTTGTGAAAGGCCACTGGAAAGAGTGAATGAGTCCCCAGAGCACTGCTAGGCCGGCCACAATTCCATAAATCCACCCGCTCTAATGCACCCCCATTCAGCCTATTGGCAGATGCACCAAATTGGTGGGCTTTGCATTCCCTGCCTGCTGGGCAGTGCACATGCACAGCCTGTGAGCTTCACCACAGACGTCACCACTCTGTAAGCCAAACAGTTCAGGGGCATTTCATAACAGGGTTCCAAAAACAATTTGAGGAACAAATAGAGGAAACCAGAAACAAACAGTGTGTTGCTAGGGACAAAAACAAAAATGAAAATACAGAATCCCCCCCGCTTTTCGCAAGGGTACTTTACAAGAGCATCCGCGTATAGTGAAAAACTGCGTTGTTGTAATGTGGTTACAAAAATGCCTAAAAATACCTATTTTTATAGTGTAAACCCTAAATATGCCCCCAAATATGCTCCCAACACACTTGAATTTCATTTTAAACGCCTTAAAGAAAATGTAAAGGTAAACCTGTATTCATACTGTACAGTTTACAGTGAACTCCTGCAGTGCTAGAATGTAAAATATCAATGTTACCCCTGTATAGACTGCACTGTAATTAATGTTAGTATAAGCAGATAAATACAGTAAAAAATGAATTTAATTTACCGTAATAAAAAGAAGAACAAAACGAAAAACACGAGAACACTCGAGACGCTCCACTAGGAAATTCTGGACTGCAGCGTCACAGGGCAGCAGCCAATCAGCAGCAAGGAGAAATAAATAACATTCTCGGATTGGCTACTTTCAAACCTCCTGCCTCTGAGTACAGCTGACAGTGATGTCCAGGCCTCATGCGCCACGCCCCCTCGTCCTTGTGCTGGTTGTTTATGTTTGGGGCAGCGCTGAGCAGCAGAGCTTCATTCCGTTCAGGGGTCTGATTGCCTTGGTAACAGTCAGCTGTACTCAAAGGCCGGAGGTTCGAAAATCCACAATGGACTGAAACCGCGACTGCTGATCCGTGTGAAAGTGGGGGGTTACTGTATATTTGAAAATATGACGAAATCTTAATTAAAAATCTTTTTTACTGCACTTCATGCAGCATCTGGACAGCTGTCTGTTGTGAGTGAAGGAGGTGCCTACCTTCATATTAGTGCCTCCAAACTTTTAGCTGCTGTCATGTATAAACCAAGTTTAATAAACACTGTATAAATCTACTAATGCTGTCAGTGCTTCAGAGGAAGAAGTCGCTGTATTAGGAAAGAAAACTGACAGAGAATTAATTTAATTTTAAGCTGCTCGCTAAATAATATTAAATGCTATGTACATATAATGCTCACATCTAGCAATCTGCAGTTAGCACCCAAGAAACAGCTTAGATCCCTCAGGAGGACCTAACAAATTTCTAAATTAGATGTAAGATAGTTTTTTTTTCCAAAAGATGTTGAGTAATTAAATGTTGCACTGCTTAATATGTGATTTCCATTGAAGATGTTCATTAAAGATTTCTTAAATAAACTTTCTTAAATCCTTACTCTTTCTCACACTACATCTCTCTATCTTTCTCTCTCACTCACAAACATGTCTTTCGAACAGTTATTTCCACTATGTTTCAGTGTTTTCTTAATGGCCAGCTCTCCAGTGATGTAGCTGTAGTCAAGTATGCATAAAAGCACATTGTGATCTAATATGTAACTATCATGATAAATGTCATCATCTTGCCTAACTGAAACACAAATTGTTTGTTAAGTGCTTGGTTTGATTCTTTGTTAAGGGCCTATTTAACACTTAACTTTTTTCCACACCAAACTTTGGACTGTTTTTGGAGGAAAAACTATTTACATCACATTACTTATCCAAAGGAACATTTGACTGTTTATCAGTTCACACTTCACAGGGTAATCTCCTGTTATTCTGATTTGCTTTTAATCGGGATATCAGGTGGGTGGGCGCAGCTGTTAAATCCTATTGTAACTGCTCTCTTTCCTCCGAGTTGAGCTTTAGTTTGCTCAGATGCAAATCTGTGGGAGCAGATTGGTGCACTGTGTCACAGAAAGCGGGCTTCTGTGGATGGCGCATTGATTTACAGCCTAGTAGCTGGTTGACCTCAGCAATGGGCCAAGAGGAAAGTATCTGTCTCTCGGTTCCAGCCTATTGGCAGCTTCATTAGAGAGGAAGGCGGTCAATAGCAGCATGAGTGTGAATGTAGCCACAGACTTTACGATAGGGGCCGCGTGAGGGGGATGGACATCACTCTCTGTGTTTACATGTCTATTCATTACCTTACAGATCTTTTTCTTACAAATCATCCACACAGCATGAACTTAACCTTTGTATGTGGACCCACTCATTCCTCACTGCTGATAGTTACTGAGTAATAAGTGTTAACATTAAGCTTGCACTTCAAAATGAGCAGTTGATAACAGCAGACCATAATTCTGATGTTTTCCTCTTTTTAGAAAAGACCACAAACACTGTAGCCTCGAAACTCACTTAATATAGAAACTGATGTTTTTACAGGACCAGCTGAGTATAAATGTGTTTCGAATCAAAACGTTTTCTGTTCTTGTATTAAATACAGGAAATTGTATTTATATTATTGTAGTAATTGACTTCATGCTATTACAAAGGTCTAACTAACAGGGAAACATGGGTATACTTTTACTATTGACTGATCCAAAAATGTAAATCCAAAAATGTAAAACAAAATCAGGTCAAAAATGTACTTTCAACGTTTGTGTATGTTTTGAAGTGTCGGAATTAGTTACATTACATTACAATCTCTTGAAAGACGCTTTTATCCAACGCAACTAACAATAATAGGACACATTCAAGTTTCAGGATACAAGATTCAAGATCCTTTATTTGTCACATACACAGTTATACAAGTACAATGTGCAGTGAAATGCACCCCAAATCACAACTAAGACTGTGCAAATAAAGAGAGATAGGTAAAGGAAAGACGATATAATAACAGACAGACTAAAAATAAAAAAGGACAGTGTGAGAACTAGAGGACAGTTTTAAGTACTAAATCTTTATGTAAGAGTAGTTCATTCATTATTTTAATAATTTTAGTAATTTTAGGAAGTAGTAATTCATTATTTGTTGAAAGCTTGATTTTAATGTTTATTTTTGTACCTTTTTGACTTCACATATTCATTACTATCACTTTTCTTCATGTGTGAGTAAAACTAAGTAAATGCGTACGTGTTAAACTGGCGCGTGTGAGCATAGAATGTAGTATGGAGTTGGTCCCCCCTTTGTAGCTATAGCAGCTTTTACTCTGCTTGGAAAGGTTTCCACAAGATTTTGGAGCAGTGATGTTGCATGAGAAGGCCTGGCTCGCAATCTCCGCTCCAGTTCATCCCAAAGGGGTTGATGGGGTTGAGGTCAGGGCTCTGTATGGGCCAAGTAAAGTTCTTCCACTCCGAACTCATCCAACCATGTCTTTATGGAGCTTGCTTTGTACACTGGGGCACAGTCATACTGGCATAGAAAAGGGTCTTCCTCAAACTGTCCACAAAGTTGAAAGCATGGCGCTGTCCAAAATGTCTTGATATGCTCAAGCATTAAGATTTACCTTCACTGGAAAGAAGAGGGGTCTATCCCAAACCCCAATACTTTTGTCCATATAGTGTACATCACAGGCTTGCAAATCAAACTTTCAAAAACAGCACAAATACTGCCAGTTATTTGAACAAACTAATTTGGGTTAAACAACACTGATAAACGAACTGAAACACCTGATGTGAGTGTTTACATCAATTATCTACATAACAGAATCCTTTTATAACCAGTCCAGGAACTGAGAATGATGATACTATCACCACAGGGAAGGTATGTGCTGCCTAGCAGAAGTGGTTGACTTTAAAATTTCATAACTTGATTTCTGACAGAAGTATCTTCAATTCTAAAAATAATATATTATCTTTAAAGCAACACAAAAAGATGCAAAAGTCAAAATGTCACCATGTGAATGGTTTCGGCAGGCCATCGCATAGATTGTAATGATCACAACCAGAAATCCAACTGCAGCACAGTTTTGTTTAATCTGTCTGGCAGCAGCAATGATCCAGTAAACATGAAAAGTTGAAACAAGAAAAGCCACATAAAGCATCCAAATCGCTCGGCAGAAATGCAGTCCAGAGTAACAGGCAGAGATCAGATATTGAGCAGACATGAGAAGAAATGAAAGGCTTTGCTTGCTAGGAAATACTGCGCAATACCTCGCTAGGAGGTGGATTATTCTCTCCCCTTTATATAGCACAGTATACAGGTGATTCTGATCTGAGCAGTTTAAGGGTATTGTGGTGTGGAATGGCTGGATCTCTCTCTGAGACTTCATGCATATTTTAGACTTTTATTTTTATTTTACAATAGTGTTAGTCAGCCCTTTAGAACTCAAGCCCATAGGTGGCTGGACATTTTTTAGCATAGCTTTTTGATATATTACACTATCATAAAGTGGTTATCAACATCATTATCCATTTTTTTCAGTGATGTAAATAAAATAATGCATATTTATGAAATTATTCTTTACTTCACTCAATAAAGGTCGAATTAAAATTCAATTTCATTCAACCTTTATTTTAAATTAGAAATTTTTTGAGAAGGAAACCTTATTTTCTGGATAAATACAACTAAATAACCCATAAGCCAAAATGGTATAAATGATGAGCATTTCAATGGCAAAAATATTTTAATAATAAAACCTTCAAAACAAACTAAATAAATAATAGGAGTAATGAAGCCCAGAAAACAACTAAAACGAGTACAAACAGAAGTAAAATAAGATGAAATCAAACGTTTAAACTACCCTAGTGATAAATGTGAGGGTGTTTAAAGATTCCAAGTAGCTGGTACAGATTGAATAAAGCTATACTGTCCAAGCATAGCGGTACAAGCATCCAGATTTTGGACCAACTTCTGTAAGCATTGTGATTAATTTTGCATAGAAATAATGTCTAATTTGTTGTGAATGCGGAAGATAGAGATTAGGTTGAAAAATGGTACATATGCTTATAGTATATATTAGGTTTTAACACCAATACTTCTATTACTATGTGACTCTTTGACTACTAGGGCCGAGATCTGCTATTTCGTCTTAGAAAGGGAGTCTTTTCAGTCAGTATCACATTTTATAAGTAACTGACCTGACGCTGTTGCTGCTTTGTTAATCAAGAGGAGCTGTTTAATACAAAGTTACAGTACATCTCCTCAGTTATGTTAGTTGTAGTAATCGTGTGGAGATAATTTTGATCACTGGGCCCTTTCCCAGTCATTACCTGCCTAGTGCTGGCTGCTGTGTTAATGAATATGCCTTGTAAATAATGAAGCCAGATGTAATGCCTTGGAGGTAATTGGATCACTCCTCTAACTTCCTCAAGGGAAAGGAAAACAGTGCTGAAATCCAGTCATGAATGTGAGACTGCTGTCTGCCTGAAAGCCCTGGGGAAGCCTGAGCAGTATTAGCAGCACAACCTCTTCTCCTCGCTTTCATTTCCATAATTACCATGCGCCTCGGGGTCACGAGGTTATTTGAATTTCCCATTTGCAATTTTAAAGTCTATCGTGGTGACAACAGTTGATAATCTCTCTGTAACGTTTCATACTCGGATGCTTTCTTTCATTATTAATGTTCCATGTTTAATGGGTCAGTCTCAAAAGCTGCCTGGGAGGGTGGCTGGCTAACTGTATTTCAAACAGGTGAATCACCTTCATCACTTCTTGATCATGAGAATCTAATGCAGTTTGGCATCTCTCTCATGCTTTCATTTGGCATTCGCGGTTAATCAATCACGCCACAGGTCTTTCCACCGTGTTTTTTTTTTTTCTTGTTTCTTCTTGGTTTAACAGGCTCATCTACATGTGATCCAGCCATAGCTTTCTCACCAATTCACCTTAAAATGTCCATAAACCTTTGAGTGTCATGTCATCATGCAGATAAGCAACATTTATGTGATTAATCAAGTTAGTTGGAGTTATATATAATGTTAAATTAGTCTTTTTTTGTTTTTATTTTAGTTTTGTAGTTTTTTCTTTCTTTCTTTCTTTTTTGCTCCAGTTCTTATTATGGCAGCGAGTCAAATCTGTCTGTATTGTCATTTCAACTTTAGACACAGTACACAGTGAAATGAAACAGCAGGAATAAATGTTCATCTTTGTAATACTTTTTTGCTTTTTATTTAAAAAATAAGGTTGTAAAACTTTCAAAAGTTGAATCTCTTCACTTCAGTGCATTGCATGTAAACTCTAAGAAAGTAAACCAAGCAACGCAATATTATGTGGCTGAAGTAAAAATGAGAAATCCCAATTACTGTTAACGTTTTGCAGAAATGGGAGAAATGACAATAAACCTGGTTGACTTGGATTGAATTGAATTGAACAAATATATAAAAGGTTAATGGCTGCTGACATATGAAAGATCACGTCACTAGATTTCTTCTTATACAGTTTTATTGCAAGACTGGTTATTTTGCATTAGCCTTATGATTTGAAGTCTACCATTTATCAGCGTTATCTATATCATGCGATGGATAGAATAGGTCACTGATGAACTGACCACTGCCATTCAAGATATCAATGCTAGAGGCTTCAGATCTTGTGTAGTTACACTAGTAGAGCTGTTTTTATATTAGTCTTAATGTCATCTTTGGTAAGACCTAATCCAGAGTGCCGGGCCATATCTATATCTCTGTATCTAATAATGGCCCTGTATGCACCTCCAGGGGCCAGGGGACATCTTCATCTGTGAACAGACACGCGCATCTGAATCATTTATGAAGCTGCGCTCTGCACCGGAAAGCAGTAGCAAACAGGATTTATGACTGACTGCTGTAACTCAATGACAGTGCTCAGGCGAAGTCTCCCATTAGAAAGCAATATACCTCAGGCCTTGCTTAGTTTATAGCCTCTGTCACGTCACTGTCTGTCTGGGCCTTTGTCTCGGGAGTAATGGACTGGTTGCATTTAAGGTCACACTTTTTCATCTAGGTAATGACCACACGGGTGGAATTAGGTTGTATTAGGCTGTATGTTATCTGTGGGAAATGAAGAGGGAAAAGGTTTATTTCTGGTCATATGGTATCCTCTTGTAATGCGCGTGTAATAAATTAGGCTGTCAGATGAGGCAGTTCCTCTAGCAGGTAGCTGAGTGTGCTGCAAACATATGAGGGGCTTAATGTGCGTTATAATAAGATGAATGTGTCCGTGTGAGCTTAGACCCAGGAATGCCATTTGTCCTGCTGTCGTGTGCCCATGGCTAGAATAATTAGGGATTGATGTGGGTGATATTCCAGCAACAGGGTTGAGCTCTTCCCCTCCTGTCTGCTGCTGCCTGCATTCTCTCCACACACACACACACACACACACACACTGAGCACTTCTCAGTAATTCATCTCTGTGTTTCAAGGGTGTTTTGAATATATAAGGCTTTATGTTAAGAGGATGGTCTGAATTTTTCTACTTCAAATGAGTCATACTGGGGCTGAATTTGAATTTGTGTCTACAAAGGCTTAGCTTCTTAGCTGCCTACCAGGATATCTAGCAGGATTTTCTTTTCCTTTTCCCTGCAAATGCGGCCCTAATCTCGATTTTATGAGCTTTCCCATTCGTTTGTCACTCGTGTTTACTGCATGTGCGCTAATTGGACAAGCAGTGGTGGTGGATTTGTGAGTTGATGTAGTGTCCATGTAAAACACAACCTTTCTGCAGCTCCTCACTCTCTATTAATAACCTGCTCTCTCCCCAGACTAGGGGATTAAACTGGAGTAAAGGTATTGATGGAACTCCACAGAGTTTATTGACTTACTCCGCTGTGCTTACTGTAATCAGTTTGATGAATTGGCCAGGGGAAAGATGGCAGGCATGTTAAGTGATGAACATGCCAGCACTGCTGTAGTTCAGCTTCTGAGCCTCCAGCACTCCAGTGCACATTGATGTGAAACACCAGTTTTCTGAAGCTAGTAGACTTTGCCTCATCGCTTCAAATTTTTGTAGACCATGCAAGGTCTATAAATGTTATGTAGTGGTCAGGTTTTTGAATGAAAATGAACATCTTTCGTAATCTAGTCCTATGATTATTATTTCTTTCTAAAGCATCTTTTGTTTTTCCTGTAGTTCCCTCTGGAGATATGAGCGCCGACGTATTTATTTTTTTCCCAATGGATTATTAAAAGAAAACCCAGGCACAGACAAAGTGGATTACAAAGTTGCCGTGACTCAACAGTGATATGGGCAAAGACTATAAAAGACTAATTTAAGTTTTCATTTCATCGGTTTATTTTAAGATTAAAAGCTTCAAAGCTTGGTTTATTGTGTTTAAACATTTACTACATACTAATTCGATGTTTACTATGTGATTCACTATGATTATTGGACAAAGAGAATGAGGAAAATTACTCAACCTGATTTTTGTTAAACCGGTATTTAGAAATGGTCTTCATTAGTGATTATGCCACACTTTGTTTCAACCGCGCATTGTGATTGGCTGAGAGGCATTCTGTAAATTCCAGTACCACCCGTTAATGACCCTCCGACAAAATCTTCTTTTATATCACTCCGCCTTACTTGGCAGCAATGACCAGCCACTAAACTATAACAGCTAAAGTTATTCATGAGTAACAATCCTGCTGTAAAGAACCGTAATGAACAACATCTTGTCCTAACAGCAAAATACGCAATTTTCTCAGTGTTAGAGCACAACTGTATAAACTGGCTCTATGCACCTCTAATGATCTATCTATCTAGGCTCTTCTCATTTAAATAAAATATACTTTTCTCTGACTGTACATATTATTTGCCTACTTCTCATCATTATCAGTGTTATAAACTGACCATAAACTGTATGAACTGTATAAACTTAAAGGGTGCATTTTTCAACAGGGTAACTTGAATCGATAGACTCTGATGTCGATTTGCGCTATGGTAGGATTTTTCAACAAGGCAGCATAATTCATCAGAACACCCGTGCTTGTATGTATTGTCTTAAACTGAACCTTATTGGCGGACTTAGTTCTATCATTGTTCTTTCTGAAGCATTTTTTTCCTCAGCATATTAGGTCATAAATTTGATTGCTGTGTCCATTACTGCACATTAACAGTGCAGAAGAAATTATTAAATAAAAGAGACGTTGAAAGTCTGTAATGTTGATTATTTATTCACTCATATGCCAAAATTCATTTACATTATTGATACTTTTACAGCAAAAATGTGTTTGATTAATCTAGATGAATTCATCACAGAGCTTGTAATTAATGTGATTGTAGATATATAGTTTAAAAATTGGCCATTCTGTCATACGTGAACACACCACAGAAATGCTGTTGACACTGTGTGCTGTGGTGTGTTAACATATTACATCATGATCACTTCACTTCACACCCCATAATATTATGGGGCAATTGAACTGTCTTAAAAGGTACCAACACTAAAAAGGGCCGCATTATTGTGGAATTTCCTATGACTATACTGCAGTATGTTGCAGTTTGTTTAATGTGGAAATCATTGTATTATCATGGAAAACTGCTTTTTCTGATGAGAACCGTTAACCCCTAAAACCTAATGTTGCTAGCAGTGCTAATCACTTTCATTCATTGTTAGCAACATTAGACTGAGCCATTCACAGGCCTTTAATTCCCAAAGAATGTCCTTTTTAAACTACTTTTTTTATTAAACATTGTTCTTTACCAGACTTTTAATCAGCTGATTACATGAAATAACTTGCTAGTTTATTTAAAAGTAAGCACATTTCCACAGACCTCTTTTTTATGTAACCCATGAATAGTGAGGTTACCCAAGATCAACCCAGTTTTTTGCCTCTGGTCTCCTGTTAAATGTGCTTAGAGATATTTAGTTGAACGAGGACTCATGAAAAATCCATTGTGTCAAATGAGCATGTTCGGTTTCCCCTTGGGCTGATTAATTATTTTGACATAAGCCTTGATCTGCCCTTTTAATGTGCAAATGTGCACCTGAATAGATATACTGATTATTTCATATCTTTCACTACTTGTTATCTCTGTAATGGGCAGTGGACATAGTTGAGCCTGGGTTTCCATCCTAACTCCCTGCAGTCATCATTCTAGGATCTTAATGACCACTGGCTTGTGAGGTTGTCATGTAGCGGTCACTATGGCAGCGACAGACTTTTTGTCACTGATGTGATCTATGGACATCAGGATTAGTATACCAGTTTTCTCACTGCGTCTCAGTGAAGATGGTGTTAGAAAGTGCCATTATACAGTTAGGATTTAATGCATTCACCCCTTCATGTTTTTTTCTCTTAATGTTAGTAGTTTTACTATGTTGTGAATTTGTCTCTGGTGAGTTGAACTGGGTGTCATATGCAAACCTTTTACACTGATAACAAACTGTCGAACATACAAACATGCATCGTTCACATCTACCTGTTTACCCATATAGTAAAATGCAGGTGCATATCTTTCCTCATTTGCCTTTCTTTGCTGTAGAAAGAAAACTTCTTATCTTCAGTAACATTACAGGAGAATAAAGATCATTCAAGTGATTTTGGTTCATCTCTCATGAAACGCATGTGGCACACGATGTGGCATGATCTAAAGTTGAGTACAGGTTTAAGGTTAAATATGCTCAATATGTATTTAATTATATTCAAAGAGATATTTAATGCAGTCAAAGAAAAATAACTATGTTGGTGGTGCCATGTTTATGTGTCTCTCTGCACTCTGCATTTTGTGTGGAGCCGATCAGATATATTTTCTACATTTTTCCACAAAGCCACAAAGATTTTTCAACTTCTTTTTCAACTGTGCATCTGACTGAAATTGGTTGCAGTCAGGATAAAAAATGATAATTTATGATGCATATTCTGTCCAAAGGACCAAGAATTGGCATTGTAACAGATTTTCAATGCTCAGTAGTATATGATTTGGCCAGCACCTCAAGCAAGCAAATTTTGGGATCCAGCCCTAGTTTTTATGGTCATATATCATTAGTGTTCTGTATTCTAAATGCTGTATTCTCTGCTGCTGTCTTTTATGCATACAGAGATCCTTCAGGAGTAAGTGTATACGTTTATGTGTGTGTGTGTGTGTGAGAGAGAGAAAGAGAGAGAGAGAGAGAAAGAGAGAGAGAGAGAGAAAGTATGATGCTGTGTATTTTTAGTCTATTCCAGACTGTGCAGAGGAGGTGAGGAGACTGTTGGATATCAGCCCAGAACCCCAGCTCCAGAGTGTCTGAGTTTGTGTGTTTGTGAGTGTGTATGTGTGCATACGTGTGTATGTGTGTGTTTATTAGAGCAGTGTAGAAAATGTCTGTAGATGAAGAAGTACTTTTAGCTGAAAAGAACATGCTCACCTTAAGTCTGGTGTTACTAAGGTTTTTCAATTAAAAAGTAATTTAGAAAAAAACATGTATAAAGTTCGTCCATCTTTGTATCAAGTGTTCTAAGAGACCTATGCTGAACAACACAAAATAGCTCAGAAAATCAAGGAAAGACATGATGCTTTTTAAGGCTTTGTTCAGAGTTGCAGCTCTCCAATTTTTTTGGCATATCCCTGGCCTGTGCCCAGTGACTGATAGATGAGTTACCATGGTAACAGCCCCCAGTGGTGTCAAAAAACTCATTTAGTATCTGATCTTAAAGCTCCATTTATTGATTTACTTCAAAAACACAGAAGCACTATTATTTCATGCAAACCACAGCTTGACTAGTATTCCCTAATGCGAACACTCTTATACATGCAGGGTAAGATTCTCTATTAAAACCACATTTATAGACACATTAGAAATGCAGCTGTTGAGCTGTGCTGGTTTAACACACGCGGTGTTTCCGAGATCATGCCTACATCAAGCGAAACAGCCTTGGCTCTCTGGAAAACCACGGTCAATCTCACATAGTCAGGCTAAGCTAAAAGCTACCGAGACTGACGGAAAATGCTATCATTATTTGCAACATCCGGCCCCTCCTTGCCCTCGTTTCTGTCTGTTTTCCCTCCTTGTTTACTTTCCCTTGTGTCTCTGGCCATGGACCTTTGTTATGGTTTTTCTGCTCTGCCCTTAATCTGGCCTTCTGTCTTGCCCCTCACTTGATCTCAGTTTATTATCTCTCCTATTGTAGTCTTGTGCAGCTGTTCCTGGGTTTAGTCTGTATATACCCCTTTGTTCAGCCCTGTCATCTGTCATTCATTGTGGCTGTATGTTCATGTGTTTGTTTTGTGTTTCCTGATCTTTGTATCCAGTTTTGCAAGTTTGCTCTTGATTTTTGGTCATTTTCTTTGTACCAGTTTAGTGTAGTCACGGTTCTTTCAGTTGTTTGGTTTTCTTGTGTTTGCTTTTTTCCAGTGGATCTTCCAACACTTCCGAACTTCATTGTCACGTCAGTTGTCCGTCAAAATGGAATTGAATAAAAACTCACACTTTCATTCTGATTAATTGACAGTACATCGTATTAGCGGTAGTAGAAGAGGTATGAGTGGTAGTATATCCATTTGATAATGTTTTATATCAGGAGATACCCATGCAGGGAGATGATAATAATAACATTAAATAAATAAATTAATGAATTAATAAATAATAATAATAATAATAATAGCAACACATTTTCTTCCAGCAGATTTTCTTCCTAACCTCAGAGCAGACACTGGAACAAGCAGTAATAGCATGCGAGTTAGAGCTTCATCACGGTTATGTTCCTTTGAGTTATCTGGACTCTGTTACTGGCGCAAGCCTAGCATATACTAACACATATGACTCAGTTTGACGTGTCAGATTTAGTGCAATTTTGTTTCTTCATTCAGTGCACGACTCTTCTTGTTTGCTGGAATGTACTTCAGAAAACTTGTATCTGTACTGCTGTGCCCTAGCCATCTCGCATATATGGCTGTCATTACTATAACACCATTTGGATGGGATTAGGTTTCTGTGGTGAAGTGGGGTAATGTAATTATTGCTGAGCTTTCTGAGGGATTTTAGTCCCATCTCAGTCTGCTCTGTCAGAGGTTTTTATGGACTGTACATCCTTGTGTTAGATTTCAATGGTTTTACTAAGTGCAAAAGAACACACCGAAAAAACAAGTTACAATAGTCCTGTGACAATTGCCCTAATGGTAAATATTCTGCCATGTCATGGGGTTGACAGAGTGTGAATCACCCCTCCATAATTGGGAGGTACTGCCTTCATTGTACACTGTTAAGAACCCGCCCCCCCCCACTGCTATTTTTGTTTCTTTGGGGGGGGGGGGGGTGTCTGGGTCTTGACCCGTACAGTACCCCCAGTACCCCCGGTAATTTGAACCATGGTTAAGGTTTTCACAGTTTTTCTTAAGCCTGGATGGACATTTACTTGTATTTTCTGTGTTCCAAATCAAGCTGATATGTAATGTGCTTCCTCAAGTGAAGTTTGATGTGCAGCAATGTTGGCTGTTGGCTTTAAATTTCCTCCCTAGGGTGCCAAACTTTTTTTGTGTCTTGGTAGTGCGTAAATCAAATAACCACTCCCTTCCCTTCCCTGCAACTCTGCGATTTCCTGTCTCATGTGCTATAGACATTGTGTTTTAAAATTGCTTTAACCCACCTTCCTGAGTAAAACTTCTCCCATTGCAATATTACTATGACAGCTAACGTGTATTTGCAACTAGAGTGACAATATTAATCAGATTTGGTCACTAGTGTGGACACTCTATCTGAAAATCTGATTTAAGAAACAAATCAGATTTGTACTGTGTGAACAAAGCCTGACAGCACTGCTCTCCAAATTGAGTTCACACTTGTGGTCCATAAGTCATTTTAAGTGGTGTCACCATGTCATTTGCTCCTGTGGGCTTCTTGAAGAGCATTCTGAAGCAGATGTCTCAATCCCAGTTTTAGAGTCTTCTACCAAGTTCACACCTAAAAATGATGACACCATGATTGCCAAACATTTTTCTTTTCGAGTGTTTGTTTGCAGTTAACATGTGGTCAAGCCTGCCATGCCTGCCATTCTGCAGGTACGTGCTCTCCTGCGGACCTGCTGGTCCCACAACTGATGTGCCAGAGTGGACAGCAGACGTGCCATCCAGCAGACCTGTGTTTATTTAAGGCAAAGGCTGGTCTGGCAGCTCGGCCACATGATCCTGTATGCTCATATTTCTAAACATCAGCCCAGGCCTCCTTCCAACATTCCAGAGCTGGCTGGAATAGAAAGGAACATTGGGGGTTCGCCATGCTGTCACACTATTCCACATAGAACCACTTTGATCGCACCTTGCACTTTAGTATGTCGGTGAATGTAACTAACACACTGAACCTTTTCCAAATGTATTCAATGGATTTTCATACACATTAGCATTTAGGTTTGATAACATTTAAAAAAAACCCATTTTAGCAATGGTCAATTTATATGAAACCTGTCCTTCCAATCAAGAACAGTTTGAGTAACCTGAAGCTGAATGTTGAAGGAGTCTGTGATGGACTGGCAACCAGTCCAGGGTGTTTCGGCCTATGACTGTTTGGATAGGTTTCAGTGCCCTTGCGACCCTGGTTAAGGATAAGCATTTTAGAAAATGGATGCATGGATGGATGGATGAGTGTTGGAAGAGAATTCCATCCATCCATTCCTTCTGTCACTGAGTTGTAAACACAATGATTCAGAGTGGCTTGGTGTGAAATGGCACATCAAACTCCATGTCACTATAAAGAAACTTTCTGAGTTAGATTTTTTGCTCTCGTGGTACTAAAAAGGTTTTGATATCACATCATGAATAAAGCCATTAAGTGTTCTCTCTGAGATGACAAGTAAACGTACACATCTTCTGAGTTTTGTATGTAAAGCTGATATGGAATTTTGTATGATTTTGTATGAAAATATGAAAATGATTTTGTATGAAAATTGTGGACAATTAAGAGTTTTGGTCCTATTTTGCTAAAGGACATCTTGGATGTACCTTTCTGCCATCAATGAATTAAGATTTAGGCCAAGATTTGATCTGAAAACTAATGCAAAACGAATGCAAAACAATCCATTTATTGTAACAACTTATGGGAGGTGTTTTTAAAGGCATTCATCTTTATAGACATCTGCTGTCAGTTTCCAACTTGACAGGTTTCTCTAGAAGCGATCATGTAAACCATGTTGTTTATATCTTAACCATCCAATTATGCAGACATTGTTCCCATAACAGTATTAAAAAAATGTAGGCAGGCCAGGAACAGAAGTTATAGTTACCATAAGCAATAAAAGTCTGTCTCATCCATTAATATTTTAAGTGACATAAACTTCCATTACTTGTAAACTATATTAGACGTACAACTTTAGTGCACAACTAAAGAAGCAAACTTTGGGCTCAAGTTGTGTCTTGACTTGTCGACTGTGTTTGAGCTAAAGAGACAAGTATGTACCTTTTTTGTGCAGGATTTTAATGGGGTGGCTGTAATGTGGTCACTGTCACAGCATTAGCCATTAGCTACTGCGTTAACCACTGCGCTTCAGGGAAAAGTGGTGTTCCGTGTGTTCCACAGATTGGATAGGTGCATGACAGGACCATGAGCTAAAGGTTCTAATATAATATCAACCGCCCTGTTCTCCCTGTCTGCTTTAAATCTTCCAGTCTGAGCCTCCATGCTTCAGTTCCTTGGTCTTTCTGGGAGAGAGCTCGTTGCCTTGTCAAATCACTATCCTTTTTTTTACCTTCAAGCTGTCTACAAGTTGCATAGATCCGCAGTGCTGATGGCTCATTAGTAGGGAATGAAAGTTAAGCGAATAAGCCACTGAGGACTCCATATACCACCATCCACTGCAGAGGAGTTGAAACAGGCCAGGCACTTTTTCCTGGACCTCAAAAAGTGCCACATTAGCATTGTATGTTCATTCATACAACAGCTTTCATGACTAAGAGAGCAATAATTCTGCCTGATGTTATAGAATGTGAGGGATAACATGGCAAACAATTAATTTAATACCAATGAGTTTGGTTCACAAAATGGAGCATAAGGTGACGTGTTCAGCACTTTCTCTATTCAAATTGAGCTCTTAATTAAACTCAGTGAAGGAGTGTATAATTGATTTTATTTCATTTTTTAGGCTCTGGCAGCTGCTGCAGAAACCTCCCAGATGGAGCATCAATGGAAGGATGAGTTTGCAGTAAGTAATTGATCAAAATATTACACTACATTATTAATAAAAAAAGGCTGCTGCTAAACAGAACGTTTCAGTGTCCCCCTTTAGTTTTTTGCCTCATCATTCACCTCATTTTACGGTGCTTCTTTTGGTCCAAATTCAATTTAATAATTTTATTGATCGAGAATAATTTGGTTTGTATCAGACATCTTCCAAACACCTGTTAACATTTTCCACTGTACAGTAAATACAATATATTGACAAAAATATTTGGACGCCTGACCATTACACCAACAGGGACTTTAATCACTTTAATATGGAGTTGGTCCCCCCCCCCTTTGCTGCTGGAACAGCTTCCATACTTCTTGGAAGGCTTTCCACGATATTTTGGAGTTTCTGCTGGAATTTTTGCCCATTCATTCTGCAGAGCAATTATGAGGTTAAGCACTGATGTTAGGCCAGGCTCTGATGTTATGCATGTTTACTGCAGCTTCATGGGTCTGATTACACTGCACACATTCCCTCTGTAGGTCAGAGGGTATAATTTCACTGAACACACATTCTACAGATCGTCTGTAGGCGTCTTCTTACTTCAGACACTTGAAACAAACCCACAGAGACAGGCCTGTCACAATAAATACTTAAACGCAATTATTTTAGCTGACCGTGGTTATTTTTCACAGTCATGTTGTGTCAAAATTACCCTGCAATGGGCTGTTCAGAGTGTTTCTTTCAGAGTGTCTTTTGCCCCATGACCCCCCGTGGTCCTAGTTAGGGTAAATGTCTTCGAGTATAAATGAATGAATGAATATTGTGTCAAAACAAGCAGCTTGCAAATTCTATTAAAAAACACAAGAGGTTTGTACTCAAGAAGTATAAAGATAGCAAGAGGCAGCAAGATAGCGTATCAGCTGTATTAGGAACTTTAGGCCTGCTTTTATTTTAGCTGCATGAAATGAACAAAAAATACAATGAAATTGTGATCTGTATTGATTCATGTTTCCAAAATTTCATAAACGTGACAAGGCCTATGTGGAAATGTATGCATGCTCTTTGTACATGCTTGTACTGTTACAGCCAGTCTTCTGTATGATTCGTATTAAATTAATATCTTTGTGATTGTGGGCAACATGTCAAAATTTAACTTCACGATACCATGAGATATTTTACAAAACATAATATATATCACATAGTGCTGGGTGATATATTATCTATATCAGGGAAGCCCAAATCTAGTCTTGATGCATATGATTTAAGAAAATGCCTTAAGGTATTGGTACACTATGTGGACAAAAGTACTAGGACACACCTCTTAATTATTGAATTCAGGTGGTTTCTTACTTCCAGTGAAGGGCAATCTTAATGCTTCAGCATACTACAACATTTTGGACAGTGCCAAGCTTGTAACTTTGCGGGCACAATTTGGGGAAGAACCTTTTCTATTCCGGCATGACTGTGCCCCAGTGCACAAAGCAAGCTCCATAAAGACATGGCTGGATGAGTTCAGTGTGGAAGAGCTTGACTGGCCCGTACAGAGCCCTGACCTCAACCCCATCCAACACTTTTGGGATGAACTGGAATGGAGATTGCGAGCCAGACCTTCTCGTCTAACATCAGTGCCTGACCTCATAAATGCTCCACAGGATGAATAAGCACAAATTCCCACAGAAACACTCCGAAATCTTGTGGAAAGTCTTCCAAGAAGAGTTGAAGCTGTTATAGCTGCAAATGGGGGTGGTCTAGTTAAAATTCCCAACACTGTTTACAATTATATTGTCATGCTTTGAATGATGCCTTAGAAAAACAATTTTAGTTCCCCGAATAACTTATTTTGTAAATGAGAAGAACCTTTTAAGGTTCACATAAAGGAAAAGTGAATTACATTATGTGGAGGTTCTTTCAACTTTAAAAAGATTTTTCACATCTCATTTACAAGTTTGGCTCTTTTAACAATCTCTTGAAAAATTCTGTAGAGAACCACAAATAGTTCTATGGCATCACACAGTGGTGCCTTTACATTTTTTTTAAAAATCAGTAATTTTGAGAGATCACAGGAAAAAACAGTCCCAAACAAACAGTAAACATGGACCTGTCAATGTATCACAACATGAAACCATTAATAATAATAATGATAATAATACATTTTATGTATAAGCGCTTTTCATGACTCTCAAGGACACTTTACAGAAGTTATAAAAGTTAAAGAATAGATAAATTAAGAAGTGTTTATAATCATTTTGAAGAGTAAATTATATTATTTAGAAATGTTTTAAAGCAGACAGTGTTCTCAGATGTTCAGGGAGGGCGTTCCACATTGGGGACCTTAAGCACAGTTAATTTAAGCCACTCTCCACGGATACGGCGGGCCTGCTGAATATCTTTTGGCATGATGGTGACTTTCTTGGCGTGGATGGCGCACCGGTTCGCGTCCTCGCACAGATCCACCAAGTAAGCCTGACTGAACAGACCAAGTAAGCCTCGCTGGCTTCCTGCAGGGCCACGACAGCGGAGCTCTGGAAGCGGAGGCTCGGTCTTGACGTCCGGCGCGATCTCACGCACCAGGTGCTGGAAAGGCAGCTTGCGGATCAGCAGCTCCGTGGATTTTTGGTAACGGCGGGTCTCTCTCAGAGCCACGGTGCCGGACCTGTAATGGTGAGGT
>JBBPCX010000018.1:10150910-10165577 GCA_037974365.1 Hydrocynus forskahlii | reverse complement strand
TGACTCGAGGCCACCACACACACTGAGCACTACTGACTCGAGACCACCACACACACACTGAGCACTACTGACTCGAGACCACCACACACACTGAGCACTACTGACTCGAGACCACCATACACACACTGAGCACTACTGACTCGAGACCACCACACACACTGAGCACTACTGACTCGAGACCACCACACACACACTGAGCACTACTGACTCGAGACCACCACACACACACTGAGCACTGCTTCATCAAAAACTCCACCACACTGAGCGAGAGGTACACATAACCATACACTCTCCAGGACTGGAGTTTTCGAATAACTTATTGACCTGCAGAACGCTTGTGCATACAAATTAGGGGAGAAAAAAATTATAAAATCTGCCTATTGATTTCATGAAAGTCATAGGGATAGCTTGTTAAGTGGTCCCAACCCTAGAAAGAAATGTTTAAATTGCATAGTTTATTAAGTTTTCATCAAATAATATTGGTCTACTTGTCATAAAATATTTGCACATAAAAAAGCCTGCTGGCATTTTCAAATGATGTAAAAAAAAAAATAAAAAAAGAGTCTGGCAGAATCTGGTGTGAAAAAAACATTGAAAAATGTAGGTTATGATATGCTAACAATGTACTCATACATTGGTGACGTAGGTGACAGTTGTATCCATTGCAATGCAGATGAGACTCAAATGTATGTGTGCATGTGAAGAAATGTAACCTAATTGATTTATGCAACAAATCTGCACATTTTTCCCTTCTGTACTACAGCAGCATGTCTGTTTCATAGCTTGAAAGTAGAAGAGAAGCATACATCTCACCGAAACCCCCTCACGTCTTTCACACCCTGAGCCCTCCTCGTTCTCTTTCACACCCGCAGCCAACCAATAGAAATAAATTGTTATGGTAACTGTAACGCTGAATTATCCATGGGTCCTTAGATTTATGGCAGATGTTTCCCCCCATCTGATGTGTGTATATTTCACCAACACTTCTAGCCGCCTATAACCTCATGGCCTTTTTAGAGATGAGAGATTTGATAAGATGATTACAGGTTTCCATGGTTTCCCTTACTGATGATGCAATAAAGTCAATCAGTGTGTTTGCAGCTCAGGAGCTGGAGAGCCAGTGCTGGATACCACAGGATTATGCGACATTATACTCTCTCTCTCTCTCTCTCTCTCTCTCTCTCTCTCTGTCATTCTCTCTGTCATTCTCTCTCTGTTTTCTTTCTCTCTCTCTCGCTTGCCCTTTCTTACATAGTAATGCTATATTCTCCAAAGTGTACTATGTTTAAAATGTAAAAGAGGAAGAATAAAATTGTGTTTGAGTGTTTTAATTATAAAACTAAATATAGATACACTCTCTTCACTCTGAAATCTATAAATGTCCATGTTTGAGTTTGTGAATGTTGTTGTTTTGCATTTGTGTATTTGTATGAATGAGGATTCTATTTGAATCAGTGTGCAATAAATTTTGTGCACAGACTGTGATCATTGTTTACCTTCACAGTTAACCTGAAGACTGCTTAGTCGAAAATCTGTATTTACCCACCTATGTGTGTGTGTGTGTGTGTGTGTGTGTGTGTGTGTTGTACAGCCACCATCGTTCTGAATGAGCTGAACTGGACAGAAGCTCTGGAAGATGTGTTTAAGAAGAACAGGGAAGAGGATCCAACTTTACTCTGGCAGGTGTTCGGCAGCGCTACTGGACTGGCCCGCTATTACCCCGGTATATATTCCTCTGTGTTTGTGTGTGTGTGTGTGTGTGTGTTTGTGTGTGTGTGTGTTACAGGGAGGAGGAAGGAGATAGACAAGTAAAGAGCGGCAGAAATGGGGTAAACGACATAGAGACAGGGAGAGAGAGAGGAGAGATGGAGTGGCGTGAGAGAGGAGCAGAGAATCACAGAGAGAAAGGAAGAAAGGATGAAGATGATGTTGACAAAGAGAAATACAGAAGGAGACAGAGAGAAGGGGAGAGAGGAAGACTAAAGGAGAAGTGTGAGGGCTAAAGAAGTGGTGAAGAGAGACGTGGAGAAAGATTGAGAACTAGAGAGAGAGAGAGAGAGAGAGAGAGAGAGAGAGAGAGAGAATATTTCCCAGTGTTCTTTATATTAGATTCTATTCTCAGTTTGGCGCTCCCACTAAAAATCTGTGTGTGTGTGTGTGTGTGTGCGGGTGTGTGCCTGTGGTCCTGCTGATCTCTCTGCTGGTTGCTTCTTCCCACTGATCAGATGATGTCTTTCTCTGAGATGATTTCTTTTCTCTGACTAGTCTCCGGTAGAAAAATGACCCTTTGTGTGTGTGTGTAACAGGAGGGCTAATCCAGCCCGTAACACAGCCCCACTGACTCTAATTGGTAAACATGACATGTGGTCCCAACTCAAATTACACTGACATTTTAATATCAAATTATAATGTCAAATATGCTAGCAGCTCAGCAGAGGGCTTACTGAAACCTTCTGAGCCTTAATGATGATGGAGTAGAGAAGTAATGAACCACTCCATTCATTTTGATTACTTTCAGGTTCACAATTGGTGACTCTTTAGTTTAAAGTTTGCATATAAATTGTATATTAGTCAAGGTAAAATCTTGCATAAACTCAGTATAACAGAATATATATTTTACTTGTCTTTTTTTTTTTTTTTTGCTATGTGAATGTCTGAGTGTTTTTGAACATTCTGCTTCGTAGTTACAAGAGCCTCATCAGATGTGACAGGACACTATAATACACACAGACATATGTACAGCAATCAATAGTACTCTACAACTGTTCTACTGCATGGGTGTGTGTTTGTGTGTGTGTGTTTGTGTGTGTGTGTGTGTGAGTGTGTGTGTATGTGTGTTACGAAGAGCCACAAGCAATAGTCGTCAAACTGACTCAATCAGTCTGCCAGTCATAAACACGTCTCACCTCATGTATTTATTGGATAATTTTCACTCAAAACAACCACACACATCTAAACTTGGACTATGCTTATAAAACATATCACTTTAAATAGCTTCTACACTTTTTTCGTGTGGTGTTATATATTTAATTCAGCAGTGATTAAATTTAATTCACTGGTCTGTGATTAATAGCTCATCAGCATTTACTTTTCCTTTTTAGTCATTTAGGCCTGTAACAAGCCCTTATAATCAATAATAACCAAATCTAATGAGAAAAATATGATATGTATCTGTGTAACTAAATGATTTAAAACTAAATAATTATGTCTTGTTAGAGTTTTAATGAGTGATCTTTATTTCTGTATATTGCTAGCAGTTTCTGCGTGTAGATCCTAATTATCTTCAGAATTGTTTTGGAGTCTCGTGCATATTTAATTACACACTAATGCAGGATGATGTTAAATGATTGTTAAATCCTGCAGCTTCCTTCAGACTTTATTGTGCAGTAAAATGTGTGCAGTGTTATGTAGTAAAAAAAAGCCAAGTATTTAAGAGTGTTCTTGTTTTGTCTAGCCTCTCCTTGGAAAGATGCCAGGAAAACGCCAAGTAAAATTGACCTGTACGACGTCCGGCGCCGACCCTGGTACCTGCACTCTTTTTGTTTCTGTTCTCAGAGTGGTGGTGTGCCGTGAATTTTCCATCACAGATTTTTTTTCTTTCTCAGTTAACTAGTTTGTGTACACGGTTTGAAAATCAACTACCTTTTTCAGCATTTCATGACAAAGAATAAATAAATTACTAAAATTATTAAAACATACAATTAAACATCTCCAGTGGAGTTTCTGATTATTTTAAGATGTGGTGCTTTGCTATGACAGTGGTGATGGGTTCTACAACAGAATTTTCATTTTACATGGTTCTTCCTGTTGTTTTATTCAGGTATGTACAAGGAGCTGCCTCGCCGAAGGACATGCTGATTCTGGTGGATGCGTGAGTGGATTTCATATTAGTACATTATCCCATATCAAATCCTGCCTTGCTTCAATAACTGCTCCATTCTTTCTCTTTGTGTGCCTCTAAAGAGTGCTGTGTATGGTTGAATGAGGTGTTGAAGTGTGTGTCTATTTGGATGTAATGACACACTTGGTACATTTGCATCTGTCAAGACACACACACACATGCACAGGTGTGTGTGTGTGTGTGTGTGTGTGTGTGTGTGTGTGTGTGTGTGTGTGTGTGTATTCTTATACATTCTCCCTGAGATTGTTCTGGTTTGTATTATGTGTTTGCCATTTGTAATCCAGTGCAATAATGTCCATTTATGTATCCACCAGTTCCACAAACGCCTTGTACATGGCAGTATATCTGTGTTTCAGGAGCGGCAGTGTGTCTGGGTTAACTCTTAAACTCATCCGAACGTCCGTCAGCGAGATGCTGGAGACACTCTCTGATGACGACTATGTCAATGTGGTGAATGTAAGTGATTTATTTAAAATGGAGATATGCATTGGAAGTATATTAAATAACAAATACAAAGGTTTTGTAAATGAAGTATGTTTCAAACGAATTATTCTCAGTCATTAATAATAGCCATGATGAAATGCAGAATGTGCTGGATTGTTTTCTGAGGGTTTGTAATTTTGATGCGAATGGTTTACACCTCTGGTATCGATACTTCTGGCAATCAGATGCTGAAGGTGTCAAGATGGAGCAGGATGTCTGGAATTTGCAGAATTTTAGGTGTACACTACATCAGCGCTGAGATGTCTATATATGTATGTTGTGTTTATGTGGTGTATGTGTTTGTGTGTGTGTATGTGTGTGTGTGTGTGTGTGTGTGTGTGTGTGTGTGTGTATGTGTGTGAGAGAGAGCGTGTGAGTGTGTGAAAGTCTAAGAGAAAGACGAGGAGAGGGATGGAGGTAAAATAATGAAATATGGATCGGGCTTCAGCTTGCCACTTGAAAACAGGCTCTTAATGAAAAGCCTGCTTGAGCGGGTGTGTGTGCTGGATTGGAGGTGTGTGGCCGGAGTGAGCGCTGAGAGATCAGGCTGAGAGAGGCCAGAGGAAATGCCCATCTATCATTCCACTCAGAGAGAGGCTGCGAGCCCCAGTGGCCCTGCGGCATCCAGAGCCCAAACTCCTGCAGGATTAATCTGAGCCCGTTCCCCTCTCCCCTCCACTCACACTCAAGCTCCCTCGTCCATCCGTCACACTCTCATTCCCAAAGCCTCCCCCAGTGATATTACGTGACAGATCTGGCAAACTTATTGGAAATTTCTGAACCTTAGCAGAGGGGGGTGATGTTCAGATGTTCTTAGTTTCAAATGTCACACCTGATTTGTGCACTTCAATGATCCAATTACACCTTTTTCCAGCACCCTTTCCTCACCATTTTTACCACTCTCTTGGAATTCAGTGACATTCCTTTTCATTTTGGTGCATTGACATTTTTACAAAGGATATGCTGTCTGAGATCTGTCAGCTACGCTTGAAGAAGTGTGTGTGTGTGTGTGTTGCTAAGTCTTATTGAGAAGAATTGCAAGGAATCAGGGCCTGCACTCAGGAAAGCTTTCTTTAGAAAAAAAACTTAGTCTTAAGGCAAAGTTTATAAGAATGTTCCTAAATGCAAATCCAAAACACTCGCACCCCCAACCCCCACCCACCCCACCACCACCACCTCCATAACCAACAACAACAACAACTAGAGTGCATTTCCTTAAGAAATTGTGATGTGTGATTGTGCTCCAGCACTCATAAAAGCTTATTTTCTGAAGTGCATGCCCAAAAACGGTGTATGTGCATGGGTTCAGACAGACAAAGAGCTCAGAGAATCAAAGAAAAAAATCCATTCAGCCCAAAAACAGCTGGCTCAACATGAACACATTGTTCATCCAGAAAAGATAAGAAATTTTCAAATCTGCTCCTTGAGCTGGCTAGCAGCGCTAAAACAAGCATTCCTGAGCTGATTATTTTTTATAAACCACAACAAACAGTAACACATCTCTCATTTTTATAACTGACCTGAACTTTTACTGTTTGTTCCACTTTTGGATCCTCCAGCTTGCTGTAGCCAGCAGAGTGAGCTGAGGTCACAGTGCTCACTTGGACACTCTCTCTCTCTCTCTCTCTCTCTCTCCCTATTGATTTTCAAGGTGACTCTCCCCTCCGCTCTCTCTCTGCATACATACCTGAGGCGACTTTGATCAATAATCCTCCTAGCCGATTGAAAAGTTGTGGACAAGCGCATTAGGAGGAGCGGTATAAGGCACATGTTAGAGTTGGAACTGTACCAAAACTTCAGATGGCCTCAGAGGAGCCAAAATCTGCTGTAATAAGAATAATAATAAAACTTAAGAAGATCAGTAGTGTAAGATAAACTTTTTTTTTATTAAGATTATTTTCTTATGTAGGGTATAAGTTATTTGTCAAATAAAACAAATATGAGACATTTTGAATTTGAAAAAAAAAACAAAAAAACATTCCGTTAACCAATTTTTAATTTGCTCAGCAGAATGGAAGAAAAACAAAATTAAACTGTTTTAACCGTTGCATTTCAACTGGTCTGGCCAGACCATTTTCTTCCATTGTTCCATGGTCCAGTTCTGATTTTCACGTGCCCATTGTAGGTGCAGAGGTCAACATGGGCACTCTGACTGGTGTGTGGCGACGTAGCCATGTAACAAGCTGTGATACACTGAGTGAGAAAAGTTTTCTATCGAAGCCAACACAAACTTTTTCAGCAGTTTGTGCTACAGTAGCTCTCCTGTGGGATCGGACCAGACAGGCAAGTTAACATCAAGAACTGAGCGTTCGCTTCTTGTCTAATATGTCCCACCTCGTGACAGGGTGCCACTGTAATGAGACAATTTTGTTTACTTCATCTGTTAGTGCTTCTAATGTTGTGCCTGATCGTTGTATATCCTATTCAAGCTGGATTCGCTGTTATTATATAGCCATTATTTCGCGATGACATAATACTATTTGTTCTTTTCCAAGATGCCAATGCAGTATTTTGTGCTTCAAAACCAATTCACTACCAAGTGAGCTATTGTACTACCCCACAGGAAGAAATGCGCCGCCAGCATGGCACCACACAATGTGAATGTGTGATTTTTCAGACTAGATTTCCTACAGGATTGGACCAGACTCATTATTTTTCCTTCCATTATCCTGTTTATCATTCTCTGCTGAAATCAGCCTGAAACCAATGCCTGGTGCCATCTTTAGACGCAACACTAAATAACATTAACACCACAGTGCACATCCATGTCTGGGAGCAGGGCTGGTTGCTGGATTACCCTGAGGTCAGATCAAGCAGGACTATTAAACTATTCCAACTGAAATATGGCCTGCGTTTTTAAGTTGTTAATGATATATTGCACTACCCTATATGGTGCAAGAGTGGAACAGTGATGTATAAAGCAGGACTGTGGCATTAGGTGCTGTTGCAGTCAGTTTCATCAGTCAGGCCATCAGCACTCAGGAACAGCCTGATGACACTGCTGCCACTCACTGAGCCCCAGGGGCTCTAAAACCACCCTCCATTATCAATCCATCAAATAAAGCAGACAATCAATAAGAACCACCCATTATGGATTACCTGCATGAGAACACAGGCTGACTTATGTGCACTTACACCAACATATTTGTAAATTGAAATGAGCTTAAAACACCTGCAATGTGAGCACACCAACAGACATAGTACAGTGTGGAAGTAAGACATGTTATTGAATAACGCTTTCTTTACTGTCTACTTTCCTTAATTTTGACTGCTCTGGTCATCAAGTGGAGCCACATGCTAGTCAGATCTGCCCAGATCAGAGCAAGCAGATCAGAAAGGAGGTTTCTGTTCAACCACAGATGTGGTTTTTTTTTTCCTCCAAATAAGTGATCCAAGTTATTTTGTATACTGATATACAGCAAAAAATAGACAAAAATAAAGACATATTTATGGTGTGATTTCCAAAAACTATCAGTGGAAAATCAGGGCTAAAACTGTAGTGTGAAGTTAGTACATTATTTCACTAACGTATTACTTTAGCCCCTTGCTTCACTTGGTGAATGAGTTAAATGCAGAGAAAGAATTTCACTTTGTTCACATTGTGTGTTGTGGTGTGTTCACACTTGACTATAAGGGGCCACTTTACTTTATTTTACAGTAGTATAGAGATAAAGTTTTGGCATAAAACAAAATGTTAATGTTTACATCGTGGAGAGGTACATGCACAGTAAAATAGTCCCCAAAGAAAACCTATTTTCAGTAACATCTTTGAAAATATATGTAGGTTCACTGGTCATTCTGGGTAGTAAATGAAATGGCTACATTTGCTTTGTAGACTTCACAGTCCTTGGTCTGTGAGTCTGTAAGTTTCTATGCAATGTACCATTTCACATCAGAATACTCTTGAGTGACTGTTTAAATCTTGATACCTTAATTATGCAGGAATTTTGAAAATTGACTGCAGTTTCCCTTTAAGAATGGATAGAACTCATTGGTAAGCTAATCCAAACAAACAGCCAGGCAGACCACAGAAGACCACAGTCTAAAAAATACCTTTCATTGTGAAGAGAAGGGTTGAGATCACTTTTTAAAAAGCAAAGATTTGTCGGTGTAAGACCAGACCACCGTAAAGACCACCATCAAGTGTTTAGCCCAAGATGCAAGCCACTGATAACAGCAGAAAGGCCAGGTAACAATTTGCTAAATTGTGTACAAAAAACTGGCAGAATTCTGAGATGACGTCTGGAGGAAGTGAGGAGAACAAAACGGAGCTGCTCATTGGAAGCATGTTACCTCATCTGTGAGACATGGTGGGCATGTGTGGCTGCCAGTAGAACTGAATCTCTTGGCTTTACTAATGTACTGATGATATGACTGCCAATAACAGTAGCACACAACGTATAAAAACACACACACACAGCTCTTCGTGTATATCATTGGGTATCATTTCACTCTAATTCTGTGGGCATTATTTTATCTGCACTGCAAACATACACATGACACACACACACATACACACACACACACACACAAAATATAGTTTGCATTATGTTGTTGCATTGTTTTCTAGCTAAGCAGTGATTCACTGTGATTCAACTGTTCGGAATGTCAGTTCTGTCAGTTCCTATCAAAGATTTCTAAGTCTGTCCTGAGTAACATTTTACATTTGTCTTCAAATAATTGTTTTAAACACAATTTAAGTATTTTCATCATTGTAGTAAATATATCCAGTAGGGTCAACACTGTATTCATTTCTCATGCATCGTCAAAGCCTTTTATTCAAAGACAGCTTTCCTGAGCCACTTGGTCAGTAAATGTGTAATTATTAAAAAACAGAATCATTGTTTTATTTATTACTCTCAAGACTGCAGTTAGCAGCAGCACCAGCATTCAGTTTTGTTCTCTCCACCCACTGCCAGAACTCAGCAAACAGGTTTGAGGCTCTGAGCCCTGTGTTTTAGCATAACCCTCACCAGAAACTAGTAGTAACCTTCTTACATAATCTTTTTTTTTTTAGCTTCAGCGATCATGTGAAAAGCAGTGCAGTTTGTTAGCTCTGAGGCAATGTTATAACAGGGTACCAAAGTAATAAACTGTTTATATTTTTCAGGTACATCCGGGTGGTTTCTGTTGATAAATTACGTTGTGCTTTCCTTATTATAGTCAAAACAGATCAATACATGGAAACTCAATATCTGCTGATTTTTTTCCACCAGATGTTGAATCAGTCAGAGCCTAGTGTTCACATGTCGACTCGATACTGAGACTGTGTGTGTGTTCCTTGCCTTGATCCTGCTCTACAGGGCCTTAGTCTCTGGATTTTATGAGATGACATTTTCAGACGTTACTTTTGGTATGAAGTGACACACAGGTAGCTGCAGCCATATGCATGATATTCTTCTACCAGGGGAACGGACACTGTTGTCAGGAGTTTATGACTACTGTGCATGTTCATGTAAATATGACATTTCGAGCGACTGAGATCTCTGGAATCTGAGGAGCTACGTTTCGTATTCCAGCTGTTCAGTTAATGAACAATATGATACCCCTCTTCTTTTTAGATTCAGGTAATTGTCAGACGCCAAGGCAAATATTTAATTAAGTTTATTGAAGTTGGTCAGCACAATGTGGCAGTGCCCTTTAATTACCACCGAGCTGTTTGGCCATATTGAAGCTGCTGCGTGAATTATAAGAGGCAGGTGCTCCTGAAACAACAGACAGAGAAACCCAAACTGTGCTGGGGCTGTAATGAAAATGAAAGGTGTGAACAGAACAGGAGCTTGAGGCTTCTGTGGACATTTGAATTTAAAGCTCAAGTGTCCATTGGTTGCAAACATTATTGCTTTACTCAGATCTTGCAAAAGCTTCTGTACGGGAGCCTGAAATCATATTTGAGTTGTGGAGGTCCAGTAGTCTGTAGACACCTGCTCATTCAATGCTTCTTTCAGATTCAGTAGTATTAATCCTCTCCCTGCCACAGAAACAATCAGAAACCTTTTGGGAAGGCTTTAGATTAGATGCTGGAACATTGCTCTAAGGATTTGATTGCATTCAGCTACAAGAGCATTAGTGAACTCACGTGCTGATAATGCTTGATTACCTCACAAACTACAATCCAAAAGGTGTTCAAATGAGCTCCATCAGTCCAGAGAATGCAGTTCCAGTGTTCCCTGGCCCATTGTTGGATGTTTTATGTCTCTCTAGCCAATGCTTAGACTTGAGCATGGTGATCTTAGACTCTCTTCTATTAGCAATGCTTTATAATGTAGATTATTAAAAGTGTCTGGATACATTTCAAATATTATGTGTTTTAAATTAAGTTGTTTCTGTTTGTTTTACTAACGTTCCAACCTCTAGGGAATGTAGGGCACCTAATGCAGGGCAAAATGATCCAATTTTTCAACACCATTAAACAGGACCGAGATTAACATTCATAACTCACCTTCTTGTATTCCAGTGGCAATGTAATGAATTCTCATAGCAGTCAGATGTTTCTTCGGCACAAGTGTAATAAAAATGAACAAAAACTAAACAAAGAAACGGCTGACCAAAATCGTATGACTGCACAACGTAATGGCACTGGCATGGAGCTTGAAGGCCAGAGAAGTGCTGAACTGGGTTGTTAAATAACGCTGGTTGTTTGCCAACTTGTTGAAGTTGGTGTTGAAAAAGTTCCGTTGTATTAGATGAAATAATCAATAGAATGTCTGTTCTCCATGATGGACATTGCCTGTGCAAAATCATGTTGCCACAATGTGTTGTTGCACCTCTATTCTTGGGATTTGGTGTGAAGACACCTTTTTTTATTTTAAGTGTCTTGCAGTTTATTGTAGTTATAGAATTCACACCTATGTTATTTTAATCTCCTCCTTGGTATCTGTAATACAGGACCATTTTGAAGCATATAAGCTAGACAGGCTAAAGTGTAGCATCTGCACAGTGGGGTCCCTTTTAATGCAGAGTTACAATTCTGTCTCCCAGAATCAACAGTGCGGGATGTTCATATTCAATACCTCTCAGTGTTGTAGTATGAATAAAACATACTTTGATTTTATCAAGCTGAAAGGTCATCTGGTCTAAATAACAGAAATATGTTGATATTATGATAAAGTCAGATATATTATGATGAGATCAATGATGTTTATGGTTTTTACAGTTTAATTCCAGCAATAGTAACAAAATACCATAATATCAATTGGCAAAACACAACATGCTAATACATGTGGCCTTGCACTATTTTGCACTTGTTACTGTCTGTGGCATGTACACTACCAGTCAAATTTTGGACACACCTTCTCATTCAGTGTTTTTTCTTTGTTGTTGTTGTTTTTTTTCTACATTGTAGATTCATATTGAAAACAAACAAAATGATGAAGGATCACATGGAATTCTGCAGTAAACAAAAAAAAAAAGTTAAATGAACCAACCAGAATATGTTTTGTAATAAGGTAATGATGGACTGTTGTTTTTTTTTTAACTTAGTTAAGTGGTTTTTGCCATAATGTGGAGTAGAACCGTAGTGGAATAGGATCACTAACTGTGTACCAACCCGACCATCACAACTGATGATCCCAAACACTTTAAGAAGGCAAGAAATTCCACTAATGAACTCTTGACGAAGAACACCTGTTAATTAAATAGCATCCCAGGTCGATTTCTCGTGAATCTGACTGAAAAAATGCCAGGAGTGTGCTAAGCTGTCATCAGAGCAATAGGTGATGTTTTCAATATTAATCTACAATGAAGCCAATAATAAAAACAAAGGAAATCGTTGAATGAGAAGGTGTGTCCCAACTTTTGACTGGTAGTGTATGTCCAGACTATGATGTTCAGTTTGGGCTGTTTTGGGCAGTTATAAAGGGTTTTTATCTGTTTCAAATCACTCCTCCTCGAATCCAGCTCTAAGAGGATGTAACTCACGCTGTAGAGAAGCAAGAGCTCTCTGGGAAGGTTCTGGAAAGGTCTCTTCTGCTTTCCAGTGCTGTATGAAAGGAAGATTGACCTTTTTTCTGAAGTAGTGTTATTGCAGTACCCCTCTGAATTCTTCTTTCGCTCTGTGCACAACAGAACATTTCAAAATAACATACAAAAAGCATTTAGGTGTATGATGAGGTTGTTTTGGAACTACATTCTGTGTGTGTGTGTGTGTGTGTGTGTGTGTGTGTGCCTGTGTGTGTCCGAGCACATTCATCAGCGTCATCTAGAGCTCTATTTATATCAGGCTGTCCTCTGAGAGTAATGAGTCATTTGGGGGTCTGCATGGTGACGATGCCGATTGTTACTTAAACATTGGGGTGATGCTGGATACGCTCATTTCCCCATGACTCATCACTCCTGTTATCCAGCGGACCCCCGCAATCAATTACACACCAGATACACCTGGAAACGGCCTGTAATCAAATGTTAATGGAAAAGTAATGAGACTACTCTTTTTTCCTGTGTGGTTAAACATTGAAGTGAGAGTGCGCGCGCCTGTGTTTGTCTATGAACACACTCCCTCATTAGCTTTAACAGAGCGCACCTGCAGCACACGGACCTTTCACCCCTCAGTCACTTCTGCCTGTGTGTTGTTTTCTCTTTTTCTTTCTTTCTTTCTTTATGCCAATCTCTCTCTCTCTCTCTCTCTCTCTCTCTCTCTCTCTCTCTCTCTCTCTCACTCCCTCTGTCCCTCCCTCTCTTTCAGCCTCTTTCTTTCTGTGTGTGTGTGTGTGTGTGCGCGTGCCTGTGTGTGTGTCTCTCAGTAATAGGATCACCGGGGTCAACCACATCAAGTGACAGATTACAGAAATCCATTTCAGAGACAGGGAGAGGAGACTTTTAAGTTAATCCAGCTTGTCAAAACAAATACTGCTCATTACGAACTTCATTCACTTTGATGGAAAGAGATGAAATACACCCTTACTATATAAACACTCCATAAGTGCTTCACCAAATAACAGATGTGCATTAAGAGTACTTGAACAGTACATTAAAGGTCATTTTTGCTTGTATTATTTTTAAAGCAATGTGTGTTCATCTACGCATTTCCATCACTTTTTGCAGTTTAATACAAGAGTGAACAATACGGCATGCTTTGACCATCTGGTCCAGGCCAACGTGCGTAATAAGAAGATCCTGAAAGACGGTGTGCAGAACATCACAGCTAAGGGCATTACCAACTACACAAAGGGGTTTGAATTTGCCTTCAAACAGCTCTCAGATGTAAGCATCCATTTGATGTTCACAGTGCTGCTTGTGTTGCTAGGCACGTGCGCGTGTGTGTATGAGACAAATTTATGGATATTCTATCCTAATAAATTAACAAAATAATGTTTTTCTAGGCACGTTCTTTGTGATTTGTGTGCTAATGAACCGCTACTGCATATTTATTATGTTGTGCTGCCCTCTGCTGGTGGTGTTTTGTAACTGCAAATGTTTTTGGTGCGTTTCAGCCAAATGTGACCAGAGCCCACTGCAACAAAATCATCATGCTGTTTACTGATGGTGGAGAGGAGAGAGCTCAGGAAATCTTCGCCAGATACAACCATGACAAGAAAGTGGGGAAAATAAACCTTAAAGAAATTATATATTATATATTATTATATATTTTGCACAGGGATCAGTGTGTGTGTGTGTGTTTGATTCCTGTAAGGAAGCCTGCTAAGTGATTTGATTATATATGAAGCTTGGGCAGTAATACTGAGCTGTGTTCCTCATTGCAGGTCCGCATATTCACTTTTTCTGTGGGCCAGCACAACTATGACACAGGGCCTATACAGTGGATGGCCTGTGCCAATAAAGGTAAACGCTATGTGGAGTGCTTTTTTGTTCCTCTGATGATTCGTAATTTAGTTCCACTTTAACTTTAGCTTGATTATGCATAGCATTGATTATGTCACTGTCTCATGTTTACACTGTCCTCCATAATTATTGGCACCCCTGGGTAGATGTGTTAAAAGCTTTAAAATAAATTCATTTTTTATTGCAGAACCATACTCTCACACTGAAAATTGTAGAAAATGTAACCCTAAACTCAAGTGAATTTTAAGGGGAAAAAAATTGATGACTAAGAAATACTTATTTTTCATACAATCATCTGTTCCACATTAATTGGCACCCCTAACAATTCCTAGGAAATTATTGTAATTGAAGTATTTCTGTCATTACTACAGTAGTTCACAAAGTTGATCAGAGTATCTAGGAACATTTAATTAGTAATTCATCACGTCCTGTTTCCCTGGGGTATAAATATGACGTGACACAGAGGCCATTTCTCTTATCCACTCTTCAACATGGGAAAGACA
>JBBPCX010000018.1:10125130-10143346 GCA_037974365.1 Hydrocynus forskahlii | reverse complement strand
TCGTTAAGAACTATCACTATGAAGCTAATGTTTTAAACTAAATGTCAACCGTAACCAAAATAATTGTCTTAAATACACCCACAACTCTTTTCTCAAGCCCCATTCATCCTCGCTGAGGTGGCACAGACTAGTGGATGTGGTTTAGGACACAGTATGACTTATTTTGAGCTATATATAAACAAAACTTTGTCAACACTTTAGGGTGCCTTTTTAGATAACAGGGTCTAAAATCTGATCTAGGATCAGTTTTATTATGGCAATGACCATCATAAACACTGAGAACATAATCAACATCTGTTCTACAAACTGAAGGTTTGTTCATACAGTATCCTCAACCTATACCAACTATGTCAAGTCTATACCAACTTCATGAAGAGCTGGATGCAATTTGTGTGGAGTCTGGGGTATTTACAAAAATGTTGGTGAGTAGAGACTACGTATAGTGTTTGTTAGTAACATTATCTATGTATCTCCAGTGCTAAATTAAACAAACAAAATTTGGATTCCAAACATGTCTTGGCTGACATAATTATTTGTATCCTTTTGTATTCCTTTAGGCCAACCTTACAGTTAGTCATAGTTTTACTGCTTAGGTTCTTACCTTCCCTTACTTTGTGACCTTCAGTATGTTTATCAAGCACTTCAGTCACACACTACAGACATTCCCAGTCCTTGTCTTAGATCAGACAAAGCACAAAAATGTGCACAGTGGTTGTTACCAGTGCGAAAATGAAAAATGTGTAATCGAACTTCCAGTAATGTAAATCCAACTGACATACTCAAAGGTTGAATAGGCTTCAAAAAATTAAGTAAATCTAACCTGAGTTTCCGGTGTAAAATTCAATGCCTCAGCTGGACTATGCTTTTGTAGCTAGTTAAAACTTAGCAGGTTGGAACAAAAAATAAAACAAAAACTGTAAAATGATTCTAAAGTGATTCCAGTAATGTGCAATATAATGAGTAGGAAAAAATTATGATACAACCAAAAAAAGGAAAAAAAAATATACATGTTTGTCAGGTGGCCGAGACTCCAGGGAGAGAGGGAGGCGCAGGTGCGGATTTCCATAACTCAAAACTTTATTCAAACACAAATAAGACACAAGGGCCAAAACACAAAACAAACCTAAACACTGGAGACGGGCTGAAGGCGGGTGAACAACATATGAATGATGGGTAGACGACGGATAAAAGACAATGGACCGACCCTGGGTTACAGCCCGGGGTTAACTAAACACAGACATGACTGGGACAGATGACCAGTGGGTACAGACAATCACTTGACATTTAACACCGGACGTCTGTGAACAATCCGGTGTTCACAGGTGAACACACACATGAGGGCAAACTAAAAGTCAAGACAGGACAGGGGGGCCTCTAGCGGCCGCTGACCAGGGGTGTGACAATATGTATAATTTCTTACTTAGTAATTAGTAGCATTTTTAAAATACTTTGAAATTCTTTAAATCTGTGCATAACTTAAAATATATAATAACAATTGTTTTATACGACTGTTAATTCCAAACTTTAGATAGTATTTTTAGTCAGAGGTGACAGCCTTTTTGTTTTCAGTTTATATAAACGGAGCATTAGTAAAGCGAGTATATTGTGTTCTTAAATTACAAATTGATTGTCTGATAAGATTTTTTACCATTCTAGAACCTTGACCATGGAAAATTATGATTTTATGGCTAGTGAGGTGTTTCTGACCAGAAAATATTTTCAGGCACTTAGGTATTTCCTGCCGTCTCCTCCGCTGGGCTCTGCAGTTTGGGTAGCTAATGATGTTATCGCAGAGCTGTTTTCCAGACACTTCATCATCACACTGAGCAGTAATTACATCCATTTCGCATCTCAGCCATTCAGCTCCGGTGCCCACCCGTTCTGATGATGCTGTAAAATTCAGGCCCCCTCTACAGGTTCCACGGAATCAAGCTGTTCATCTGTAGGCAAAATTCGAGCCTGTCTTAGCTCTGAAAGGATGACTGACGTGAATAGAGACACGTATTTAAAGAGACAAAGGAACCAAGACAGTAACAAAATTGTTCCCTTGTCCTTTGTGGAGGGCTTTCAGATAGAACATGCTTATCACCTAGATTTGGTCTCTGCTTGTTCTGCAGTCATAATATCACCTCTCTGACATTAGTGCGATGTTATGTACAGGAGAGACATCCTCTTATAGTGGAGGGATTTTGGAGGGACCCAGAGGAAGTGAAGAGATAATTCTTCTTCAAACAAATCCTTCCTGTTTGTAACACATTCCTGATTAGCTCAGGCGTCCAGCATGGATGAATCTGAAGCTGGCCAGAAACCTGTCAAATCTGTGTTTCAGATGCGGATTACATTCATTTACATGCGTTCCAGTGTGTAGATCAGTGTGCATGTTCTGTCTTACGTGTATTTCCTTCACTCATGTTTACCAACAGAGCATTCATTTAAAGATTAAAGGAACGCTCCAAAGTTCGTCAACCCGTGTCTGTATCTCCAACATCTGTACATCTGTATATGCCGTCCATCACCCCGCTCATTTGCATTCTATGCAACGAATGCATTGCTGAATTTGCAAAATATGACTGTGCTTAACTGTAGCTTTCCACTGGACAAATACATCCCCAGTCAATTTACATGTTTTCATGATTTTCTAAGTGAAAATAAGTTAACACATTCTCTGCATAAATTTGAATATGGCTATTAAATACAACTCGAGCTTCTAACATGTTTGCACATTTAACTTTATTTATTTAGATAACTTTATTACTTTTACTTATTTTTTTCTTAATTAATTGATTCATTCATTCATTCTGATATGTTAGACGGTACATTTAAAAAGTGTGTTTTCAGTGGAATAAGTGTAATTTTTTTAATGCAAGCACAACTTGGCAAACCATATCAGCTGACTAGGGTACCTAAAATTTTGCATACGCAAATATTATGAACTTCTGTTTTTTAAGTCTTAGTCTGGATTTAGGTCTTTCAGTTATAGGGTCTCTTGGTGGGTACGATGGCCCTCAGTCTCACCCTTTCACTCACTAACACAATGCTATCTAGCACAGATGGTAGTTCAGAAAAATGCAGTGGCTGGTTTCACGTATCTCGCAGGAGGCATGTACTCGCCTGCACCCTCCCAATGCTGGTGGCGTCATGTGATGCTAGTGGGTGGACTTGAAGATGACTAAATTGGGCTGAAAACAAATCCCCCAAAATGAAGCTGCAGTACATCCATCTAACCAGACACCATTGCACCACTGGATAACATCACTCTGATGATCTTTGGTGTAGCCTTTCTAATGAACCCTGTAATTAATATTCTAATTCAAGCCTCACTGAAACCTCCTTTATCTGCTATCATTCGCACAAAGCATTAAGAACAAACGCGCTCATTCCGCTTATGCACTTCCACAAAGGCTGCTTTCCCACTAAAGTGCCACAAACGGAAAATGAAATGGTGTTTACATATTTCCACAGCAAATCAGATAATAGAGGAAGATGTCTTTCATATGCCAATCTCACGCTCTATATGCCATGTGTATAGTAGGGGGGGCCTTAGAAGATTGACGCACATAGCAGACACATGCCAATCATGTGTGGAAGGTATTTGCCCCCTCCACCCCACTCTACCCCACCCCTCGCGAAGGCAGTAGCTGAGTGTAGCACGACCTCGTCACTTTGAAATCCTCCCGTTTCTCTGCCTGGCTCTCATTACGTGCTCTGCTTTCATATTCAGCACTGCCTCCCTCCCACCCCTCTCTCTTTGATTCCCCCTTTTGCTTTCACATGTCTTTCTTTCTCTCACTTTTTCTCTTTGTTCTCCTCATCCTTAATACATGCACCTCTCTTCTCTTTTTTTTGAAATCTTATTTTATTCATCCCTCTGACTCTCTTTGTCCTTCAGTCTTTCTCTTAAGCTTTCCCTTTCAGTGTAAACTGTAGAAACAATTCAGTGCCTTCTGTATTTTTCCGTGTATTCTTCTTCTGTGCCTTTGTGAGGGTGTGTGTGTGTATGAGAGAGAGAGAGAGAGAGAGTGAGTGTGTGCGTGTGTGAGTGAGGGAGAGTGATAGAGAGAGTGGCGTGATCATCATTCTCATGTGTTTGCTCTTTATTTCATCTTCTTCATCCTCATCTGTGGCCATGTGCATGCTTGCTCTGTTCTTCATATGTCATGTAAGACACTTTTTTCTACATCTGTTTGACTAGTTCTCACTTCATTCATTTGATTTGAGCTCATTTTGTAACACCTTTGACATGTCCATGAGTAATGTAATACAAAATATGCATGAATAACAAACGCTGTGCATTCCAAAAAGCAAACACTCAGTGTCGGCTCTTCCCAGGGCCATAAAATTAGAGCTTTATGTTCCAGTACTGGCCATGCGACATAGTGTCTGCTCTTCTGGTGCCAAATATATCACAGAACATGTATACATACTGTATATTTAATGAATACAACCGATAACCTTTTATGAGACCCCGTGCTTATTACTGCAGTCAGTCAGTCTTTAGAGTAACATTAACCTCAGAGGGGGATCCAAACCTAAAGTGCCTCTTAAGGGCTTTATTATGTAATGATGTACATCAGTGTTATAGAACACAAAGCTGAATGCATGTAAAGCTTTCGGCAAGAAAATTAAAGTGTGTGCAAATATATGAACATGGAGCTGAAGACTTTCTAAGTCCATGGAAAGGCTGAAACTTAAATAAAAAGGATGAATGTTGCACACTGTCAGGGTGAAATACAGTATCAGCTCCATACACATACCATTTAGCAATAACTTTAGCCTTTTGTCTCTACTTTACAGTGTTGCAGTGTGAACACTCATTAATCTGTCTGTCTGTTACATGTGTTTGTTAGAACCCCAAATTCCAGGAGCCTGTCACTCTGGACTTCCTGGATGCAGAACTGGAAAATGACATTAAAGTTCAGGTAGGAGTCATATGCACAAATACACACACACACACACACACACACACATACACACTATATGACCAAAAGTATTGGGACTGGGGCTGGGCCCCTAATTTCCAGTAAAGGGCAATTTTAAGGTTTCAGCAAATTTGGGGAAGGCCCTTTTTCTATTCCAACGTGACTATGTCCCAGTGCACAAAGCAAGGTCCATAAAAACACGGTTGGATGAGTTTGGTGTGGAAGAACTGCACAGAGCCCTGATCTTAATCCCATCCAACACCTTAGGGATGAACTGGAATGGAGATTGCAAGTCAGGCCTTCTCGTCTGTCCAACATCAGTGCCATAAATGCTCTACAGAATGAATGGACACAAATTCCCACAGAAACACTCCAAAATCTTGTGGAAAGCCTTCCAGGAAGAGTGGAAGTGGTTATAGCTGCAAAGGTGCAATATCATTAAAGTCCCTGTTGGTGTTAATACTTTTGTCCATCTAGTGTATCTTTCCTTAAAGTTTCTTCTGTAGTCATTCTTAAATCTTACTTTGAAAATCAAATCTAAAAATTTGAATTGTTACCATAAGTTAAACAGAGAGAGGGGTTGCATTGAACTGATGGGTGAAATAGATACCAGGACAAACACTGAGATCAATATTTGTATACCAATCATTGCAGCCCTTATATGCATGAGCTTACAGTGGCAGCAGAAGTGGCATGTTCGCGCAGAAGCTTAGTGTGAGACACATGCAGTAATTCTGATACCAGTTCTGTGGTGATCTCTAGCTAGGTGTTTGTGATGTATGTGACTGTACTTCAGAATTGGTATTGACAGTTCAGGGTGTTAATCTTGAAAGAATATTTTTTCTCCAGTTTATTCACAACCACACCTGGATCCAGCAAAGCTTTCTAAACCAGAACATCTACCATCTGTTTTCTGATTTTTTTGCTTCATTGTTTCACATAATTATTAGTGGTATCTATATGTATTTTTAAAACAAAGAAATGTCTCATAGTTTCATGAATGTTCTATGAAATTTAAAATTTGCATTTGTTGTTGCTATGATTGTTCTTATGCAAGCCATGAAGGATACACATTCAATGTTATTTGGTTAAAGTATTTGGTTAAAACTGAGTAGTTGTGGCTTTGAAAGTTTGTGTATTTGGATTCACTTCAAATCAAAACCCAAATTTGTTTCTATTGTTTCCTAGTGTGTCAACCATGCCATAATGTGTGCCAACCAACTCCATGTTGGTGCAGATTGGCCCACAACATGATTTAAGCTTTCACTCGCTGATAGTGAGATTTTGTGTTAATTAACGATATACTGGGGATACAACAAAGAATGAAAAGTGTGCCATTCCACTGTCTCCCTTGTAGTCTACCTTTGCATTTCCTCAGAGGCTGATCTAAAAGAATAGTGGTTGTTGTTGAGCTATGAAATGAATGGTAGTTTTTTAATAACGTGTGGCAAAGCCTTTACCTGTGTCACTATTATCTCTTTCAGATAAGAACAATGATGATTGATAGGGACCCTGGTGAGAGGAGGATTGAAACCCTAGTCAAATCTCAGGATGAGGTGTGTAATTCCATATTGTTTGTTCACTTGTTTCAAGTTTCAAGTTTTATTGTCATATACAGATAGCAATGTAGCATCATTACCCATAATGAAATTCTGAGACTCGTGTTACCCCAGCTTTACATAAACATATAGAAAAGTATACAGATAAATTTAAGAAAATTGAAAAAAAATTAAAAAGTAGAAAATAGGTACAATGATAAGAAAAACATGTTTAAAGAGTGTTTAGTATTTACAAGTATTGAAAGATAGTTTAATATTTACAAGTATTAATAGCATGTCTAGTGCAAAATGATGCAGTGAGGTATTTAGAATGTGGAGTGCAAAATGGTGCAGTGAGGATTTAAAGTGGCATTATTTAAAGTGACATTGTGAAGAGTCCAGTTGCATAGAGCTTTTATATTACAATTACAAAACAATCCTTGTATTCTGCTTATTTTTCACACATTCAGATCTTCAAACACAGTGTTATATGTAACAGAAACAACCTAAGTAAACACAAAATACATTTACTGAAGGAGAAAAGATCAAACAGCAGCAGTCCCTGTGTGAAAAAGGATTTGCCCTCTGGCAACACAATCAACAAATTAACTGCCATTAGAGATCAGTTAGACTAGACACTCTCAGACTTGATTACTGCCATTCCTGCTGAGTCTTAACATCAGTTAAGTAGAATCTAGCAATGTCAAGTAGGCTAAAAGGTCTCAACAGGCAGCATGGTATTCTAAGATCAGAAGAGGCTCAGGACAAAATATATATCAGGCCTCAAAGAGTTACAAAGCCATTTTTATACATCTGGAACTCTCGTGAGCCACAGTGAGAGCCATTATGACTAAATACTTTGATCAATAGTCAGTCTTCCCAGAAGTGGCCGGTCTACCAAAATTCCTCCAAGGGCACAGGTTTCACTCATCCAGATGATTATCTAAGAAAGGCCTTGCTCACCTCAGATATGGTCAGTGCTGACATTTATTTATCAAGCGTAGGGGACGTTACTGTACTAACTTAACTGAATTACTGTTTCACAAGTATTTTTTATTTTTAAATACTATTTCATGGCAATGCATGTCTCATTGTGTCTATTATTTTGGGATGTCAGAGATACATTGATCGAGGAGTGAGGACTTACACATGGGCACCAGTCAATGGCACAGACTACAGGTCTGTTTCTTACCTTTCTGCGTAACTGATCTTTCCTTGCAATCTGGCCTGTTAAGCCCATTTATCTTTATAATGTTTCACTAATTACTTTGTTAGCTAAACTGTTTTCATTTTTCATGGTGTGTGTGTGTGTGTGTGTGTGTGTGTGTTGTGTAGCTTGGCCTTGGTTTTACCCGAGTACAACATGCACTACATTGAGGCGAACCTAGGGGACCTAAAGCAAGCCATGTGTGAGTATGGCTGCTTATTTTGGAGTGTTTTGTTTTCAGCTATAACTGCTCTGCCCTGCCATTGAGTGGATTGTATGACCTCAGCCGTGGTGTTTTGTCGGAACACAGTTTTCTGTGTCTGCGGGTGTGTATCTTTGTGTGTGTTTGTGAGAATGGAATTGAGTAATTTCAGTGCTGTAAAGCTGCATGGTGTGTGAAGTTGTGGGCCAGTTGGCCTCCACCCATTCTGAGCAACGAAGCCAGACATTTATCAGGACTCTGCCCAGCACTGAAGCATCTGGACTGGGCAGACAGACTCCACACACGCTCTATTACAGCAAGCCAGTCAGATCCTCACAATGCATAACCACATACTAACAGTGCATACAAAAACACACATACACACACACACATACATACATACATACATACATACACACACACACATACACTCTCACACACAGACACACATGCGCACAACATTCCTAAGTAATTTTCCCCTTAGCCAATTAAAAAAAAATACTGTATACATTCTTGTCCATGATCCCTTGGCTTATCTAGCCTACTGCGTGAACTCACTGATTACTCTCAAGCTCACTTGCTTTCTTGTTTGGCAGTAACCCTTTTAGGTTCATGTCATGTGTGTTAAAAATCATCTCTCGGTCCATAATGTGTATACACTGATATGTGTTTCTGCTCACACACTATTCTAGAGAGCCAGATGGTGTGTAACAGAAATAAGAGCGCCAAACCAGTTTGAGGAACAAAAACAATTGGACATGTTACTAGAGACAAAAACACAACCAAATTTAACAACCGGAACATTCTGAGATAGTTTGAGAATATAATAGGATTATGGTCTTATTATATCTGCAGATTACTGTGCATTGTTTCAGGACTGGAATGCAAAAGCAGAACTGTTAAAATACTGGTTCTGCTCAAAGGCAACTGACTCTTTTTTATTCCAGTTCTGAGCCTTGACAGGAGATGTGCATAAAAAGGACCAGTGAATATGAAACTGAGATGAAAATCCTCCACACACCTCTGTCATCTTATAGTCATTGTTTTAGCTGAGATTTGAATTTTCCATCAACAGAAGATTTAGTGATGAAATAAATTAATTTTCATGCACACTGAAATGTGTTTCACCTTCCACAGTAACTCACACTTATACAATTTATAGATGAACTGACATGAACACCAATAACTGATGATTAGGATTATGCAATATAACATTATCATTATCGTGATATTTTTTGACATCACATGTCACAGTACACTTCTCTGGGAATGCAGTGGGAATCAAAATCAGAAAACTTTATTGATGCTGTAGGAAATTGCTTATGCTACAACTGCGTAGACACACAGAGTAATAAAGACAGTAACAACATACAATATAGTATAAGTAAAAATTAACGTCAAAATAAAGATTTCCAGAAGTGCTCTAAAAATGTGCAGTACGTGGACTAAACATCTGTATGTTTCATTACAAACAAAGCATTTTTTCCTGGTTAATTCGAGTTTGGTGCAGTGTGTGAAATGTTGAATAAAATAATAATTGAATTTGTGGTTTTTGACAGTATTTTGAAATGTGGCATTGCTGGTTCTTCTCTGTCCAACTTCTCCAATGTCACCACATACTGTGTATCGTGAAAATTCCTGTAAGCGACTTTATTATTTACCAATTATTAACACCTTGCTGTGGCCAACAGCAATATCAGTACATGCATTATCAGTCATACCGTTATGCGCAAAACCTTTAGCACATCAGGTCAAATGACATGTGAAAATAAGTACATCAGAAAACAATCCTGCACAATTTAATATGACCGAAAAAAAGATCGTTTAAAAAAAAAAATGTGTAGGTTCTGTTAAGACACATTTTTATGACAGAAAGTTATGACACATTTTTACGTATATTATTATTTTCCATATATTCCGTATATTCTTTTTTTTGCAGAAAATGCCATATTTAAATGCGTTCCCTGTACAAGATAGTGCAGACCTGCTATATTTGAGTATCACACTAATAATAATAATTAAACTTCACCAAACTGAATATCAAGCCAGCTATATCATGCACCTCTATAACACTCACAATCCCATATCAAGCTTTTTTTTTATTGATTACGGCCTTAGTTTCAACTTTTCAGCTTTCAACTCAGAATATAAAGTGAACCAAGATAAAAAATTAAGAGAAGGAGCTCACTTTGGATCTGTCTCCTGCTGTTCAGTAGTAAGGGTGCATAAGCCTGTGTGTGAGAGAGTATTGAGTGAAGAGTGAGTTGCAGAATTGCTCTCTCTCTCTTTCTTTTGCTCTCTCTCTCTCTCTCTCTCTCTCTCTCACTCTCTCTCTCTCTCTCTCTCTCTCTGTGTCTCTCAGTGGGGCACAAGTAATGGTGTTGTAAAGAGTCATTGTCCAGATGGATGATGGAGAGGAGGGAGTGGGCAGTACAGGGTCAACTCTCTGTGCTTCCTCTTACTCTCCTGGATGCTTTAGCAGCCTGACTGTGGGCTGAAGGAGCTCCACAGGGCTCGTTTCTTTGAGCTGAAAGCCGAGAGTCAGGCTCAGGCCTACTCAGCGAGAGATGTGTGGCTCTAGGGAGCTGTGTGGAAGGAATGATGAGAGAAACAGGTTCACAGAAAGTCATCATCGGGCTCTGATCCTCATGGCATGTACTATGTAATGTCCAACAGTAACAGGAATGCACTTTTAAAAATAAAGGCCCTTTGGAGTGGAGCCGTAAAGGAGCCGCTTTTGGTTCCCTAAAGATGCTTTTAATATGCAGTTCTTTAAAGTACTATCTTTCATGCCAACTGACATAAACCTATATAAACATTTACAAAGGCTTATTCTAGCCAGCATCTTGTCATAACATTTTCCGAGGTAGAAGGACATGAAAATTGACTAAAGCACCCTTTGTGACAACTGATTCTTGAATGTTATGAGCATCCTGACCTAGCTCAGATGTTTCACATGAATTTCTTTGGGAGTTTTGATGAATCAAAGCATTCTTATGATCCGACAAACATAAATAATTGTGGTCAAGATAAAGCGGACCTTTAATCATGTCACATTAATTCACATCAAGGGTTTGTCATTGGGTTTCTGATATGCTACAAGGCATATCGCTATTTCAGTATGTAGCAGTATAATCACAATATGTTGTTTTCTCTGAATTGTACAGAGCTAAATGGGAGCACGCTTTTCTGCACACTAGCAGGCAACCACAAAAATGAGGCCTGGAAGTAATTACATGAACAGCAAGGTCAACAGATGCACTACAAATGTTGCTTTAATTTCTAATAATGTGTTGCACTATTCAGAATGCCCACAGCCCCTGTGTCAGAGCTCATAAACAGGCATACACACATACACCTGCTCAGCATTACCTACCAAACATGCCTAACTGCATCCATATGAATAAAAAACCCTGTAGTATCAGGTGGTGAGTACCCATCAAGCAGCACAGTAATGAGAGAGTAAGACTGAAGCAATAGTTTGACTGAAAATATCTACATGGGCTCAGAAAGTAATCTCAAATAATCTTCATGTGGCTTCGGACAGAGCTTGACATACTGTCATCTAGTGAAATGAAAAAAATCTGTCTATCAGTCTGTCAGTCTTTCTGTCTCTATCTATCTATTCTATGTAATCTATCATCTATCTAATCTATCTTATCTATCTTATCTATCTAATCTATCCGTCTGTCTCTCTATCTGTCTGTCAGTATGTCTGTCTGTCAGTCAGTCACTTTGATGAAGTATCTGATATTAGTATGAGTACTGATGAGCCATAGACCACTGCAGGGCTACCAAAGCTTCTGCAGTGAAGCTGAAGACAGTTTTACTCACTTGTTATCCTTTGTTTCTTTAATCACATGCATGTTCTAATTATGTGGGTGGTACTTCTAAGCACCACTTCACCACTTCAGTCACTCATAGAAAAACTTTTCATAGGAAGCTAGCCAAGTTAGGCGTTTACTACATTGAGCTTGATAAAATGCCAGATGAGGCTAAAATTTTTGTGTTTGTGTTTTGCTTGATCATTTTGTTTGTAGCTCTCTACCCCCCGTCATCTGCCTTTGTTGCTGTGTGTGCTGAAAGGGGTGATTACACATGGTCGTCTTTGCTCCTCTGCCTCCAGCAGAAACTCTGAGCTGCCTTTGTTTCTAAGCTAGTCGGGGTCTCCAGCACAAATCATGTGTCATCTGCCCCTGCATGTTTTTTATGATATGGCGTGTTAAGAATATCATATTCGCAGTGCTGGCAGACTTTGTATGGATGGTAACTCTCTCTTTCTCCCTCTTCTTTAATATATGGGATTTTCACTACAGGGCAAAATGGCAAGTACAGCGCACGGCTTTTTTCTAAATGTTTCCATCGGCATTTTTGTGTGTCTTATCATATTTATCTTCAGTTATGTTTGCGTGCTTCAGTCATTCACTGTTTTTCATTAACAGCCCTGTCATAAGGGAACATGTGTGTGACACTAACATTTCAGTTTTGTTTTGCATGTTTCTCCTCTTGTGTTTTAGTGTTTTATGTGTATTATTTTTATATTTTCAGTTTGCATCACCTTTGATTTCAATAGGTTACTTTAAAAAAATCATGCAAAACTCAAGTAAAGTTACTTAAAAGTTACTTGAAAATATTAAGCTGGTTTAATGTTTGAGTGACTTAAGCTTTAAACCAGCTTAATTGTTCTGAGCAACTTTACTTGAGGCATAATTTTTTAAAAGTAGCTTAAGGAAATTGACACCAGCAGTCCTTAAACACTTTTGTGTATATATTTTATTGATGATTTATTTGTTTATTTTGGACAGTGCTCTGTATTTATATGAGTATTTATGTGTTGGTGTTGAGTTTTATAGCAGTGACATTTGACGTTCTGAACCCATTGTTACTTTCTCTGCAGCCTGTGAGACTATACAAGTGGAGAAATTTGAGGAGTATGGCTACACCTTTATTGCACCCAGGTAGGTCACACACGCAGACGTGGGGAAAACCACAGACCTCCCGTAGTCTTTTAGCAGTGACAGGTTTATGTGTGCAGTGTCCAGACCGTGTTGGTCTTTGAAGGCTCATAAATTCACACCTTTTGATACCCCCCCACCCAACAATCCCTCCTTCTCTTAACAAGAGAACTGACAGTGTCAGCAAGAGAGAAACAGGCCTGAGGAACCCCCATACTTTCCACACTTTTGCTCCAACACATAGGGATACAACAAAAAAAAAATCGTCTGGGAGTCCCTGAGGACCAGTAGGAGAACCACTGGTGTAAATTACTGAACACACACAGAGCAGAATAAATATAACATCAAAGAATATAAATCTTATGGCTGATGCAGACAATGATTGTCCAAATCAGGGCTGCACAGTGTGGACAACATATTACACTGTGAATATATTGCTACATCTTGTGGTTGATAGAGTGTGTGTTTTATATTACAGACACAGTTGTGAAACAACACATTTTAGACCAGTCTGAATCATTTTGATCAAAGTGTTATGTTTTTTGAGTAGCATTAATATCTTGATTTATCAGAAACATTCATCAAGAAGTGTCTGTGACTGGACCGAATGCTCAAAGCACACAATAAATGATTTTATAGTTAGAGGCTCAGATACGCAATCTTCTGTAATATTAGTATTGCAAACATTGTGATAAAGATTGACACATCATATATTATTCAGCCCTAACATCATTTTCTCTAGCGCTCTCTCTCTCTTTCACTCATACTACAATGACTGTTGACCTTTGCTTTTGACTTGCTCTGTCTTGTGTATAGGGAATACTGTCAGGACCTGAAATTCTCTTCCAACAACACCCAGTTCCTTATAGACTTCAACCAGTATATCGACAAGAGAACGCCTAATGACCCCATGTGTAAGTGCATTTCTTAGCAGCCATCATAAACCAACATAACGCTTGAAGAAAGCAAATAAAGATCCATTCTTAGAAAAATAAACTGATATACAGAACAGTGACAAATAAAAGGAATGAGCAACATGTCAGTGTAAGGAGTGAGGCTGCAATAAACTGCAAGAACATCTTCATGGCACCTTGGCATAGATTCTATGAGGAGTGGAACACCATTCCTCCCAGTGAAATTCCTTCAGTAGGTGTTCTGATGATGGTGGTGAGCAGCATTTTCTAACATGTCTGACAAAATTCTCCCAAAGGTGTTCAAGTGGGTTGCGATCTGGTACGGCAAAGCCCATAGATTATGATTGACCCAGTTTTCATGCTTATCAGACCATTCAGTGATGCGCTGTGGTCTGTGGAGGGGTCATTTCAACCTGGTAGAGACCTCTCCCTTCAGGATAGAAGTGTCTCATTATAGGATAAAGGTGACCTGTCACAATAATTTTGCACTGATTTTCAGTAACCTCTCCTTCTGTGTGGCCTAAGCAATGCCACGCAAAATGCTCACCCCTGAATAACAGAGCCACTGCACTCCCTTACTGTAGGGACCAGGCATTTGGGCCTGCTCGGTTCTCTTGGTGGCCGAGAGAGAGTGATGAGAGTGATGTGAAAAAACACATCACTCTGTATTTTGTCGTGTCTGTGTTTTTACTGAAATACTCTGCCACCTAACTATAGTCTCTCTCTATGCAGTAGTTGACTCACTCTTCATGTGATCATGTCCTCAGTCCAGACCTGAAGAGCAGCTGCTCTTTTATTTGTCTGTCACACTGAATGTGTGCTTTCAACTGCATTTTACAACCCTTTTTACGGATTCTAATCGATCTAAATGCCAAGATCACTTTATTCACTGTTCCTTTTGGAACACTTGCCAGTTGAGCAGTCTTTGTGACTAAAGCTTCTGTCATTCGTGCCCCAATGTTGAATTTTCTTCTAATGTCACTCAGATCTTTTCTTCTTGCCATTTTGAGCTATCTTGACCAGCTTGGCCTGCTCATTTTTCATAAATGCTACAGAGCATGTTAGAGTGTAAAATGCTTAACTTCACCATGCAGGATCTGAAAGTGTCTGTATTTGTTATGTTTCTACACTCATTTATTGAGTTTTTTCCTTTAATTTGTCATCTGTCTATATATTAGGACTGCACAACAATTATTGGCCGCAGTAAATTGCATTTGTTGGTTTATGTGATTACCTGGCAAAACACACAGAGATGCTCTCGGCACACTATAAAAATGGGATTGGTTAGAGGAGTGCATATTGTAATCTTAGTGTTACACAGGCCATGTACTTGATATCGATTAACAAATGTTTATACTAAATATGAAGTAGGTATTACTCCATGTCAAGCAGCTAGATACAACACATAATACAGTCATGTACCCAAGAAATACACCAAAGAAACTTCTTTGTCCTTCAGCACTCACCTTGATGCTTAAATGACTTCACCCTTCACACAAACACACTCTGAAATCGTGATCTAAGCTTGGATACATTGAGCCTTTTAGAGGGCTTCGTATAGATCTGAAGTATCCCAATCGATGAATGATCTCATGCTCTGAGACTCGGCTCACTTTTAGCTACTGACTCAGGTGCTTTCCCACTCAAATGATATCATTGGGCGTCTTACTCACCCTGTATGAAGGTGACCAATGAGTCGACCAGTTGAAATCAGGCCCTCTAAATGATTAGTTTGGTCTGGGGGTGATGGTGCTTTATAATGAGTCACTACTTAGCTACTCATCTGCTGAGTCACACATGCACACACATATGTCTTTACTTATTTTTAGCTTTCATCTATTGATTTAACATACATGTATAGGTGAAATAAATCTTACACTAAATGGACAAAGTATTGGGACACACCTGTTTTTCAGGGTTAGGCCCCTTACTTCCAGAATCTTAATGCTTCAGCAGACCAAGACATTTTGGACAATGCCATGCTTCCAACTTTTTAGACCCAGTTTGGGAAAGAACCTTTTCTATTCCAGCATGACTATGTTCCAGAGCACAAAGCAAGGTCCATAAAGACATGGCTGGATGAGTTCGGTGTGGAAAAACTTGACTGACCTGAAGAGAGCCCTGACATTGACCCCATCCAACACCTTTGGGATGATCTGGAACGGAGATTGTGAGCCAGACCTTCTTGTTCAACATCAGTGCCTGACCTCATAAATGCTCTACAGAAGAATGGGCACAGATTCCCATGGAAACACTTAAAAATCTTGTGGACAGCCTTCCAAGAAAAAAGGAAGCTGTTATAGCGGCAATGGGGGAGCGACTCCATATTACTCTGCGTATTTGACTGTCGTCCCTGTTGGTGTCAGCCGTCCCAATACTTTTGCCCATATGTAATGGAGCTAGTTAAGGTAAATCTAGACACCACACAAACTCCCTAAACAGTTCCCGCACCTGTCTTTGCCAGGTAACGTGATTCTGGTGAACAGGCTGTTGCTGGATGCGGGGCTTACGGCTGACCTGGTGAAACTCTGGAAGGAGCAGCCCGTGTAAGTTAGTCACACTGCAGCCACACACACTCTGCAAATCACTTTAGAAATTTGTTGCCAAAGAGCTCAAGTGTGTCAGTTCTTGAATTTAAAAAATGTAACTTTTGATTAACAAACTTCTTAGAGTGTGAAAGTCGTGTAGGCAATACATCAAACACTGCGGGGAGAGCGTAAAGCTCCATTTAACATCATTCTCCTGCAAATTAGAACGCTCTCTCTTCTTCTAAAGCTCTAAACTATTTTGTCCATCACTATTAAATACTTGCATCAAAGAAGACGACCATCTGGGCGGAGGGAACTATTTTAATCTGTACAATATGTGGGAGATTTTGTTGTTTTTTTCCTGAAGCAGTAAAAAACCCAGTATATGTCATTGTGAGGAATGAGCGTAACATTTTGCATCATTTTACTGATTAGACACAGTGGTATTTGTTGTTTCTCTGTAAGCCTGCACACTGACACACTAGTCACTCTCAATGCAGTAATTTCATTGTAAATCACTTGATGACCAGCCTTAATGTCACAAGACTCCCAAGCATCTTGTGTGGGTGAGCTTCCTCCTATTGTGACTCAGTAGTGTTTTGTGAAAAATAAAGGTAATTTCTGGTATGTTGCAGAGAAGGAGTGTTAGCCAGGTTTGTGGCTACTGATGGTGGCATTACTCGGGTTTTCCCCAAAAGGTAAAGGATATCATCTGGACATTTATTCATTTTAGTCTTCTCTATCTACTTGTTTGATTTGGTTTGATATGCATTTTGAAGTGTGTGTATTGGGAGTGTGCTGCATGGTGATGTATTTTCCTCTCTATATGCTCACAGATACTCACTGACCACTTAATTGTCAGTTACACCTACCTTGTATCGGCGTTCTTTATCCATTGTATCAGCCTCACTTACCATGTAGGTGCACATAGTTGATAATTATGTAGTCCATCTATTTCTCTTCAATTTTAAACACCCACTTCATCTGCGGTCAGGACCATCAATGAGACAGTATCGCCGTAGTGGTGGATCATTCTCTGCACAGTAGTGACACTGACATGGTTGTGACATGTTAGAGTGTGTGTGTGTGTGTGTGTGTGTGTGTGTGTGTGTGTGTGTGTGTGTGGATCACACAGCAGTGCTCAAATGCGGAAAAGTAGATGGACTACAGTGTGTAACTGTGAACTCCAGTATGGAAATTAGTGCTAAAAATGGACACTGAGTGTAGATTAAATAGAGGTGTACCTAATAAAGCATCCAGTGGGTCTATTCTGAGAGCAAGACAGAAAGTGGCAAAAAATTTATAGTACAGAGTCCTTGATGAGAGCCATGATCTACATGGTAATTTGCCACGGCGCTCTCGCTCTCTCTCGCTCTCTCTCGCTCTCTCACTCTCGCTCTCTTGCTCTCTCTCTCTCTCTCTCATTTGCTCTACTCTTTAACAGAGTTTGACTTCATGAAGCCGTTTCAGTGATTTACATGTTTTAGAGCAGTCCTCACGGTGTTTTGAGTCACTTTAACTGTTGTGTTGCCCCGAGACAAATGGAGTAATAAACACGGCTCTGCTGAGAATAGTTTGTCAGGCTATAATTAATCATTGTGGCTTGGTCCAGATACATTATTTTGGGTGTGACGAAATTTGGCTTTGAGTTGATAATTATGCTTGATTATCACATCCTAAAATCAATTATGTCATTTTGAATGTTTTACACATGATTTCAGATATCTCGGATGGAGCACAATTTATGAAATCATTCCAAATTTAGATCTTTAATTGCTATGGTATGCTCTCTATCAGTCTCTCTCCCTCACTCACTCTTTTACTCTTTATTTTCTTATTCTACTTCTGTCTCTCTGTCTATCTGACTGCCTACCCGTCTCTCTCTCTCTCTCTCTCTCTCTCTCTCTCTCTCTCTTTTTCTCTCTCTCTCTCTCTCTCTCTTTCTCTCTCTCT
>JBBPCX010000018.1:10099674-10117852 GCA_037974365.1 Hydrocynus forskahlii | reverse complement strand
TATAACAAATACGGGCATATGTATGACCCCACTTCCTGACATTGTATAAAAATGAACCTGTGTGTCTGTGTGTGTGTGTACATGTGTGTGCGTGCATGAAGGTGTATGTATGTGATCCCGTGGCTACTTTGATCAGAGGTCCTTCTGAACTGCTCAGCTGCAGTAAACAGTCAGTTATTACTGAGGGAGCAGGTGAGGTGTAATGGAGCGCTTTCACGCACACTGTTAGTTTCTCCACACACGGCACTGCAAAGTCATGACTCACTCAGGGACAGCAGAGAGAAAGCGGAGAGGGATGTTGTAAAAAGAAACACTGGTGCCTGCCCAGAAAGCTGTTCGGCGCTGACAGCATGTAACAAGCCGCAAACCAGTGCTGCTTTCCAGCGGAACATGCTGATCTAAGATTACCTCCACTGAAGACTTTAGCACATGTCCAGTGTGTTAGCATGAAGAGAGCTCATAACACGACCAGTAATGACTTGTTTAACAAAGAATCACGCTGACAAAAGCTCTGTATATATTCACCAGTCAGCAGCTAAATGATGAGATTTGCACAAGCTTATAACATTTCCATGCTTAAGGCTGCAGGCATCTGGACCATGACACTGGGAGACTGTTGTTTTTCTTTTTTTCTGGATTTTCTCACTTCTGCCTAAATCACGACGACCATACTTTTGTTTCTGTGCATGTCATGCTTTTCCAGAATGTACCGTGCGGAAAAGCTCCCCAGCACTAACCTGGTGTTTCTGATCACTGATGCAAGGAGCACCTGCCTCTCCTGTGACACCAAACCCCTGAGACAGGCTGAGCAGCCCTGTATCCTTCTGTGAAATCTGTAAAAAGGCTGTTGTCTGTATAAACACTGAGGCCCCCATAGACAGCATTCTGCCTGTTGGACAGTACCACACGTCAGTCAAACCTGCAACACTAGGCTTCATGAAGTGCATGCTGCAGTACAGAGGCAAAAAGAGTTTGAGAAGTTGGACAGTTGGACATCTGTATGACTAAAAGGTTTGAGAATTTTTCTTAAGAATCAGTCACAGTTGCTGGCACTCAATACAGCAGGTTTCCAAATGATGGTTTGCTTACTCTAACACATACAGGAAAAGCCAGCCTGTGTTGATAACAGGCCCTGACACTGGCCAGTTTTTAATGATTTGTAAACTTCTAATGTCAGCTTGAGGAGGATATTAAATAAATATGTGCAGACTAATCACCAGGAGCCAAACAAATTAGGAATCAGTTAGTGGTACGCTAGTTAAATATTTGTGTTGTACGTTAAAGGGAACTTTTCTGCAGAATTTCAGCATAATGAAATGGGTAACCAGTCCAAGTGGTTTGAAGTGGAATGCATTCTAGAGGAACATCAATGTATAGAGGTCCAACCAGGGGCCTCCAAGTCCAACTTGTACCCAAAGAAAGCTTTGAAAACCTTCTTTTTGATTGACTACTACTTTATCATTTTCAACTTTATATATGATACTGACACTGATTTAGAAACTCCGAGGTCACTTGTAGGGGCATGGGTCTTTTTGGATAGCAAATAAAACGGCTATATTTGCAATATGGCTGTATTAGCTGTTACGACCCCTGGTTCCAGTCACCACAAAAGTGTTGTTTAGTTCATTTCCAGTCACGACCGAAGAGTCGTTAAGCTTCTCTGTAATTGCCCATTTGGCATTAAACCACTTTGAGAGACTGTGTCTCTTTATCTCAGTGATTGAGCTAGGCAGACATTTTAAACGCTGGAGGAATACCCTAGTCATGACTAAGAATCGCATGGCTGTTCACTGTCTCTTGATGAAACACCTTTTCATGTATATTTTTACAAAGTCATTGTAGCTTCCAAATATGTGGTGTGTCTGCCCATAAGAGTCCATGACCTCATCCTCTTTACTCTTAATTCAAGAAGGCAGTAGAATTACTTAATGTATGATTACTGAGTCGTGCAGTTGATTTGGTTCCTGAGCAATTTACGAAACTCTTCATTCCTACAGCAAGGTGAACAGGGGAAGATGGCTAAACACTGGAGTGGAAGAACCCTGCATTACACATGCAGCTCTATTATTCCTCCTCAGTCCAAACATCCCTCCTCAACTGTCCTATGGAAGTGAAAGGAATCAGATGCAGAAAATAGCAGTGAGGTAGTGTGCAGACAGTGAGATACAGTTTGTTTTGAAGGATGTTTTTTTTTTCCTTAATGGTTTCTAATCAGCCACTGGACCAGATCCCTGTATACTGGCCCACAATCCACGCTACAGGAAAGGCCCAGATGTCTGCTTTGACAACAACGTTGATGTAAGTTAAACACATACCACAGCAATCACAAGACAGAGGGCATGAATTATAGTTATTTTAGTTTGCCATGTCCTTGTTTTAGTAACACATTCACTAAAGGGCCAAAGTTAACAGCACTGTCCAAGCATGCCTGCGATTAACCACATAATCATAATTTATTTATTTATTTATTTTTAATCAAAAGGTGTATGATACTGTTCTAATGGCATCTGTATATAATGGCCCTTTACTGAGGTGCACTTTTTCTTTCTAAATATTAAGCTGGAGTGTTTCGTGCCGACTCGACTTACTGTTAGCAACTGTATGACTTTCTTTCATCTCATTTCTGTTCTTTTTGACTTGTGCTTGTGCTCCACCACCGGCTGCTTATCATGTTCATCATTTTCAGGATGAGCCTTTGTGTCCAATCAGTGCGTCTTCTGCCTTGGCTTCAGCTCCGCTCATCATTTTGCTCCTGTTTCTCTTTTGTGTTTGATGGTCAGTTTCATTTGCTTCATTGTAACTCATTAGTAGTGTCCTCATTAAATACAGCACATCCGACATACAGGACATGACCTATAGTTCATGAAGCACAGCACAGCCACGAGCAGGGAGCGCATGCATTTATACATCAAATAAGAGGCGAATGGCCACAAATGGGTCAGGCCGTCTCCTGCAGTTGCTCCGCTGTGAAGGTAGAGAGACAGAGAATGAGGACGCCATGGCTTTCCCTCTGCTTTGGCGATAGGAAGTGGAGTTTCTGTTCTTGCCCTGAGAGATTTTCAGGGAAATAAACATAGGAAGTTCCAGATGTGTTTCCGCTCTTTTGAGGACGGCCAGCACTGATGACAAGCCTCCCTTTCCTCATGCCAATACACACACACGCACATGCACACACACGCACGCTCACGCACGCACGCACACACACACACACACACACACACACACACACACACAGGCAAACCGACTCGCATATCAGCATGTGCACAGTATGTATCTGTATATAAAAAGTTATTTTGCATGGATGTACAGCAGCAGGGCTGTATCACAGAAATAGTAACTTCCTCCCAAACACTGTCACAAAATGCTGATGCATATGTAGAATGAATACATTAGCTATACAGTTATGAGAGATCTGCTGAAGGATAATGTAGCTTAAGGAGTATATGATAATGGTATAGTGCATTGAAAAAAACAGGAATTTGAACCTACTTGGTTCCAATATGCCCATTGGTATCAGATGAAATATACAGTGAGATGAAACAAGTATTCAGACACTTTTGTTTTTGTTAGTAATTTCCAATTAATATATCCACTTTAAATTCACTCACCTAATGCCTTTTGACTTGTGTTTTTCTGATTTCTTGTGTCTGTCTGATTTATCCTATATATCCAGATAGTTAACTATAAATACCTGTATTGTGTATATATACATGCATACAAGGGACATTGAAAGGGTTTCCACACTTTTTTCTCTATTTATTAAGAAAAGAGGACAGAACATGACTCTCAGACACGCCCAATTACTACTCTTACATCCTTCACCGTTTCCAACAATAAAATAAAAGTGTGGAAACATTTTAAATGTCCCTCTTATGTACGTGTGTGTGTGTGTGTGTGTGTGTGTATCTATATATGTGTGTGTATGTATGTATATATATATATATATATATATATATATATATTTATACGTGTGTGTGTGTGTGTGTGTGTATGTATGTATATATGTATATGTATGTATGTATATATGTGTGTATGTATATAATATTCTAATATCGCCATGTCGGCTACAGGAGGACGCATCTGACTGTGGTGGGGGCTGGAGTTTGACTCCCTCTCTCTTACATGTGATGGCTCTTCAGCTGTTGCTTCTCTGGCTGCTTATTGGACCCAGCAGCTGCTCATCCTGACGAGTCCACGACCTGAATGACCACCACACGCTCACAGACTGACATAGACACAGTTAACCAGCACATGCACAACTGGATTTTTCACACATGACCAGCTGCTACCAACCACATGCCGGACACAGTTCTAAATGAATAGGAGTGCAGACATGAACGACAGAGTCACTCAGTCTTGGTCATCTTCAGAAATACACATTAAAGACAAACTGTGACACACACATCCCCACAAAGTACATGCATTTCTAGTGCCAGAGACGAGTAGCAGAGTGTGTCCTCAGTGAAAGGCTCTTCTCAGTGGCCTACCCTGTCCAAGCCAAGACACAGAGAGAGCAAGCGAGAAGAAGAAAGGTTGTTCTAGTCAAGAGATCATAGTTAACTGGGTCAGCTTCATACTCAGACATCATTGAGTTCCACTCAGGCATTTCAGGTCCTCTAAAAAGAGTGAAAAGACTATTATTCTACTGAAAGAGCTGCATTTCTCTTGTCTTTTGGGCTTTTTTGGTGGTGTCCTTCAATTGTCCTTTGAAGTCACTGAAAAAATAATGAATGCTGGGGCTCTCATACTGCCATGCTTAGAGAGAAAGAGAGTGATGCTCCAAGTAAATGTAGCAGCCTTTTAAGTTAATCTGTTTTTTTTGTGCTGTTTTTCTTTTTGCCTGCTACTGCTACACTCGTTTGAAGCTTGCAGATGGTTTGACCCAAGATCTGAATGTCCAACTTGGTCATACAATTTTGAATTAAGTAGTGTGAAGTGCCACGTTTTACCCTGACTCTGTGTGGGCGTTTTTTGTATGGAATCCCATAGCACATAAACAGTAATTTGAATGAATATCTTGAACAGGATTCAGAAAAGAAAAAAAAGGCTTTATTCTGGCAGAAGTCAAACAAATCCACAAGTCCCCTGGCTAAATCAAATATGCTGCTCTTTTTTTTTTCTTTTTCTTCTTTTTTGTCCAGTCTCCTGGCCAGCTACTGGGCTATTGTGTGTTTTACTGTCCGTCATCCAGATACTTGATCTACTAGAGCTTGTTCCAACATGAGTTTACCATGATATCATATGGATGTCCATTACCGCAGACACGTGAATCGCTTTCCTTATGTGAAACGCAGTGAACGTGCCAAACGCTGAACAATGTCCGGTTTCTCATGTCCAGAAGGGACACTTCAGAGTTTTTCTACAGATTTAATCATTTATTGCGTAGTCTTATTTATTTAAAAGAAGACTGAAATGGATCGAAACATTTCTTTATCAAAACAGCAGATGCTAAGACAAAAGCAGATTATCATTTCAACCCTCTGAGACCATATCATCGAAGAATAAGCTCCCAAGTGGAGATTCCTTCAAGAGTGTGCAATGTTTGTTTGAAAGCCCTGCCAATTTTAACCATAGAAAATATTACTGCCAGCAGCAGCATTAAATGAAGTTCCTGCAACCTTTCTTACAGCGTTCACAAATACAAGTGCTTGAGTGTGCTGGACTTCTCTAATGGATCTGTAGCCATTTTTATTTTGATTAGACACATTCGTGGAGGCTGCGCTGAAGCTGTGGTTTTGTCACACTAATGATGTTAAACAATGCCGAATGTTTCAGGTGAAAAGTTCACGTGTCAAAGTGATTGCCAAATGTGTGTGAAATACGGCGTTTTGAAATGTACTTTTCGTGAATCTGTAGCATAGTAGGAGGGCGTGTGTGGGCGGGTGGAGACGCTGCAAACTTGGACAAGCTCGTCAGGCTGTTTCCCATGAACACACTCATCTCCCAATGCGTCTGCTCTATCATGTAGCATCATATATGCATCGCTCTTATGAATCTCCAAAAGGCTTTTTGGAGGATTTGTAGGTCTAGATTTCTTGTCTCAGGCCTGTGGTGAACGTCTGCATCCAAATGCCTCACTTTAAGAGGATGTGTGGTCCATTACGAGCCACGGAGAGCAGAGCGGACACTCCTTGGTGCCCTGTCCGAACTCTATGTATATAGGCTAACCTAATGGAATGTATATGGACAATGCAATGTTTGTCCTTCACTGTGTGTGTGGTAGTACATCTTATGTTGTGTCCAAAAAACTAAAAAAAAAAAACCAAATCACAGATCAGTGACATCTATGGTGAAGCTTGAAGTGGACGTTTTGGCAGTGCCTGTATGTTTTGTGTTATGAGCACAAGTAAAAGCTCATGTGGGGATTTCATTGTTTTCCTATTATACTGAAAGAGCACATGCTCCAGGCCTGGCATTAGTATCATTTTTCCAAACCAACTTTTATTCAAATGCTTCTCATTCAAAAACAGTTTCATTCGGAGATGCTGCATAATGTTGTGCAAGCTACGAAGAAGCGCAGTTTCTCTTTAATGACAAATGTCACTTTTGGAGAGGAAAGAATATTTATCAGGATATCTAGGAATTCCTGGGTTTCCACTGCAGAATTCCACTTCACATAAGAGGGAATGACAAATGAGCTTTCTGGACGTGTTCCTGCTGTTACAGAGTACATCCACAATTCACTCCCGCTCAGAACGAAAGAGGTACTGTGTAACACTGTGAACTTGCATGTATTATTAAATGTAACTGCACACAAGCATCCGAGGCCCCTTATGTAAAGTGGGATAAGTAGATGTATGTTTGTTTGTTTTGTTTGTTTTTCTTTTCTTTTTGGGTTGCGTGTGTGAGTGTTTCCTGAATGCTGCTGTCAGCTGCTGCGCTGTCCTGTCAGGCTGCTGTGTGTCCATGCTCCGGAACGTACCGCTGGTGCTGATAATGCTCGATGTCCCAGGAGGGGTTCTCTGAGATTATGCTTTCGTTCTAGAGTGTTTCTTGAAGTCGCTCTTAATGTGTGTTTGCTGGTGGGGGGGTGTGGCCTGTGCATATGTAGCCCCGCCTATCCTTCAGGTTGCGCTCTACAACAGTTTAGTCTTTTGGGGCAATTGACAAGCTTGAAAAAAAAAATCATTTTGTATACATTTGTACAATGTTATTAAAGAAGACAACAGAAAAATCATTCAAAAAAAAAAGTTTGTAATGAATTCAAATGTGTTAATTCTTGTGCAAATATATAATATATTCACAATAAAAGTTTATTGTTATTAAGCACTGCTTTCCTTTCTTTTTATTTATTTTATTTATCTTTTTATTCTTTTATTTATTTCTTCCACTCTCTTCCTCTGTTTCCCATACTGATATACATGCTCTTGTGCAGACAGCCATGCTATAACAGCACACCATTTGGAGTTACTTCATTGAGCAGTTAATGTGGCAATTTATTTCATACTGATGCAAACATTTTCAAACATAATTTCTGATGTCCAACTATTACTGGTTTTCACTTTAGAACTTATAAAGAATTGTCCCTTATCAAATGTGCAAGAGGTATTTTAAAAGTGTTGGTATTTAAAGAAAAATAGTGGAATCGTGCCATCCCTACTGCACACGAGTTCAGTTCACACTTCTCAGAAGAGATTTGTTGTGTTGTAGACATCTCTTAGTTATTTATTTACTGTTGAAATGGATTGACTCAGAAGGTCTGGCAGTGATAGTGGATGAATAAATTCACCACGCATCAGCACCAAAGGTAAACTGCAGTGGTCACTGAATGGTTTCAGTGCTATTTTAGAATTTCCAATAGGCTAGGCATTTCCAGAGATTATATCAGTTATCTAATATCAAGGCTAGTAGTATAAGAAGTGCTTTTATCCTATATATTTTTACACTCTCTAAAAAATTGTTAAATTAATTATAGGTAACTGTAGACATGGTATAAGAGTGTGTGCACAGAGACAAAATGCAGTATGTCCTTTCAAGTCAACATGGCAACCTAAGTGTTATCTATTAAATTAGTAATTAAAGATTATTTGGCAAATCATTCCATAAACCAACTGTCCATCACTGTTGGAGTTAAGTGCTTTGGTGAAATCTCTTATAAAACAGTTCGTATTCATGCTAGTACGCAGCTTGTAGGATTTACTGGCTCTCAGATTTATAGGAGATTTACATGGAATGTAATAGATGTAACAGGACAGGACACCTGTAATGCTGAATAACATGGAGGTCACAGAATGGATAAAATCAATCAATTGTTTTTTTTTTCAACTTTAGCACTTCAGAACAGAAACAATTTTAAGCATCTTGTAGACACTCTTAGATATGTGGCAGGATGACTAGTCTGGCCTGTAAGCTTCCTCTGAGCATGTATTTTATTGACAGCTGCCTGGATGTTGTGCCAAAAAATGCATCTTGCTTGAGGTGAAACCACTGATTCTTTAAGTGTTAGACAAAGACTGATGGAGAAAAGCTGCTTTTTATTACCGCCAATCAACGTGACTGCTTTCCAGCAATGGATGATATCATAGTTTTTTCTTATCACTGTTGTGAGATCTAGTTACAGAATAAAACCTCTGAAGCGGGCCGGTAACTCTAACCCAAGCCTCGGACATCTTGAAAAGTAACTCATACAACATTCACACAGATAAAAGGCTAATAAATGCCAGCATGACAAATACTGTTAAATGACATGTCCGAGAAATGTATGAGTATGAAAAAAGTGCCATCAGTGATAAACCAGAGTTATCAGCGCAGTGGTTATTCTCCCTGAAAGCAATAGTCTAAACCATTAAGGCCTGTTTTTTAAATGATGACCTTTATAAATCATTCAGATGCACTGCTGAAGTTGTAACCAGCAGAGAAAAGCTGAGTTTACCCAAAAAATGTCTTCTTTTAGTAGAGCTGCCTGTTTCCCCCCTAGGTTTTTTGGTTGATGTCTGCATGTGCTGCTTCTTTGCTTTCTACTATTGCAGCTAAGAAAGATGTAAGGAGGATGTTTACACAAATAATGTCTTGAGGTTTTATAAATATGAACACAAACTTTTTTTATTAGCACAAAAATATGTTTAAATAATTAAATTGATAGAAGCATTCAGTCAGATGCCACAGATTAATAGCATTTGTATTTTTTTGCAAAGTCATTTTTGACAATTATAGTTTTGAGACATCTTTGATAAGAAGTAATAAGCTTTTGCCTGTGCCTTTTGACAAAACGTCTTCAGTTCCAAAGGTTTACAAGGGTCCACCTGAATGGACTCAATTTCAAAAACATCCTTTGATATTTAGTGGGATTAAAGACTTCAAGAAGTCTTGAACAATAGTCTTTAAAAGTGTTTAGCTTTTAAAAGTGCACTTAAAATAAAATCTATGCTTTTAATGTCAAATATCTATGCATACTTCAGTACATCCTAAATGTATAAAACTGAAACAACTTATGACATCTTAAGTGTATTTAATTGTAATTAAGTGATGACTAAATGTGACATTGGTTGTGCTTTTACGCCTTTATTCAAACAGCTCAAGTGAACTTAAGTAGACATTAGTTTGTACTACAGAAACCCCCGCTTAATCACAGTTCGGCATTTGCGACTTCAGGTGCTGGTGGCCTAGTGGGTAGGATACTTGCCTCTGGACCAAGAGGTCATGGTTTCAAATCCTACCTTCAGCATATCACCACTGGGTTCCTGAGCAAGATCCTTAACCCCACGTTGCTCCAGGGAGACTGTGCCCTGTAGTTAGGGAACAGAAGCTGCTTTGGATAAAAGTGTCTGCTAAATGCTGTAAATGAACTAATAATTGCTCACAGAAACTCCCGCACATTCAAAGAAAAATCACAGATATCCTCCGCATCTTTTTTGCTTTTGTGACGTCAGGGCCTCGTCCGCATCACCCCTCATCCTCTTGCTGGTTGTTTTTTTTGTTTGGGCGCAGAGGGTAGCAAGCAATCAGACGCACCTGAACGGAATGAGCCTCCGCTGCTCAGCATCTGATTGTCTTACTAACCACTGTGCCCAAACATAAACCTAGCACCAGGATGAGGGGACGTGGCGGACATCACAGTCACCTGTACTCAGAGACGGGGTGGTTTGAAAGAAATCATGTTTTTTTCATGTTAACTGCATTTAGAACCTGCATTATACATGTATTGCGTTGTGGTATAATTGTTAAAATATATCATTATTAAAGTATTGACACTATTCTGAATGTTTAGAAATGCATTTTTAATTGCCTCCATTTAGTCCCAGGTTCACTAGCTAGGTCTTACCCTGTCCCATGATGATATGGGTTAGTGGGAAGGTGGCAGTTCACAGAAGAAATACATCCGTAAATAATCAAACGAACTATATAATTACTCAAAGAAAAATGATCAAAAAGATAAGTCAGAGCAGTGGGTAAATAGTTTAGCTTATTTCTGGGATCATAACAAAAACTTTGTAGGAGAAGGTAAAATAAAGTTTCAGCTGTACCACAACTTCAACTTTAACATTAATGTGTAGTGGTCTCTCTCTCTCTCTCTCTCTCTCTCGCTCTCTCCCTTTCTCTCTCTGACTCTAAACCGCTAATGCTTCCTGACTGCCACCAGTATCAGCAATCTGAGAAAGAATGCCCACAAAGAGCCCTGCCAGCCTCCCTCTCTTTAGGATTAGCACAAGCATGAAACAACCATTCCCTGTTGACTTCGCCTATCTTACAAACGTCAGCCAGAAAAACCATCCCGTTCCTGTATCACAGAGGACGTCCTTGCCAGAAGATGAAACAGCCACTGATTGGGACTGACGGAGCGTGGGCCTCGGCCCAGATTTGGGCTGAGCAGATCTTTTCTGGAGTTCACCGCTGGTCTCTTGATTGCTTTTAAAAGCCTATCTGTGACAACAGGCTTGGTCTGCTTTTTCCAGCCCATTGAGCAGAGGTGGTCCAGATGTATGTGGGTGTGTCTTATTACAGCTTTTAAGAGTGTATCATGTTATTTCTATGGTAGTTTTTGTTGAGGAAGGGGGATATTTTATTTGTTTTGTGTGGATGGGAAGGATGCTTTTAAGGAGCGAGGCTGAGGGCTCTGAGATGGTTATCAGGGGTGAGATGGGGGAAGGGTAGGAGGTCACAGTAACCAGAAACCTTTGCTGGTGGCACCAAGGTTGTGACCTCACATATAGTTACCATCTCAACACATGCCAGCTACACCAACAACAAACAAACCGCTTTGTTTTCTCGCCCTTTAGGGATGACCTCATGACTCTCTCATGTAGGCCCCAAAGCAGAGCTAATCTCACCGTCTAAATAATAACAATATTCATTACACAGAGGGAAGAAATGAAGACCTCAGAAAGAGTCAGATATATCTTGCTGAGGCGTCTTTGCCTAGGACAGTTCCATGTTTAGGCTGTCTTTAATGATATTTAATAAATATTGCCACCGGAAAACCCCAGGCTCATATTACCAACCATGGCATGATTTACATAAATTTGTTTATATTCAATCCAAGCACGAATCTCTTAAAGTAATCACTGTGGAAGACTTGGTTTATATGAAAGTGAATGTCTAAATGTAGCAGACCTCTAATTTCTTACTACATTTAGATGTTTTGCTACTAATATTGATGGCGTCTATATCTAAAATACACCTATCCTAATGTTTTACAAGGCCTCACTCCTGGCATCCTTACTTAATAAAAACAATGCATTACCAGGACTTAGGGAAGTGAGGGAATGAGATAAGTCATAGCCACAACATAGTACGACTTACAGTGAGGCTCCATGGTCTTTAGACCAGACCACCCAGATTATTGTCATGCACCCACCAGTTTGCTCTTAACTAACCCATCATTTTTTCCACCTCTTCACCCTAAAGTCAATTTGCCCCCTCTTGAGCTTCCTAAATAAGATCCTGGTTCTGATCAGTAGTATAGGTGAGCATAAGTTTAAATTAATGTATTTTCTAAAGTGTGACAGAAAAGAGACTTTTCCAGTAAGTTAATGTAACTCATTTTTATTCCAAGTACTGTTGCATGATTGGTGTCAGCCATTTGTCAGAAATGGTATCAAATGATGTGAAAAAAAAAGAACTGCAACTTGCAGGTCACTGTATTTTATCAAATCACAACATCAGATGGTTGCTCTGGCATCCACCCTGTGCAGTTAAACACTAAATACATCTGCCCTTCAGTCTTTCAGTTTGGGCCTGAGGGAGATATTACCCACGGTCAAAACACCAATGTCAGCTATAACAGCTATTGGAAAATAGATTTAGTCAAATAAATAAAAACTATGAACCAGATAGTGAGTGGACCAAAATAAATGCTGTGAATAGCAGTTGCCCACCTACAAACAGAGAAAGAGAGTACAAACTCCATAAATAGCTCCACTGTCATTCTTACTGAAACTGGCACTTGTACATCAGTGTTTACCCAAGATGTTTTTGTGGCCTGCACTAATTGTAAGTTTATGGAGAATGTCCTTTTAAACCCGAGTCGTTAACATGGCTGCCGCACCACACCAAAACGCTCGCAAAACATCCCATTAGCCTTATTGGCTCCATGGAATGTTCAGTGGCATTACACACAGGAAGACTAAAGTTTTTCCCTTTGAGTACAATTTTTGCCATTTGATATAAGTACCTCAACTACTTGAATATTTATAATTGTTTATATTTACATTTACAGCATTTGGCAGACACTCTTGTCCTGTGTTCAATCTCTTCAGACTCTGAGGACAGCAAGAGCTTCAGCAGTGCTGATGGTCAGAGGAGGGTTATTTCACCACTCAGGTGCTAAAACCAAGAAGACATGGGATGCATGTCTTCAACCTTTAAGATGAGTTGGCTCAAGGTGGGCTGTGCATGATGCTCTAATAGGGTGTGTGCTGTTACCTCCAGTCTGATAAATCCTGGCTGATAAGACAGAGCTGGACAATTACTGGCTTTTTAGGTGAGCTTTAGAGTTTTAAATCTAATGTGAGCAGCCATAGGAAGGGTCCATTCAGGGTTGGGGTTCATGTTCTCCTCATGGTGGCGTGGGTTTCCTGCGGTTTCTCTGGTGTCTCCCACAGTCTAAAGACATGCGTGTCAGGTGAACTGGGGATTCGAAATTGACCATACCTGTGAGTGAAGTGTGTGTGTGTGTGTGTGTGTGTGTGTCTGTGTCTGTGTTTGTGTGTCTGTGTGTGTGCGAGCCCTGCGGTGGGCTAGTTCACCGCCCAGGGTGAGTCCCTGCCTCACACTCGTTGACCCCAGGATAGGTTCCAGGTACCTATGACCCCAGTAAAGATTAAGCAGTTACAGAAAATGAATGAATGAATGAAGACCAGATGTGCTGTTGCATTCTGAATCAGCTGGAAAGCCAGCCAGAAGTGCACTGCAGTAGTCCAGTCTTGAGATGACAAGTGACTGAACAAGTCTCCAGTGGTGAGGAAAGGATGAATGCTCCTGATGTTATAAAAAAGGTGCCTGCAAGTTTGGGAGAAATTACTAATGTAAGATGAAAATGAGAGATCCTAATGCAAGATGACACCAAGACTTTGTGCTTCTGGTGTGGGAGTGATGAAAAGGTCAGGTCTTGGGGAGGCATCACCTGGGATGTACAGGAGCTCTGTTTTGCTTGGCTTTAGCTTCAGGTGATGTGCTGTTATTGGAGAAAATGTCATTCAGAGATCTGGGGTTGAGATCTGAGATCAGGAGAAAAGATGAAGATGAGTAAGAGTATCATCAGCATAACAGTGGAAGGAGAAAACAATGTAAAGACATGATGTCATCAACAGAGTGAGTGTATATAGGAAAATAGAAGTAGACCAAGCACTGAGCCCCGAGGAACACCAATGGAAAGTCTTCTGGGGGCAGGTACTGACCCTTTCTAGACGCTTGATAACTGCGCCTCTCAAGGTAGGATGCAATTCACTGCAATGTAGTCATTTCAGGTTTGGTGAGTGAAATTAGGAAGATCTAGTTGAGATAAAACGCTGCATAAAGAAGAATTAGAGTTTCATATAGCTGTTTTGAATGGATGAAGCAACAGCAGTTTCTGTTGAATGTGCTGCTTTGAATCCAGATCTGGGTCAAGTCCATTTTGCCGTGAGAAAACAGATACCAGTCTGTTGTTCACCTCAGTGATGTCGAGCATGATCTTTTTTTAGGATTGGTGTGAGGCTGTTGGAACATGGCCTGTTTCCAGTGAGCCATTTATTATATGAAAGATATAGGTGAGAAGATCCATAGAAATGATCAAAAGCATTGGAGTTGAGATTGAATCAAGTGATGATGTGGTAGGGTTGCAGGATCTCAGGAGCTGAAGACCATCATCGGTAGAAAGTGGGGCAAAAGTAAGTGCATAGAGGGTAGTTTGAGAGATGTAATGAATGCAGGGAAGGATTGTCTGATCTTTTCAACTTTTTAATCAAAGAAGGAGGCAAAGTCACCAGAGCAGATGGAAGAAGGAGCAGGAGGAGGAGGTTTGGGAAGTGAAGACAATGTGGCAAAGAATTTGCGAGGGTTGGATGCAGATTCTTCTAGTTTGGCTTTGAAGAAGGAAGACTTGGCAGCAGATATCTCAGTAGTAAATCTGGACAGAAGAGAGCAATATGAGAGGAGCTCAGAGTTGAGATGAGATTTCCTCCATCTTCTTTCTGCTCAGTTCTCTTTGGTTGTTGCAGAGTATGTCAGAAAGCCACAGTGAAGGATGTAAACTGTATACTTTGCATTAGAAAACAGTGGACAAAGTTGGTTAAATGGGGAGTGGAGAGAGGAAAGTTAGTAGCCATTTCCACCACTGAAGGATTTTCCAGGTGGAGTCAAGGGTGATGGAGGAAAGAGCAGGTGGAGAAAGTGAGCAAAGACTGGGGTGAGCAGTTGAAGAGATGGTGGTAGGGTGGCTGGAGTAAGTCTGGAGAACGCGAATTAGAAAAGATGATGGTCAGAGATCAAGGACGTTATCTGCATTACAAGTCAGAAGAGACTTGTTGCAGTCCAAAGCAAAAATGACAGAAGGATGAGGATGCTGCAGGTATGTAGCTTTTCATTTGGGAGGTTGAAGTCACCAAGGAGAATGAGCAGAGAATCGTCATCTGGAAATGAGTTCAGGAGGATGTCCAGTTCTTCAATATATGTTCCTACACCCCTGGGGGGATGATCTACAGTGATGTGGAGTTTGATGGTATTAGTTAGATTGACACAGTGGAATTCAAAAGATGAAATATTAAGGTATGAAAAGGAGAGAGGTGTGAAGCTCCATTTGTGGGAGAGAAGTAGTGCACCCTGCTCTTCCAGTCTTGTGAGGGGATTGCGGAAAAGCAAAAAAAGAGGAGAGGGCTGCTGGTGTTGCTGAATTCTCTGGTGTAATCCAAGTTTCAGTCAGAGCCAAGAAGTGGAATGAGTGAAGGGATGCCAGGCCTGCTGTCATAAAGGCAATCCTGGTCAATTCTGATGTCATCTATAACTTGTTGAAAAAAGCCTTTATAATGCATGTATGGGTTTATGTCAGTTGCCATGAAAGGTTTATGTTCATAACATGTAGCCTTATGTATACTGGTGTTACCAAACATCCCTGCCCGGATTTTGCCTGAACATGAGCTTGCTAAATATATTCACAGAGCTGACTAGCATGTGGGTCCAGCTCAGGTAATATCCAGAAAAATAAGCTTAATGCAGCTGTGTAGACTTTCCTTCTTAGAGCACTGTTTATATACAAGTGTTTCCCCCTCATTTTTGCCTCTTTTTATCTCCAGGAAATCGAGTTTTTAATGTCCTTCAGATTAAAATCACATCCAAAAAAGCCTCATCTGCTGGCCAAAATAACATTTTTACATCATCTACTCAACATCTAGAACATTGGTAGGGTTCTTATGTAAAGAAAATCTAAAATAAAAGTATTTTTGTAATAAAAGTTATTTTGTGGATTTTAACAATATATATTTAATAGTTTACCCCACAATGAAGTCTTGCCATTTGAGATCCCTTTTAAAATCTCCAAAGCACTGCTGTGTGCCACACACACACAATTACATGCCACTACTATGTCAGTGCGGTGCTGAGAATGAGCCACATTAAACTGGCTCAGTGGTGCTCCTGTGGGGGTCCTGACAGTTGATTAACAGGATAAAGGGGGATAATGAATGATGGGGGACAGATGGACTCCAATCTGTAACTAAGGATGTGCACCTATTTGGTGTGTGGAGCTAATAAAATGGACATGGTAGGTGCACCTTTTAAAGTGGCCAGTGAGTGTGCTTGACTCTGATTACTGGAATTGCTGTTCTGATTGAGGAGTGTTCGTGCAAAGACTGAGATTTATTAGTTTTGGTGTAATGAAATATTAATGAGAACATACTGGCCTGTCCCCGACGTACTAGTTCTAGAGTCAGTGCTCATGACTGCAAGTCCTCCTAGACGATTAGAAGAAGCATGCTGTTCTCATTACACTGGCTATGGTAATTAGTCATTAATATGTAAAAACGGCCATAATTATTCTGTTAAAAATTTTTAATGACAATGAGTAAGACAGAGATGAACGCTTTCTGACTTGTCAAACATGTGCATGTGCACACACATATACACACAAATAGAAGCTATTTGTTATTTACTATAACTCCAACATGCTAGCCGTGTTTCTTTGGTGCATTAAATTCAATAATGGCTTTAATTTGTGGTTGTGAAGGGCATGTACACATGTGGGGAATCCATCAAGAAACAGAGATTATGTGCAAACCAGAAACATGACCACATAACCATCCACTCATTCCTCATTAGCAATTAGATCCTTGTTCTCTCTCTCTCTCTCTCTCTCTCTTTCTCTCTCTCTCTCTCTCTCCATCTCTCTCGCTCTCTCTTACCTCTCTCTCAGTATCCCGCCAAACTCATAATATGCCAAAAAGAATTTGTGCTTCAAACCTACAAATCCCATTTTGTCTCTTATTGGTTCTCCTGTGCTGTCCAGAGTAATAACATTCCTGTTTGGGAATTCTGAGCTTTCCACAGAGTAAAATTACAGGGATATTTCAAATGCTAGCGTGTGAATAATTCTAATTTATTGCAATGGAATGCACTTCTCAAATTGCAGCCATTTACATCATGAACCTAAACATGGTCTTTATATTAATACATGGATTAGACTATGGATTATGGATTATGCCAGTGTACTTGATAACGTTACAGAATTAGTCTCATTAGTGCCACTACAAAGAGAACTTTGTTTACATTTCAGATATTAATACTGATATTAATAATGGTATGTTTATGGCAGCTGCTGCTACAAAAGTGTCATGTGACTGGTTTGTGAATTGTTTCAACATATACATACTATATAGCTAAACACACCACACATTATATGTGCTAATGACTCATCTGTAGGTCATTTAGTCTGAAGATAATTATTATGGGAGTCTAGAAGGCACACAAGCCGCCCCCGCCGTTTGTTTTAAATGCATCCGTCTTGAAAATGGTTCAGGTCTAATTGCGCTGTGACGAGGTTGTGTGTCTGTGTGTGCGTGTGCTAAAACTTTTACAGATGGCTTTAGTCCTGCCTCATCAAGAGTTAATCACGCAAACATAGGGCCGCTGCAGATATATCTCCCTGAGGGCCAACTTCAGTAGCCTGCGTGTGTGTCTGTGTGTGTATTTTGAATCTATGAGGACTTGGACTGAACTTTTGTTTGTCCAGCACAACAGGATTGAACTTGGAGGCCAACTCAGCACCTTTAACTTCTTGTCATGCTCCTCAAACCCTTCCTGAACAATTAATCCTGCTGAAAGAGGCCACTGCCATTAAGGAAACATTACCATGAAGGGGTGTAGTTGGTCTGCAGGAATGTTCAGGTGGTACGTGTCAAAGTAACGTCCATATGAATGACCAGCCCATGCAGCCCATACTCAGTACGCTGCAATGCACTGTGTGTTCTGACGCCTTTCTTTCATAGCCAGCATTAACATTTTTAGCCATTGGTGCAACAGCATATCAGATGGGCTGACTTTCACTCCCCACATGCATCAGTAAGCCTTGGGTGCACATTACCTCGTCTCAGGTTCACTGGTTGTCCTTCCTTGGAACACAGTTGTGAACAAATCATGATACTTGCCACTTTGTAGATGCTCTGACCCAGGCGACTAGTATGATTTGGCTTTACTCTTGCTTATTTTTAGGCTTCTGGCACAAATATATCTGACTCTTTCTCTCTCTCTCTCTCTCTCTCTCTCTCTCTCT
>JBBPCX010000018.1:10036508-10099574 GCA_037974365.1 Hydrocynus forskahlii | reverse complement strand
ATGATTTGGCTTTATTCTTGCTTATTTTTAAGCTTCTGGCACAAATATAACTGACTCTCTTTCTCTCTCTGTCTATATATGTAGTTATTCGGGGTCTGCGTATAACATTAATTCTTGCACATATGTACATGCATTACACATGTCCATTAAGTGTGGGCCTAAAATGAAAATGAGTGGTTACGTCTGTGTAATTTAGATGTGGTTGTGTACCATTCTTCATGCCTGTGGTGTAGAAGCCCACACACAATACCAGTCCAGCCAGCTGTGAGCACAGGTCCCCGGGCATTAAGGCTGGTGCTTGATGCAGGTGGGCCAGGCACTCCCTTCCAGCTGCCTCATAACAAACCTCACAAACCTGGCCACTATCAAAGAGCCAATTAGAGCAATGCAGACTGACAGGTATTTAAGGGGAGAGAAGGGGCCTGAACGAGCCTGAAGGGTGAGGGGGTTCCCAAAGTATCCTGTTTTGTTTTGTTTGACAGGTTATAAGCAGTAGTTGGTGCCAGACATCAAATGATCTAGGGCTGTATCTAGGCTTGCTTGCTGTCATATCAAAACAAAGATATTTATTTTTCATTTTCATTTTAATATATTTTAAAGCTGCCAGGTGATGAATTTTTTATTTGTGTAGAAATTCGTGTAAATTCGGTGCATTACTTTTTTCAGTGCAACTCACACAAATGCTTCCGAGTTCCTCTTGTTCACTGAAGCACTTTGTGATAATAGAGCTATTACAAACCTTGTGTGCTCAGCTGTGCTGTAGTGAGCCCTACCAATGGGATTTCAGTTTGAATCCCAGCTGTGCCATGTGCAATCTGTGGCTGAAGAGCCTTGAAAACACAATTGGCCACTGCAAACTTTATTCTCATTGGAGGGATAACCATTGCTCACTGAGCCATATGCTGATTGGAAGTCACAAGGCAAAGTTTAACACTATCATCCAAGAGAGACCGCCAACTACACTCCCTTGCCATTTATTTAAAAAGTTGGAAGATTTTGTGTGCACTGAAAGGGGCGTGTGTAGTTCAGGCCTTCTAGTTGTGCAGAAATATAATTCTACAAATATATCTACTACTAAATATAATTCTACTTAGGAAAAAGCTACTTAGGAGGGAGGTCAGCTGCAGAGACTTTATTTTTTTTTTTTTGCATAGTTCAGTTGTTGAGATCCTTTCATGTGAGATGGTTCATTTTAGATAAACCTACCAAGTTAGTTAGTTTCTTTATACTAGTTGCGATAGGAACCAGGGTTCACAATATCTATTTTCTTTATTATTCAAAATGAAACTACAATTTTTGGTTTTATATGTAATGTCAATAACACTGAAATAGTAGTAAATCTGATAAAAAGGTTTTCTCGTTAATTTTGTTTACCTAACATTACCCAGCACTATTAAGCCAAAACATTATTGAAAGACGATCATAAAACAACATATTTCATAAAGCAACCATTTGACATGATAGCCATATTCATTCACTCATTCATTCATTCATTCATTCATTCATTCATTTTTTGTAACCGCTTAATCCTTACTAGGATACACAGAGCCTATCCTAGTGTCCATGGGCATGAGGTAGGGACCCACCCTGGATGGGGGCACCAGCCCACCACAGGTAATAACCATATACAAATTTAAAAACATTGAATGCACTGGATGTGTGTTTTTTGACACCACTGTGAACAATTCTGAGTTGGCAAGTTTCTCTAAAATGGAGCTTTTTATATCAGAACTCTCTGAATGACTAATATCTACATTATTGTTGAATTTATGAATGATGTGCACAACCCCTTAATCTCTAGGTGTCTTATTCATTTATTAAAAAAGAGGAAAAGTGTTCTACCCATGTTGTTATAGGGTTAACTGATAAAACCAGCATGCTCCTCTTTGGAGGATACATAAGTCCAAAATACATGATCTTAGTTGAAATGAATGCAGCTTTGTTCTGGTCCCAAAAAATCACACTGCCCCTAGTAACACTGCAGAAAGCTAGCAGCATCTTCTACAAAAGGAAATGATCTAATCCTCTGTGCATACAGTAGCCCATACGGGGCGTTAACCTATACATATCAGCACGTAGGCCGTTTATGAGGTGAAGTGACGTGAGATTTTTGTGGTAAAGGATGCATCATCTAAACACTGGGACCAACCTAAACAAAAAACCTTTGTCGTGGGGCTACTCTGATTTTGCATACAATGTATTATTCCTGTGGAACTGCAACACCCATAAATATCGGACATGATGGACACATTTTTGCCATGTGAAGTAAATTTACATGCCTTTCAGAAAGTTCTGAGGCATTATCAGATACAGAAACTGGCCTTCCAGTCCCCGAGCACAATAATGTTTACAGCAGAACGACATCCTAAACCCTGGCCCAGTAAAGCCACTTCAAAACGTTCTTCTCTAAACACTCGGTAAAACGAACCAAACACAACTTTGAAAGAAATGTCCGATTGTGAAGGTCTGCGAATGCCACAACTCAATCAATTGAGTCACTGGGTTTCTAAATATTGATGAAGATTGCCTCCCTACTGTGCTGGGGGATCTAAGGCGCCGCAGTCCTTGGGATCTCTTGTGTTTATCTGTGCCTCTGGTTCAGGTTTCGCTCTTCAGGTGAGTGAAGGAGTGGAAGACTGTCAACAGGCCGGAGTCCAGCGTGGGCTTAACAACCGGCTTGCAGGAAGTGTGTGTTTATTTGTAAGGCTGCTCTGTTTACTGCGCCTGCAAGACCCTCCACAGGAATGCTCACACACAGATGTGTGTTCTAGGGAACGTTGTTGTGCTTCTTTGGCTTGTCCTAGTTTGGAACCCTCTTAGATATTATGGAAACCTTTTTTTTTTTTTTTTTTGCAGAGATTCAGTAGACACATCAAATCATCACCATGTACATGTATGAGGTAATGTTTAAAAAAGGTTATGGCCAAATAATAAATGAGTGTACTGATGACTTGAGGATCTAAAAACATCTGCAAAAAGATTTATTTTGTGCCTTTCAGTATGTCCATTTATTGATTTACTATCAGCCTTGTTTTAAAAAATGGAGCTTAGGGAACATGAATTTATTTGTCTGTTTATCTGTTTGTTTATTTGTTTGTTTGTTGTAACCTTTTCATAGAGAACTTAGGATGAAAGTGCTGATTAGCACATGTTCGTTCATTAATTTACTGTAAACTGATAAAAAAAAGTTAAATGAGCGAACAATCATATATATATGAAAATGATGCTTCTACAGATTTTTCTATAGATCAGGAAGTGTTGACCTAACATTGAACACAGATTCTCAACTGGGAGAAGTCAAAGAACCTCATTTATAACAGCTTTACCTGGAACGTTTTCCCTTAGGAATCGAACTATTTGTATTCAGGCTTAAAGATGTCTGACACTCACATCTGTGTGTGATCGATCCTATGGAGGATCTTCCAAAGAAGCCATAATCTGTGTCACATGTCTCCTTCAGAAAGAGACAGACAGACAGAATTTGCTTGTGTGTGTGCGTGTGTGTGTTGCAAGGGTCAGTGCCGAGTAATTTGCTGGAGATGAAATTCAACACCAGTTCCAAATCTGCATGACAAATTTGTACAAAGCTGCAGGAAATCAATTAGCACCTACAGGGAGTGACCTTTTTTAGCATGGATACTTGCCCTCTGTTTTTCTTTTCTCTCCCCATTTTTCTTGTTTTTGACATCTTTTTTCTGCTGTAGGAGCATCCCTTCATCATCGTTGCACAAAAAGCGTAAATCCAAAACAGTACAGGAGGAGGCAGAAATGTTCTGAATGTGAGTAATGTAATTAAATACCTAAGTAATTAACATAATTATGTAATTTTGGAGGATTTCTATTGGTGCATTCACACAACGCAAAGGACAGCTGTTGTTATCAAATGGTGGAGACAAATAGAAAAATATATTATATATTTTTTCTATTATATAATAGTATATTATTTGAATTATCATCTGACTAGTATTTATGTTTCATATAGTATTTATGTCAGTTTATTTCTTCTATTTCATTCTATATTTCTATTCCTTGTGTGTGTGTGTGTGTGTGCGTGTGTGTGTGTGTGTGTGCATGCGTGTGCGCGCGTGTAAGAGTGTGAGTTTGCCCTTTGTATAAGCTGAATTACCCCACTACCCCACAGCTTTTGGAGGCCTGACCACTTTCTTCACCACAGAAGAAAATGACTCATTTATTCATTATTTGTTTGTGTTCTGACACACATGGTCTGAGTTAGAAACATGGGTGAAATGACTGTGTGCATATGTGGTGGCTGTGTGTGGGTGTATGTGTGTGGACTGGACCAATTAAGGCCATAACTATGGAAGAGGACCATGTCGCAATCATAGCAGGGAGACAAAAACCATACTGATGAATCAGAAAAAAAAACTAAACAAAAAAACCATATGATTCTTTTCATTATTAAGCAACATTTTGGAATCTTCTCATCTAAAAGGTCAAAGTTTCTCCACGATCTCAAGCACTCTTGTGTGATGGATATGGGACTGTTCTTAAGTTGTAGACACAGTGACAGACTGTATAATCACTGCTCATAACGTGCAATTTATCATTCCACAAGTACAGATTGTCTTGTTGCTCCGCTTACCACAAACTTTTCCTGTAGTCTTCGGCAACTTGTGAAGCCGCTATGCACATCTGCTCTCAGTTATAGAGGTGTACAAGAGTGTGCAGTCTTACAGCTTTTGATTCCCAATATTGCATTTTCATATTATAGCAAAGTATGCGGTGGATGTAATAGAAAAGACAGAAAAAGAGCGAGAGAAGTGAGAGTGAGAGAGCGAGCGAGGAAGAGAGAGAGAGACAGACAAAATGTATGTGTGTGTGTGAGAGACAGAAAAAGAAAAAGAGAGAGAAAGAATGTGTGTGTGTGTGTGTGTGTGAGAACGAGAGAGATGGACACAGAGAGAAAGCGAGGGAGAGATGAAGAGTAGTAAAGAGTAAAGAGTAGAGAATGCATTTTGATCTGTTTTGAATCTTTTTGGGTTTGATTCTCTCTATCTATCTTTCTTTCTATTTCTCTCTCCCCCCTTAGTTTTCTTTTCTCTTTCTCTCTTCTCTCTCTCTCTCTCTCTCTCTCTTTCTCCCCCCCCTTTCTCTTTCTCTCTCTCTGTGTCATCGAACACTCCCCTGAGGGCACTAGCCCTGCTGTTAGAGGGTCGTAGCGTCTCTCTCTTGTCATCAGAGGATGCAGAGGCGTTGCTGCTGCGAGTCCCAGCTGAGACTCAAATAAACAGCCAGCCTACTAACGACACTAATGCAAACAAAGATAAACAGAGATAAACACACAGAAAAACAACATGCAAAAACAAACTCAAACTTGATAAACTCAAACCCGTCAAGAAAAGCATCCGCTAAAACTCGACGAAGCACTTTAGTGCGACAAATAAATAAAGAGAGTGCCCTAGGTGAGGTGAAATGGTGCAGAAGTGCTCTGTACATAGAAGGTCTTGAGAAGTGTGGTGTAAAATAAACAGCCACTCCATCCATCTTGAGCTAAAACCTTGCATCCTCAATCCCAGGTGTGTAACGTTCCGTGAGATGACGCTCTCTCAGGTGGGGTTTCAGCATCCTCCTGCTTCACTGCAGGATGGAAGATGAGCTAAACCAGCCCTGATCAATATAACAAGGACAAGAAAGTAATGACTCGTTTTAATAGGCCGTCTGACAATGTCACTGTGGCCATAAAAACTGCTGGGCCTGTGTTATAGAGCTATTGCAGCAGGTATTCTTAGTCTAGAAAACAAGTAGGCCCGTTATAGTCAGACGTGAACACACCACAGCACAGCTCTGTAGTCGACAGTCTTCCACTCCTTCACTCACCTGAAAAGCGAAAAAGTGAACCAGAGGCGCAGATAAACACAAGAAATCCCAAGACCTGTGAACTTCTTACTCTGGATTTAACCCATTCACAGCACCCCGGAGCAGTGTGTGAGAACAGTACCTTGCTCAGGGATACCTCATTGGTGCCACTAGCAGACCTGGGATCGGAACCCACAGCCTTCTGATTGTAGGGGCAACTCTCTAACCACTAGGACACTGATGCTTGTCAATGAGCTGTCAGGACTAACCAGATCCTAGAAAGGCATGGAAATATTGTATAAGCATTTTTTGAGAACATCCTAAGATGTGTTTTTTTTCTGAACTTGTGGTATCACTTCCATATTTACTGCCAGACACAGGGTAAAAGGACAGCTGTAGCACACTTTTAGTTTTTTTAGAAAAGAAGAGATCTGTTTGTTGCTGCAATCCCCTGACATGGACGTTCCCCATGCTCACCGAGGTCGTCAGACAGGCAGTCAGCAAAACGCTCTTGCTGTAATCTGCTCCTTCGTGTTAAGAGAACTTCCCGCTCCGCTGCAGTTCAACAACCTCTCCGGAAATTATTCACATGATTAACAGGCCATGTTTCTGGGCACTGAGGTGCCTGTGTGCGTCTGAAAAAGAGGAGGGCTGATCTGGAGGTACTCAAAAGACGTTGAGTTTTTATCACACCCGTATTCCGGCAAAGTTGGTATGGTGCACTGTGATTGGCTGATGTTTTTTATTGACAGCCAAAACACCAATCCTAGCGCAGAACGCTAAAAAACGGGCCAATCAGAACGTAGAAGGGCGGGGGTTGTCATAAAATGGGTGGGAAACAAAAAGACTCAACTCAAAGAGCAGCGCGCGCCTGACTCTCCTCAGTACTTAAACGGCTCTCGGTGCTAGAGGAGCATCTCTCTCCGTCCTTAGTTTAGAAGCTTAAACGCTAAATCCGTGTTGACGGTTTTAAACTAACCGTGTGTTATCTAGTCACTTTTGGAAAATAGCAGACAGTTTACAACGACCATGTGGATGTATAAAATCCTTCTCTGCGTGGCTGTGCTCGTTTACTCAGGTGAGTTTGAGCTCGGAGTTGACTGTCTCCAGTTAACGGCTCCCACTGGGCTGCGGTACTGGCTTTGGTTTAGAACATTTTTGGGATTTATTTAACATAATAAATCCCGAGTCTAGCTGACTCCCTGTTATCTCAGGTGAGGACTGGACTAAGGTTTTAAAGGCAAGTTTAACCGCAGTACCTACTTGTCTACGGCGTCCTCCTGGTCTGGTGACACTGTTACAAAAACAATAATGAAGTTTCATAAACAGGAGTCAAAAAAGTGTTATAGTGAAAACAGCCGAGTAGGTCGTCTTCGCCAGAACATCTGGATGAATGAGTCATCGAGCAGGGAAGAAGAGAGAAAGAGAGAGAGAGAGGGAAATGGGGAGAGAGAGAGGGAGATGGAGAGAATGAGAGAGAGAGATGTGCTGATAAACAGGCTGTAAAACAACAGGGTAGCTTCAGATGTTGTTTGTCTCCAGGACCTGCACGCTGCTCTGGGGCTGTGGAAAGGTGAAAGACTGAATAATTTCAGTCTCTGTCACCTTCCTGGGCAGCTGAGGGGCCCTGTGCGGTTGTACAGTGAGTGTTCAGTGAGTGCAGCTTTAATTAGCTCATCCTAATTAAGGGAGAATGTGGGCATGTGAGGGTGGTTTCTTTGTTTTATAAGTGTTAATAGTAGTTTATGGATAAGAATGTAGTTAGCCATGTTGTAGAAGAGTCTTGAAGAAAATCTGATCTCCCTCATGTAAATGTCAGGAGTTAATGGGCAAAGGTTCAGGCCTGGAACCAGGGGAACAGTTGTTGTGAATGGTGATGCAGATGTGAATTTTTCCTCTTCCCTCCTCCTTCTTGGTCTAAGCTGAATCTAATATGCAAACCAGACTCTGGCAACAGCCTGACTGGTCTGTTGTCCTTATCTTCGAGGAGCCCTTTTTCTCTCTCCTGGTCATTAAGACCTTATTCTGTGTCCGGTGAGTTTGGACGGTGAGACGGTAGCTTGCTCATGCGTGTGGAAGTTTGTCTGCAGTTCTGCACTGAGGAGTTTTGTTACTCGGTCAGTCAGGACTTGGCACGCTTCCTCACGGTAATCACAATGAATCCACTCGGCCTGAGTCACCATGCTTAATCAGACAATGATGGATGTCCTTGCATCTTATTACACACTCTGGATTACTCTTACACTGAAACACACTGAACAGGCTCATTTTCCACTCCAGTACTCCACTGCTTCTCTGTTTATTTGTGTCAGACTACTAGTGTACAATCTGATTAGTTTTACTAGAGACTCCCTTCTTGTTTTACCCCACATGCTCTGTCTCATATATCCTTTATTCCTTTTTTTAAATGAAAAGGTAATTTAGCATTATCCTCATAGTCCACATGTTTTAGCTCAATCAGTGTTGTTTTGCATGGCAGAAAGCAAGAGAAACGCTCTGCAGGATTACCAGAAAACTGATGGAGTTCGTCTGGTCGCTCCACCTGATTCCTCGTTCATGACTAAAAGCAGGAAGATGAGTGTGGGAAAGTGTGCCCGTCGCTGCAGCCGCAACAGGAAGCTCCCCTTCACCTGCAGGTATTGAAGCCTACATAGGTCAATAAGTGCAACCAGTCTGTTTATTATCTATTCATAGAAACCTGTTAAGGTTAATCTTGCAGTTGTTGGAGTTTACCTTGACAAAACAGTTTCCAAAAATAAAGCACTGAACAGCATTTCTCCTTTCGAACCTCCTGAGGATTGTTTCAATAGTCTTTCATTGGCCTAATGCACACTGAAGAGTGTGCTCAGAGGAAGCAGCTGGAAGCTAGATTACAAGTGGAAATCTAGATTCAGCAGATCAAGTACTTCCTTTTTTCATGTTTTGGATAACAGCTGTTTTGCCCCAGTGCCATATTGTGATAGTGAGACAACGATTTGTTGGCTTCTGTCACTTATTTTGCCTTATGAAGTTTGGATCTGGAAATGCTTTAAAAAAGGAAAATCACAGGAAGCAACCTACTTTACTAGGCAGAACATATAGCAGCTGTTGTTAGCAGTTAGTTACACTATATGGACAAAAGTATTTTGACGTACCTGTTTCTCAGGTTTTGGGCTAGGCCCCTTACTTCCAGTGAAGGGTAATCTTAATGCTTCGGTAAACCAAGACATTTTGGGCAACGCCATGCTTCCAACTTTGTGGACAGTGTTTGGGAAAAGGCCCTTTTCTATTCCAGCATGACTGCGCCTCAATGCACAAAGCAAGCTCCATAAAGACATGGTTGGATGAGTTTAGTGTGGAAGAACTTGACTGGCCCATACAGCCCTGACCTCAACCCCATCAACACCTTTGGGATGAACTGGCATGGAGATTGTGAGCCAGACCTTCTCGCCCAACATCAGTGCCTGACCTCTTAAATTCTCCACAGAATGAAAGGGCACAGATTCCCACAGAAACGCCGAACTCTTGTGGAAAGAATAACAAGAAGAGTGGGAGCTGTTATAGCTTCAAAGGGGGACGAACTCCATATTAAAGTCTATGGATTTGAATGCAATGTCACTAAAGTTCCTGTAAGTGTAATGGTCAGGTGTCCTAATACTTTTGTTCATATAGTGTATCATATATGTCTCTCTTTTCAATCAAAGGTTATGTATATTACAAATACCTAAACGTCTAACCAAATCAATGAATAAACTAATTTGCACACAATCTTTCTCTCTAGAGCATTCAGCTTTGATCAGAATGGCACAAAGTGTCATTTGCTCTCCTTTGATGGACTGACCCTGGGCGTCCGCAAGGAGAATGACTTCAACTTTGACCTTTACGAGAAAAAAGGTAAGAGAAAGAGATAGCTGTCATTACATCCATGTAGTCTCCTGCTGTTTCAGTTTGTTAAAGATAGTAAACTTCCCCCGATTTGATTAGTAAGTTCTTAATTGGATTATGAATAGAGAGAGTGTCGCCTTTAAAATGTGTGTCCAGCTGTTTACATCCGTTCTTTGTTTTTCATGGGAGACTTTTGGGCTACATACATGCAATTTACCATCCTGACATTGTATGCCTGCTGGAAACTGTATAAAAATCTTAGCATGCTGGTAAGGGGTTTTATTTGTGTAGAGAATGAATAAAAGTTTCAGTCATTAGGATAAGCATGAGGGGTCTTTTTAAATACCTGGATTTCTGCATGGCAGATCTTGATTTAATCGTAGTACAGACCATCGTAATTTCAATACAGAACATATGACAGTGCAAAATCTTTATTGAACAATTTGTTTAAATAATCAAGATAACAGAAACATATGTTCAGTATATGTCCAAACGTTTGCAGACATCTAATATTTCTTCTAATTTTTACTTATACTCAACAGAAGTATTGGCCAGTTTGTCCCCCTTCTACAACACTAACATTCCTGCGAAGGCTTTATACTAGACGTTGGAACGTTCCTATTGCTCGCATTTAGCTGCAAAGCAATAGTGAATAGATTTGTTATTGCTGGGCAATTAGTTCTGGATCACTTACACCAACTCATCCTAGAGCTTTTAGAGGCTTTACACACTAATAGCTCAACTTGCATCTCAGATCAGAATTGTTTATGAACTGTTTTCGTAAAATCCAGCCTTTAAAAAAGAGAGTACTTTCTGAAACCGTAAACATGTTTTTTCATAAATGTTGTCTGTTGTCAAGGCATGGCAAGTTCAGGTTTTGCAGCTGAAAATGACAAACGCCAGTGCTGTTCTTAAATCTGACCGAAAATTTCATTTAGCCTGTCAGCAGCAACGTTCAGGTCAGGTGCTGCTACATGTTTCTATTGTTTCATGCGCAAATTTGGCTAAAGGTCATCTTTAAAGATGGACAGTTTCAACATGAAATGTGGAGTTATAAATGACTGATAGAGGATATTCAGATCACTTCAGATCACAGCACAACATTTAAACAAGTCTCTAACCTCGCCATTCCAAAATAGGGATTTTTTTTATAAGAGCCTTTTTGCTGTTGGATTGTCAGGTAATTTGATTTCTCTAGAACTAGATTATAGACAGATGTCCTGACATTTTTTCCTTATACCTCTTGAAATATGTTCTTGTCCCAAAACAGCCCTAACTGTGATACTTTCTCCACCATAACTCACAGCTTTAGTGTTGTTGTGCAGCACTTGCTTTTTTACAAACAAATCCCTTGCATTTTTCATCTAATGTTTTAATTGTCCATAAAACATTTTACAGTACTTCTGTGAACTATTTATTATTCTTCAGCAAATTTGAAACAGACAGACATATTTCCTCTGAGCAATCTACTATGGGCACCACTTTTTCCAATGTTTTTCTTGTTTAGACTCATAGTCATATGTATTATCAAGTACAGGAGATACATGCAGATCCTTAGCTGTCATCCATGTGGTCCACGTGTCTTGTTGGAGGATTCTCTGGCAAACCCATGCACTGAATTTTATAAGATACTTACGTCAAAGGAAGTTATTTTCCTTTATTTGTAAACCAACCACCTGACTGTCAACTAATGTAGGGCTGTGCTTTTGCAAACCTTTCTGGGTTTGAGATTCAATACCATTTCATTTGGGGTCCTCTAAAATAGTTTTTTTAAGGCATAAATGATTTGAAGAAATCTCTGTTGTGAGTAGGCAACTAAAAGTTTATTAGAACTGCAAATACAGTTATTAGCACATCTGACTCCAGTTATTCTTGTCAATAGGTAATTATTGTAGAGCACAGGAGAGCCAAATCCTGGAGAGCCAAATTGCTGCAGAATTTAGCATTCTACCTCATTTAACACACCTGTTTTAGCATGTCAGTTTATTATCAAAGCCTACATGTCATGAATTTGGAAAACATCATCCGCACAGATGCAGATATTTTTTATGCCATTTTTCTGTAGTTGTTTAGCCTCCTATACCTTTGAAAGTAGCATATTAGGTCACTGAACTGCTCTCCTTAGAGCGGTTATACTGTTTTGCATGTTTTGTTTTCTGATCTACACACATGAATTCCACTTGTTTTGGTCATTCTTCATTTACATGTTAGACAGTTTTAGAATTATCCACATGTGTGTGGATGAGGCTAGAGGAGAACATAGCAAGACTAGCAAGGCCATATAGGACACAGTGTGTGATCCGTGGACTAGATATTCATTTTATCAGTGATCTTGAATGTTTAAAACACTTGTTTAATAAACATATGACAGTGTAAAATAGCGTGTGTGCTGTTGTATGTAATACGTGTTTCCTTATTTATTATTATAAGCTGGATCTAATGGAAGGCCTGTTAGGAAGCATTCATACAGAAACGCAGGTGTTCCTCAGTGGCTTGCAACCTGCAGATGACCCACACATAAACATTGACACACACACACATATGCACACATAGACACACTCATACACCCACTTACATAAATGTTAGAAGTTTATCTCCGTAGTGAGATGGCACAGTATTTTGAGCCTGTGTCATGATCACCATGCATGCTATGTCAGCTTAGCTGCAGATTTTCTGCACAGTTTTAACCCCAAGTCACAAAAAAATTTTTTATTGAGAAGTAAAAGTGATTGTTGACCTGATTATTTTTGCTTTGTTACCCCTGCAGACTTTGTAAAAGAGTGCATTATCGGCGCAGGGCTAAATTACAAAGGGAGGAGATCAGTGACTGAGACTGGTGTGGAGTGCCAGCACTGGACTTCAAGCACTCCACATGAACACCGGTAAGACTCTCCCTTCACCCCTCCTTCTCTCTCTCTCTCTCTCTCTCTCTGTGTTTAAGGAGAGTTAAACTTAAATGCCCAGTACTTGCAGTTTAAGTTCTTTAAAAAACTCCTCTTGTACCTCAATATGAGGACTACATATTAAAGTGATTTTTAGAATAAGGAAAAGGAGCTTGCTCCGTCCGCTCCACGCATCGACTTTGTACTGCAGTACTTCCAGGAATGGTGCACTTTGGGGCAGCTGATGACCTAGAGGTTAGAGAGTTGCCCTTACAATTAGAAGGTTGTGGGTTTGAATCCCAGGACTGCTTGTGGCACGACCGAGGTAACCATCCCCACACACTGCTCCCCAGGCATCCGCCATTGGTGGCAGCCCACTGCTTCACTTAGTGAGTGGGTTAAATGCAGAGAAAGATTTTCACATCGTTGACACTGTGTGCTGTGGTGTATTCAGGCGTGGCTATAAGGGGCCAGTTTTATACTCCTTTCTTATGGCCAAGTTTCATAGGCACGTTTTCTCTGTAATTGAATAACAAATGGAGAACAGTTTCATTCAGAGCTCACAACAGTCTGCTTTGATTATTTGATCTAATTATGTAATGATTTAGTGATTAATTCAGCATGTTATTAGAGCTGATTCTTTGGACTCGGTGGCTCACTGGAACCTCCCTTGTCCAGCTCTGATGGCGAGCTCAGCTTTATAGAACTCAGCTAATGAAGCAACACCGTCAGAGCTCCATGTGCATGTGAGCATCCAGAAAAAAACATGCTGCACTAACAATGTGCAATGGAATACAACCACATATGTAACACAGTTGTGAAAACTTTATACAAACATACTCTATTCTATACAAGCAGTAGAAAACTTCAGTTGTGTAGAGTTTAGAGAGATGTAGTGTTTACAAGTTCATTATGAAGGGTCAGTGTAATGGTGGGAGTATGACACAAAGCAGGACAAAGCTCAGATAAGATAATCTAGAGGGCTTATTTGCCAAGAGTTCATTATGACTGCAAAGGCTCGTTAGAGGTGCGGTCAGTTTTTTGCCTGGCTTTTACTACAGATGGAGAAAATAGTAAGACACTGTCTCTCTGCGAATAGAGCTATAGATCTTTTGACTTCAAAAGCTGCAGAGGCATGAAAAGATGATTACCTTGAAGAGACCTTGAGTCTTTTTGTTTAAAGTCTCTTTCACTCTCTTTTTTTCTTTTTCTAAAACCTTTTATCTTTTCTAATGGACTGTAGTACACTTAACAGGTCATGCTTGAAATGCTCCCTTGTGAAACATCACAGGCATGTTTTTTTGTTACTCTGGTAAAAGGATTTTGTGCCACTACGTTAAATAATTTGTTACAGATCTTTCTAACGATCATACTAAAATTTGAAATCCTAAGATTGTCAGGAGTGACATTTGTCTGAGAGCACTATAGTGAACATTATAGTGAACGTGCTTTGAACAGACTATAAGGATGTAGTATGAGCACATGAGCAAGTTAACTGCTGTTGTGAATGTGATGTGCTGCTGAATGGCATATTGCTTAGGTTTTCCACATATGTAATGATGTTTTTCTTCTTTGCTCAAAGCCAAATGGAAGGTCAGAGGTGCATTTCCAGCCTCAAGAGATATGTGATGTGTGAAAATGGTCTCCGGGCAGAAAGGCGGTGTCTTAAAAAACCTGAGGGAATCTGAGAGTCTCTGTCTCTTTTGATCTGAACCTGTGTCATGGTTTTGTGATTTACTCATTTGAGTGGGTGTATGGGGGAGGGCTAGGAAAAGGTAACTTCACCATCTAGGATGGTGTTCTGTGTCTCTGTTGACATTTTCCCCTCAGTTTTCTAAAATCTGATTGACTTTAAGAGGTTAACAGGCACACAGAAGCCTCAGTAGCACAGCTGTTTGTTGTTTTCTGAATTTACAGATGAAATAAAACAATCCCTTGTGTTTACCCCCACTCTCCATTCAGCTTCTTACCCTGGATGCACAAGCAGAAGGACCTTCAAGGGAACTTATGCCGGAATCCAGACAACAGTACCACAGGCCCATGGTGCTTTACAAAGAATCCCAACATACGTTATCAAAACTGCCACATTCCCCAGTGCTCAGAGGGTAAGGAATGTTCAATTCTCCAGCATTTAATGTGACTGGAACTGAAATAAAACAAACACTATGTATAGTGTTAATCTTAAAAAATAATAATAATTAAAAGAAAATGTTACAACCTGTATATGTGTTTTTGTTAACATACATGGTTTTGAGATATTTAGTTTGAAGTACATTGTAAAGATTTTACACTATAAAGGACCTAGATTCTTGAATGCACTTTGCTGTTTACTAAATCAGGACATGGGAGAATGTGGACTGAGTATGCAGAGTGGATAGAGAGGGGTTTTTAGTGGAGATAGCGATCAAGCAGACAGAGACAGCCTCTTGTCTATTCTCAGAGCGCTGTGGTAAAATACGGCTGGGAGGGTTTGTTAATAAATTAGTTTCCCATAATCAGAAACACACACAGGGAGATGTAAAATCAAGGTTTCAAGAAAATGGCCAGCATAAACATCTGTTTCCAATATGCTGCTCAAGCATTTATAGTGAAGTACAAGTCATAATAGGCTTTAGAGAGAGTACTGATACTTAGATGACCTCTTTCTGCTGTGATGTCCAGTGTACTCCAACACTGGGTCGTTATGACTAAGCTCCTGCATTTCTATTACTCGTTTCGGTAACCTTTGATTAAATGAAATCTGTTAGAAACTACAGTTTAGTCTCTGGAGTCAAACAAGATTATTATTATTATTATTATTAAGATGAGGTGTTACCTGATTTCGCACTTAATCCAAAAGCTACTTTGGATTGCTGCTAGGTGAGAAAGATGGAAAAAATAGATTACAATTAACCTTAACCTAGGTCACTGAGTCATGATTATTCCATCATCTTATTTTTTTCATGTCATAGTAAATTTCTCCTCTTTGAGAATACTAATTTACCTCAGCTGTATTTGTGAGTATTCCTCTGGGTCTAGTCCTCCGTTGAGGCTGAGATTCTTACCAGCCATGTTCCTCTCAACAGTGGAATGTATGACGTGTAATGGAGAAAGCTACAGAGGACCCATGGACCACACGGAGAGCGGCAGAGAATGCCAGCGCTGGGACCTGGATGAACCTCACAAACACCTCTTCCACCCCAAAAGGTAGGAGCTCTCATGGGTAAAGCATAGCTCAGGGGACCACATCAATCACCAAGTTTCCTGGGACTTATATAACCCTTGCAGTGTAATTATAACTGGTAACCAGGCAGCTGACAGCCACACTGTGTACATATTTTCTCAAGCTACGGTATGTATGACGTTTAGAATAAATCTCGTCTCGTTACATGTCACACTTTTGTGTTTGTTCAGATTACCTTAAGTTGTGCTAAATAGTTTAATTATCCGTAATGCTATATGAGATACTTCATGAGCAGTGTATTGTATTGTGAGCAGTGTATTGTATTGGACATGGTGCAACCATTCCAACAATGCTAAGTATCAGTTCAGTCAAGAGAAAGTTCATAAAAGTTATAGTTCATCCACATTTTAAAAGAATGATACATTTTGAGCACATTTGTTTGCCAGAAAAGTTACCTGAAAGTGATGGTTCACCCATACCTTTTTAAGAATCACCTTTCAGAAAGTTAGTTTTGTTATTTGTGCCATGCATATTGTAAATATGTGCAACCTATATTTTAGATATGTGCAATAATTTCTTCTTTAAATAACATAATCAGATTTCCACATTTCCACAGCACGAGCCAGATATATTTCTTAGCTTAGATCCAAGCAGTCTTGGAAAACAACAGTGACATGGGTTTAGAAATAAATGTCAGTTTGTTTAGCTACTCTCCCATAAGAGAACCAAAGCTCTTTAATCTCAAAGAAGTACTCGTACTACATTTACCTCAGAAGGAATGACATTTGCCAACAGCTTTCGAAAACATTTGAAAAAAAAATCAATAAAGTGTATTCCCAGCACTTGCCAGTGTGGGAACTGTGTCATGTCCCTGTTTAACATAAATCAAAAGAAAAGTGACCATTTTGTGTGAACCTTCCAAAAAGGCAAGTTCAGCCATGTTGTTTTAAGCCTTTGAGACTTTAGGGTTCACCCAAGCAGTTCAGAGAGACCTTGCTGACTTCAGCAGTAGCACAGAATCGGTTGCTCTACTTTGCTGCAGGTTATTGTTGGTTCTCTCTGTTATAAATCAGTGCTGCTGTGGGCCAGCAGGAGTGTGGTGTCTTGTGTTAGAATTGCTTTTCCTCTGACAGGTACCCAGATAAAGGCCTGAAGGATAACTACTGCAGAAACCCAAATGGGCGCCAGCGACCCTGGTGCTTCACTACTGATCCCAGCACTCCTTGGGAGTACTGCAGCATTAAACAATGTGGTGAGTGTGTTTTGTGTGTATATGTGACAGAAAATAAGGAGATAGAAAGAAGAAAAGAAAAAAAAGCAAAATTTACAGCTTCCTCTTCTGGTAGCTCCCTTTTTGTTGGGACCCTCACAGGAATGTTGCTTGCAGCACAGAGAGGAGTGGAAGGTTCACTCATAAAACTCCTTTTCTTCGCTATGCTTCAGTGCTTCTCATGTTCACTAATATCGGAGTATTTGTTTTTTCTCATCAGCGCACTGGCGCATGGCCTTATCTGCATGAGAACTCGGTGTCGTGGTTTGGATTGCTGTGTAAACCCTCCATCCACCCTAAAGACATAACACGTGTGGAGGTTTTACCCCCCACCACAGCATTCTCGGCTCTCCTAACCTGATGTCCCTGCTTCCTCTGACTCTGCTGGGGGTTGTTTTCATTACCAAGATGACATTGTGGGGGTTCAGGGAGCAGTGATTCAGAAACACAGGCCTGATGTGCGCTGAGCTATGCTTGTGTTCCAGCCACATTTGTTTTCTGCTCTATATGAAAGAAAACAAAAGAACCAAATGGGCAGATCTCACAGAAAATGTGCATCTGCCCTGCTCTCTTTTCTGGTCGGTAGAGCAGATCATGTTTTTAAAAGCCCTCTTTAGTGCAGAAATCTCTACAGATATTACGCATATACTGTATGACAACAATGTGCTTGCTGACACACAAGGCCTGTAAAAGCGATTAATGTCTGTGTGCATTTAGATGGCCTTGGTCCACTTGGAACATGTGCTTGTTGACTGTCAGACTCCATTTTTTAGGGCCAGATACACTCTTAAAACCTACCCTGCTACTCTGCAGTAAACACAGAAAAACTCGAAGCACACAGTATTCTATTGTTTTTGTTGTTCTGTCTTTCTTTCTGCTAATGAGATTGAGTCCTACACGACACAGCCTGAGTATGCAGCAGTTTGGATGCAGCAGTTTGGATAAACAATATTAACAAGCAAGGCCTGGTTAAAAGCATGCGTATATACACACACGTACACGCGCGTGTGTGTGCATGTAACTTTTTATATAAGCTTTTTTTTTCATTAGCGAGGGGCCTTATGGATTTCAGACATACTGAAGGAACTCCAGATTCTGAGACTGTAGAATCTGTGTCTGATCAGTGAATGTGGTCGGATATAGAGAGTTGAAAACTTAAAGTGTATGTCTATGAAGAATTGAATTAAGCTTTTAACCAGAAATCTGCTGTCAGCTGTTTTTATCAGTTCTACTAAGCAACTGCTTTGACTCACTTGGGAAGCATTGCTTTTTCTCAAGGAAAACAGAGCTATTGTTATTGCACTCTGAACGAGCTCAGTTGTAGAGTGAGAGTGATTCATCATTTATCATGCTGAAGGAGTGATGTTTATCTCTGTCTTTTTGTCTCTCATTCTCTTTCTATGTGTGTTTTCCTCCTTCTCAGACTCTGACAACCATAGTGATGTTGAAACTACTACTGCATGTTTCCATGGTAATGGAGAAGGGTATCGTGGGACAGTAGCAGTGCCTCGTGATGGCCTAACCTGTCAAAGATGGGACACCCAGTTTCCCCATTCACATTCCTACTTACCCCAGGATTACCGCTGCAAGTGAGTGCTCAACTGTGAAAAATCACATTTAGTAGATGTAGTAATTTATACTGTTTTTTTACTCAGATATTCAAAAGTTGCACCACACCCACAGTAGCAGTGGGAGTGTTATTCTTTAGTGAAGACGTCTCATGGGGCCAGATATGAGCTTATAAAGAGAATACACCTCTGGGGACAACTTGTAAAGCTTTTGGTGCTGTATTACAGCAAAATTCACCACTAATAAGGCTACGTGCATTCTAAAACCAGCCTCAATTTTTTCTCTAGTCCATGCTCTCTTAATGTCCAAGGTACAAGCAACACAAGCAAATAACACAAGTAAAATGAGCTAGCTAGCTAGAAATTGTTATTTTAATGGAACAGTTTACCTTGCAAGAGGTAATGTTTGTTGCAAGGTATTCTTTGCTGCTTTTTTTGGGAAGACTTTTTGGCCATGCTAATGTATGTTACATTTATTGGCTAATGACAGGCAGGTTGTCATTCAGACAGAGTTGACCAGCACACTATTATCAAGCTCCACCTTTATGAGGCACTGGTTTTCAATATCAGTTTATTCTCACCCTAGTAAGTCACCCTAATATATTCCCATCTGTATTTATCTTTCATCTTTCATTTTCAAAGTGTGCCTATCTGGGAACAGGATTGAGTCTACTAATATATATGATTTTGTGTATGCAATTATACAAACTTGGTATTCCCAATATTTGCCACAAAACACATTCTTAGTCTATGCCACATATTCTCTGTAATGCTGCTTTTTGTGTGTGTGTGTGTGTGTGTGTGTGTGTGTGTGTGTGTGTGTGTGTGTGTGTGTTGTGTATTGTGTATGTGTGTATATGCAGAGACCTAAGGGAGAACTATTGCAGGAATCCTGATGGTCGTCTTGCCCCATGGTGCTTCACTACTGACCCTAACGTCTCTTGGGCCTTTTGTGTGAACATTCCACGCTGTGGGGCCACAATTGCTGAATCTGAGGGTAAGATCCTCAGAACAGTATTTGTCCTTTTCTAGTTTTACAGTTCCCGCCTTTATAATAATCTCAACTTACTACAGACCAGCACTGCCTTACTGGGCATAACTGACATTCTGTGCTTGCTCATACACAATAAGTCCAAAAGTTTGTAGATACCTGCTCATCAAAATCTTCTTTTGAAATCAAAGGTATTAAAAGGGAGCCTTTACTTTCTGGAAAGGCTTTACACTGTTGTTCTCTTCTATTCTCATCATCTGCTTGTTTTTCCTTTCCTTTGACTTTTACTCTCCAAGAATGTTAAATAGCCTCTGTAAAAAATTGGGAAGAGACCATTTGCCTTTGGTTTTCGCTTTTTTTTTTTTTTTTTTTTTTTTTTCCTCATCAACCTTTGGTTTTTGCTTTTCTTTTTTTTCCCCCCAACCCAAAATACTCCATGTTTTTTTGATCTTTGATTTCTTTGGTCTTGCAGCCTGTAAGATCTACACAAGTTCTCTTTTAGTGCAGCAATTCTTAAAAGATGCAGCTTTTGTTCTTTTTCTTCCATGTCTGCTTTTGGCATTCATGCAGCCTTGTCCCTGTAGTCCCAACTCCATAGAAAACAGCAGTGTGGGAGACAGAATGACTCAAACATTAATCACCATTGACAGCTACATGAGACTGGCAGGGCCCAGGGGACGTTGCATTGGAGAACTTACACAGGCGCTGATGCTAAAATCAATTTAGCTGCAGTTCTGATTGGGGCTACTGGGACAAGAGGCTCAGGTACCTTTGGGAAAAGGGAACCATTGTGTGTTTCTGTAAGCCTTTCCAGCTTGTTGAGAACCCTACAACTACAGAATTATTCGCTGAATATTCAATAAAGTCTGAGCAGGAACGCTGACACAAGTACATCAGGCCTTAGTGTAAGATCCACTGTAATACTTTGTAATCTGTTCCCCCCCTGACCATGTTTCTCTATTTTCAGAGTGTTATCCAGGCAATGGCGAGACGTACAGAGGCAAGCAGGTGAAGACTCGTTCAGGCATGACCTGTGCTCCATGGAAAGAGTATTCTGAGAGGTGAGACTTTGTTCTGTAGCTTCAAACTTAAGTATACATTAGATGTCATCCCGTGCTGAGAATCAAAATGAAACAGAGGCATGAGACGTAAGATGTTAATTACAGGTGGCATCCCAATATTTTTTCCACACCTTACAATAAAACAGTACAATAAACATGTATCTTCATACACCAAATCTTTTAAGCCTCTGATATTCACTTAGTTACCATGGAAACGAAACTGGGTCCATTTCCTACATGTTATTCATTGCAGGATTTCAAGGACAGTCTCATAATGCATCCATGCTGTTTATGAGAGGAGTGATCTATTTAGTTGTTTGGTTCAAGGGTACAGCTCTGTAATAAAATTAATGGGACAGGCAAGATGGCACATGAACAGGCATGTTCCATTTTTATACCCTGTTTTCTCTTTTCATTGAACTTTCTGTATTATCACAGTTTGAACTTAAGTGCAGTAAGATGCATAGCACCCAGTATCTAGTTGGACTGTTCAGTCTAAGGTTAGATCCATTCGTGTGTGTTCTCTGATTAAAACAGGCAGTGCAGAACACCAGTGATTTTCCGTTTCCACACAGACGCTGAAATCTGTGGCATTAAATAACTTCCTTGTTTTATGAACAAGTTCCAGGTCAAAAGTCACTCCCCCCTGTCTCTGCGAAAACCCAGCAGAGTAATGAAACGAAGCACAGGGGTTCCTGGATTGTCAGGGTGTATTTGTCTTGCTTGAGAAAATAAGCCTCTCACAGTTTTCTAAGGAAGAAAAACACATTTTAGTGGTGGACCCCTGTTTTAGAGAGCTCTAATTGATGTTAAAATGTGGCAGTTGGAGTGACTTAATTCCCCAAGAATTACAGGCCGTCTACCCCAGCTGGAGCAGCATGTTTCAGCAATGACCTCTGCCCTCCCTCAGACAAACCTCTTGCCATGCACACATCAAAGGTGGTCAGGTTCATCGTTTGGTTTACACCCTACAAGACTTCACAGCCAGGTCAGAGGCCGCTCACAGGAAAACCTCAGACATACGGGTTTATGCTGGTGTGAAGCTTGTTGGAAATTAGATTGAAAAGTCCAACCTCTTAGGCCTCTGGAGTGTTTGGGTTTAGTTGCTCATATGGAATTTCTGCTGGAAATTTGCAGTGTTTTGACAGTGGCGTACCCTGAATGTGGAGGATTCCTGACTGTTAATGTGGGAGAGCTGAGTGAGAGGTCATGTCATGAGTAACGCTGAAGCCAAATGCTTCTCTGTTCCTCCAGAGAGTCAACTTCACAGCTAGACAGTTCTAGTAGCAAAAATACAAAGAGAATCTATTACTCATGCATTCTAATTAGATTACTCATGATGTTAGAGGTGAATGGATTTGCCCTCTAAAGTATTCTATTTCAGAAGCACATACAAATATTAGGACTTTAATAATCATATTATTCTAGAGTTTGTATTCTGTGGCAAATGTGCAGTAAATTGTGTAACCTTACATTGTTTTGTCTTTTGTTTTACATTGCGTCATTATGTGGGTATCTTCTAATGTTTCTGTTATCAGAAAAGAGCAAAACATGGTGACACTGAGTGAAGAATTGGAAGGAAATTTCTGCAGGAATCCAGACCAGGACAAGCACGGTCCATGGTGCTACACCAACACCTCTCTTATCCCCTGGGACTACTGCACAGTCAAGCTCTGTGAGTTACACATACTGTACATAGCTATAAACATTTATATGCTGTCTCAGACTCTTTAAATAGACATTACACACATCATCCAATTTAGCTAGTCTACAGTTTGTCTGAAAACTCCTGGCCATTTGGCCTCAAAATATGTAATTTTGTAAAAGTGTTTATACATTTATATCTCTATTTATATCGGCTCTATTAAAACCCAGCAAACAGCAAAGTGTTGTTGTAGTGACTACTTTTACTTTTATTAGAAATGTAATTTAGTTAAGCACCTTAACTTGCCACAGTCAAATGTTTCTGCACTTTGGGCGTCGTTGGCCCCTTGGTCAGTCACATGCACTGCATTTTTGACATCTAATATCAACACTTTGGGCTTTTCTAGCATGTGGTCCATGATTTCCAAACCACACACACACACTTTCCTAAAGAATTGTTGTTTAATTAATGAGAGTAAAGTCTACCTGGGTTTGACTGTCAGCACCTCCTTTGTCTCTGCTGCAAGCCCTTGCACACACACAGACACACATTATAACCTAAGCAGAAGTGATTCACAATCATAGATCATGCACAGTTAATGTGAAGGCTAAGTAATCCCACATGCTGTCCCAGTTAATACAGAATGCCTCACACATTTTCACTCAAACAGTTTAAACAAACTGCTTAGTTCTTTGCTAGCTAATAATGAAATAAAAAATGTAGAGTAATTTGTTTGTGTGTTTTGCAGGCGAGCCATTAGAAAATGCTCTACCACAAAAAGGTAATATACATGCTTTCATTCAAATTAAGTGAGTATATTTGATGTAACAGTTGTTTTAACTGTTAACAGTTTTCATAGAACTGTAAATAGAATTTTCTCCTTGTTTCTGTTGCTCTAGCCGAAGTCCCACAGACATCCTGTTTTGTTCATAAGCAAGTGAGAATAGTGGGTGGGGGCCCAGTACCAATTCAAGAAGGCAGTTGGATGGTCAGCATACAAAAGGGGTGGGTAACTTTACAATGACTCCAAAAGTTTATTTCCAATTAGTAGAACGTTTACAACAAGTCACAGTAAATATTGTGGGAATAAATGTTGATACTCTTGGCTGCACTTTGTGGGACCTTTTTGTAAATCTTGTTTTTATACAATGTGCCATTTGTAGCATGGCAAGTACCCAATGTGAATTCCCTGGAAATTCCCTTCCGAAAATGCTTAGTGATCTATGCTGCATTATATGTGAAATGCCTTTAAACGTCTGCTTGGTGCATAGTGTTTTATAATGTGCAAATTTCCTGTTAGCTACATTTAGACGGCTCACAGTCTCATGTCCTGCTGATCTGTTCAGGGCCACTCACTGGTGCGGAGGCTCTCTGGTTCGTGAGGAGTGGGTGCTGACAGACAGAGAGTGCTTCTCCTCATGGTAATTATCTACAGCCCTGTTACACAAGCACATCATGTCCTGTATTTGACCTCCAGTTTCTCAGGGCAGAAGGGTTCTTTCTCCTGATCTCTCATCATTTATCTTACATATCTGACTTAACAAATCAGAGCCACTGATGCTTTGGGACCAAAGATATTAGAGCACGCCATATATGTACATTTTTACCAAATACCCATGTGAGTCATTGGAGGAATTTGTGGCTGATTTATTGGATTAAATTACATTTTCCTGCATGAGCACACAAATATCACATACAGAAAAATGCAGTGATAATGATATGATGATTATAACACTAGGAACTCTTGTTCTTTAAGCTTCTCTTTTTTCAAAGAGGCAGTAAATATATCCCATAGATATGAAGAATTTTACATAACCTCAAACACTTTAGTGAATCAAATGAATACAATGATCAATGCCAGGCAACAGACATCAACCAAAGCTTGTTTGTCTCGTCCTCAGTGTCGCTGACCTATCAGAGTACAGAGTGTGGCTTGGTTCTGCACATCTGAATGAGACTGGTGAGAGTAGTTGGAGCAGGCAAGAAAGGAAGATTGTTCACGTTGTCTGCGGCCCAGAGGGCTCTGGACTTGCCCTGCTGCAACTGGCACAGTAAGATATTTCAGCTAAGACATTAACCTAGGGCTTGAAGCCTAAACATCCACTTTAGTGTCTTACAGAGCTTGTTAAATGTCACCAAATTGCTCTGTCTATTTCTACTAGACCTGCTCTCATAACTGAACATGTGAGGATCATCCAATTGCCGGTAGCTGGCTGTAGAATTCGGGAGGGCATTGTGTGTTCTACATATGGCTGGGGAGAAATTAAAGGTAAGCATTATTTCATAGTCTTGGTGGAGTACTTATATTGGACCATCACACAATATAATAATCAAACTATGTAAAAATCTTCCAGGTACTGGACATGAAGGATTATTAAAGAGCGTTCAGTTGCCTATTGTCAGCAATGAACGCTGCCAACAGATGCATAGGGGGAGTCTTCAGATCACTGATGCTAAAGTGTGTGCTGGTGGAAAGAGGGATGAAGGAGTGTGTGAGGTGAGAAGATTGACCCAGTATTCCATCATATCTCATTGGGGTTGTCAATAAACTACCACAATGAACAATGTCATACACATTTATTCAGATTTAATTGAGATTGCGTTAACCCTGGATATATGTTGTATTTCCAACAGAAAGACTATGGTGGCCCACTAGTATGTCAGGAAAAAGGGAGTAAAGTTATAGTGGGCGTGAGTATCCATGGCAGAGGATGTGCTCGACACAATCGACCAAGCATTTTTGTCAATGTAGCCCACTATACAGGATGGATTCATAAAGTGTTCAAAACCTACCCCTACTCAGATCTTAATTACTAAACAGAACCTTGGAAGACCTGGAACTGGACAATCCAGAGGATCCAAACCTGAATTCTGAAAAAAAACCATGCGTGAACCACACAAGTGACTACACATCTCACACATATAAGCAAAGTCGTGGTTAGAAATTAAAAAGATGTCTGAAATATGGATTGTGACCTGCCTGGAGAGACCTGTTTGGTTGAAAACTGGTCTGGTGTGGGAACATATCACAAGCGCAGCATTGGATGTGAACAATGTGCACAACGATAAAACAACTGAGGAAAAGCAACAGTGGTAAAAAGAGACAATACACTTTAAAGACGTGTTTATAGACAAGGATAAGGACTACTGGTAAGTAGTCATACTACCAGAACCTGCACGTCGTAATGACTGTAGCAATACATGAACACTGACCAAAAACCTTAACTTCTGGAGGAAAATGCTGCCCCGGTATACAAAGTTTTTTTTTCAGTCGGCTCACATAACACCTTTTAAATTAAGGGCTGTACAAAAAAAATTGCATTTTGGACTGAGGAATTGACCACTTAGAATCTGGAGTCATACAAAGAACTGAATTGTCAGAGATTACTAACACATGTACAGTATATTTAAACCTTTATAGAGGTAAAAAAGTATCTTTATGGGTCAACTATAAATAAATACCCTGCAGTATTAGCTGTGTTACAAAATGTGTGTATAGTATACATGTAGAATGTCTTGGGGATAATAGTATTCATAAAGGTTTTTACTTTATGCTCCTGATAATACTTGAATACAGACACAAACAACAAAACACTGTCAGCTCTAATGCCATGTTCTCATTTCAGGCATTGAGGATTAGGTTTGCTTTTTGCAGTTGTCTACTTTGTGACCAGTCAATGGCATAGTTGTCATAACATGTTCGTGTGTCCCCTACCTACGCTGTGCTTTGGTTATTAGAAGCCATAGACGGATTTGGTGCTGTAAATAGTGTAGTCATTTGAGTGTTATGAACACTCATGATGCTTGGGTAGGTCTTATAGACCTTTTAATCAAGGCTTTAAGATGTTTTGCCTTCATCTTCAGTGTTGTTTTATCAAGTGGTGTTCTTTAAAGAAGGGGTTTTGTAGAAAAATCAAATTCATACAGTCATTTACTTACTTACAAGGTGTAGTGAATCAGCCGAGACGTGTTTGGAGTCAATAGAACATAATTCACCCAAATTGTTTTAGTAAAACTACATCACCAAAACATCTCTCAAACCTGCATCTAGCCCTTCCTTATAGGTGAAACAGACCTATCAATATGGTTTAGGGCATAAATATGGTTTAGGGCCTAATAGAATGAGTGACAGTGCCGCTTAGAACCATTTCAGACAACACTAGCGCTGGTAAAGAACAGTAATAATAAAGGCTGATCTTGGATCAGATTCCTCCACATTTATGATATTGTCCCTAAAACTGATTCTAGATCAGCACTCTTACTCCCGAGCAGGAATTTCTACACACATACCATGTTTCTAAAGTGGCTCCCTGCAGTGTTCAGCAGCATGGTGAATTTTTGGTTTTGGGGAATTATTTACAACAAATATTTGGGTGACTATTGTAGTGTTTATTAGCAATACTAGCCTTAGAGCTAAAGTGCTAAAATAAAAAAAGACACCAAATGTTTCTTGGCTGATCAACTACAGCTGGGCTAAATGGAAGATTTTGTCATTTTGACATTTCACTGAATCCTTTCTTGAATTCTAGACAAAATCTTCACCGCAATACTTGCTATTTAAAAGGATAAAGGAAAACCTGAAATCAAAATGAGGAGAAAAGGTAATAAAATTATATTTTAAATAAATAATTTTTTAACTTCTCAAGGGTGTAAGAGCATGTGTGTGATGTAGCATTGTTCAGTGATATTCAGAAGAATTGCTACTGGCAGGTTGCAGCTCTGCTGGACAGAGGGAGTGTATATGCGTATGTGTGTGTGTGTTTACGTAGAACAAATACCTGGGACTTCTTCCACAGGCCTAGAAGAAACAGGTCTAGTTAGGGAAAGAGATTAATTTTAATGTTTTTATATCCTGGATAAGTCGTATGACAAATCCCCATCCATCAGAGTAGTTTCTTCTGTGTGGTCGCGGCCATGGCTTACTCCAAATACTTTGAGTTTCTCATTCCTGACCTCTTACTCTGGACCGCCTCCAAAAACAATCGACTTGGGAAATTACCTCCAAAACTATGTCAGCTAAAACAAATACCGCACTAAAAGATGGCTCCTAAGTGTTTGTATTTTAAGCACTCCTGATGCTAATTATGTTGATTTAAGTGAAGGATGAGTTTAATTTGTATGCGAGTCCAATGGCACTGGTCTTTATGTTAAGCAATGTTGAAAATATTCAGTACAGCGCTATAAAATAGAAGACAAATCAAATACACATCTTGTACTCTGTGATAGGTTTGTGATCAGTCTTGTATAGTATTGTCTACCATCTTCTATTTTGGGATCAGATACGGAAAGCAATGACAGAAAGTGCCTGACTTTAGAGATTAAAGAGGTTAATTCCATGCTATCACACAAATCACAGAACAGTAGATTCTCAGATGCAGCCTCTGCACCAGCTGTGCTTATGCCGTATCAGAATAATCTATACAAAACCATCCTGTTTGAGTCAGTTAACAGTTTCTTTGCAGTTTGTGTTAGGGCCTTTGTGTAAATGCTTTCTTTTCTGTGGGTGTGAATGTATGACACTCACTTACTGAATGTACAGTGCTGCTATGTACAACAAGGTTGTAAATGTCTGTGTACAGTGTTTTCCCCTCCCTCGTGCATTCTTTGTGTGGGGTTTTTCATATTCAATGTATTATTCACCTGTAATGTATGATCATGATGAGCTACACTGACAGCTGTATTTATCCGCTCCCCCTGTGATTGTGTTCATTAGAATTCCTCTGTGTGCCTTTACTCCAGAATGTTATTTTACCATGCCTGAAATAAAAATAAAATAAGCCACAGCTGTAATTTTTTTGCCTCACCGAATCAATGAAGAACTGTATATTTTGCCACACGGATTGCAAACGTAGGTGGTCTATGAATGGGGATTTATTTCTTCAATCTCCTAGCTTCCCTCTCCTCAGGCTAAGTGCCTCTTTCCCAGGCGAAGTGTTCCCTATCAGGAAAGATGTTTGACAAATTACGTTATGTCTCCCTCTTCTGGTCCATCCTGGTGATTTTTTTCTCCCTCTTCACTCTGTACCACAGGAATATTTTTTTAAATCATGATGGTCTTTATAACGTTTGATGTTTGACTGGATTAAAAATAACTGCGTAAATATTTTTACATTATTTCAACACTGACTTGCTCATAGTAATTTAATACGAAGAAGGAAAAGTCCGAGTATGCGTTCCAACAGGCTATTATTTGTGTAAAACCACTCTGCTAAAGTGTTCCAGACTGTCAGCACTACAAAATCATGTATGCCAGATTTAGAGATGGCCACTTGGAGGACTCCCGAAACTGAATGTTTACATTTGGTTTTGCAGATTGTTGATAATAGTTAGCAAGGGCCGACAACCATAACTATATTGAATTTTAAATATGCTGAGTACTAGCAAACTGATATATAACCATAACATTTAAACGACCTGCGTAATGTGTAGATCCCCCTCGTTCCACTAAATCAACTCTAACCCGTAACGGCATAGGCCCCACAAGACCTCTGAACGTGTGCTGCGATATCTGGCACCAAAACATTAGGAGGTTCCGAGGCGGCTCTCCATGGATCAGTCTAGTTTTCAGCGCATCCCACAGATGCTCGATCAAACTGAGGTCTGGTGAATATGGAGACGAAGTCAACAAACTCACAAGGCAACAACAAAACCCCAAGACCGCAAGAAATAAATAGAAATTATACTACTGATCAGGTGAAAACTCAGGAGTGAACGTCACTGAGGTCTGTCAGCCCTGGAGACAACAGAGGGGTGTAAAATACCTGATGTCTCTGGACTGTGTCCTTTATCACAGGTCACTGCTTTGCAGCACATTTAGTATTAAAATGTGGTTGTTCATGGAACGTGCATTATTTTACATTACATTACGTTCATTTGGCAGATGCTTTGTCCAACGCGACTCACAATCTGAGGAAACACTCACACTTCAGGGCTGTGAGAGAACCAGAGGAGAGTTCTAAATGCTAAATCTTTAAGTATGGAGTAGTGCAAGAAGATGTAAACGTATCCGTGTTGGCTGGGTATCTGCTTTAGATGTCCATTACGACGTCGGCTATACTTTGTGTAGAGCTAGAGAAGAAAATTAGATAGAGATAATCTTATATGAAGCAAACAGTGAAGTCTGCCCTCAGGTCATCGTTTGAAGTTCCTTAAGGACTTGGGAGGGCGTTAAGTACTTGGTTTTGGTCAGAAACAAGACGTATGCGTTGCTAAATAATGCTTTTTGTTTATTTTAGCTGTGTGATATCAGACAGAAAGTTTATTTTGTGCTAAGACCAGAGGTTGCGAATAATGTGACCTTTATTTGACGGAAATGTAATTTCGAGTTCTGATGGCATGAATGGTCATAACTACTAGCTCTTCAGCGGGGAAGTTTTTAACAGTTCTACCTGTTGCTGCTTTTTATCTATCTTTCTATGTATATATCTGTCTGTATGTCTCTGTCTATCGATTCATTCATTTATGAGACTATGTGACTACAGAGATGCAGTTTCACAACAGCAGTTTCAGGCCAGTGGCGAAATGGTGAGCATCTAATATCTGCTTCATGTTATATGTCTATCAATAAATAAAGATGTTTAACGGTTTAAATATTTCCTCATCAGTTTGGTGCTGCAGGCCAAGATGTTGCGGTCACTTGTTTGATTTTGACTCGTGACTCGTGCGACAGGATGATGTGGTCGCTATGGTTACAGTGTAACAGTAGTTATGAATTAAAAGCGTTTACAAAAGCGCACAATACAAAATAAAAAAATTGGCGCATGTCCAGTGTGCCCAAAAGATGCGCAGACAGGGCGGCGTTGCATGGCAAACAGTGAGTATGCGTTTCTTCGTTTCACTCCTGAGTGTTCTGCATATGTCCACCATGGCTGCTTGCAAGTTGTCCTTTTCTGAATTATGACTGATCTGGTGGTCAAGTGCATCCACTAGTCAGACCTACAAGGATATTTAGCGAGGCATTGAGCTACAGATCAGGAGAAATTAGGGTACGTAGATCGGAAAGGAAGCTTCGTTAAGCCATTCATGTTTCAACATGTTTTTGTGATTTAGTGATCTGTTCGAAAAGAATACGTTAAAGTGTGCACTGTGGAACTTTATAAATACTGTATCTTTCAATGGAAAGTAGTCAGTGACTCACCAGTGTGAAGCTACACTACATGGACAAAAGTCTTGGGTAACATCTATTTCTCAGGAATTGGGCTAGGCCCCCTACTTCCAGTGGAGGACAATCTTAATACTTAAGTATAACAAGCAGTTTTAGACAACACCCTGCTTCTAACTTTGTGGACACAGTTTGGTGAAGAACGTTTTCTACTCTAGCATGACTGTGCCCCAGTGCAAAAAGCAAGCTCCATAAAGACATGGTTGGATAAGTTCTGTGTGGAAGAACTTAACTGGCCCACACAGAGCCCTGACCTCAACCCCATCCAGCACCTCTGGGATGAACTGGAATAGAGATTGCGAGCCAGGCCGTCTTATCCAACATCTGTGCCTGACCTCATAAATGCTCTACAGAACGAATGGGCACAAATTCCCCAAGAAACACTCCAAAGAAGAGTAGAAACTTATAGGTGCAAAGGTGGTACCAACTCCATAATACAGCCTATGTGTTAGAATGCAATGTCATTAAAGTCCCTGGTGGTGCAATGATCAGGCGTCCCAATAGTTTTGTCCATGTAGTGTTGGTACTGAGGGGCTAACAAACGTGGTGCACGGTGTCAGTAGAGGGTATAAATGAACTTACTCAATAATATCATCCTTGTACATTAAACAAAGTTCATTCCATAAACAGAAAGTTATTCTGAGGTGAACATGATTTCTGAAAATTCTCAAATTTAATTCATGCTAATTTGATCCTAAATCCTAAATGCTACACTAAGGCACTAAACATGTAATATTATAGATTGCCATAAAAAATAAAGTGTGAATGCATGTGTCTATGGTACCATGGTAACAGAGATGGATGTAGTCATTTCACTACACAAGTTCTGACTGTGTTTGTGTGAAATTGTATTTCTTGTATGGTCATGTGTACAGGGCATCAAGCTACAGTTTCTCTGCATGCCAATGGAAGGAGGGATTGGAAAGAAAAGTGAGTCTTATTTGCAATTACTTGCTACTATTTTTTTCATCAGATGAGTTTTATTTTAAAAAGTAACATTTAGAATGACCACTTAAAGAAAAGGGTCAAAAGTAAGAAGTTTGGTATTTTAATGTAGATATGCTCATCCCTACTGCTTGAAAGACCACCTTTGGTAAAGCATAGGGTGAAATTACTTCACTGGGTTGTTTATATGACAAATTGGAGCATTTACTTGTGAGAGGCCGATTATATGAATCTATGTATTACCAGACAGGGTATCAAGAGTTGGTGTCTCAGACTTAAGTTGCATGTTGACACGGGATTCACCCTACAACTGACTCATGACTTGACTTAGACTCAAGATTGTAGACTTCTGAAAAAATGCACATGGACCACCAAGCTCAATGCAGAAAAGAACATTTTACTCATGTGACTTTGTCAGTTTTGCTGTTCTCCTGCTACTTTCAGTGGGGACAGTTTTAGAAGGTCTCCCGTTTTCCCATAGGCTACAGAAGTGTCAGGGCCAACACAGCTAATAATGATGATATTTTAGTTAGGGAAGTTAGCATTTAGCACACACCCTTATCCGGAGTGACTTAAAATCATTAGTTACAGGGACAGTCCCCCTGGAGCACCTGAGAGTTAAGCGTCCAACTCCAGGACACAGTGGTAGAAAGTGGGGGTTTCAGCTTGCAACTTTATTGTCATCAGGTTCACAGGCAAGTTTTTTACGCACTAGGCTACTACCACCCCTTTTATATAAGTAATAATAAGAAAATGGAGAGAGGAAGCCTAATAACTAATCTAGCTGTTGTTTAGTAACAGACCACCCCTCTGTCCTTTGACCCTCCCCTTAATCGCCCTGTACATCCACTAACCCAGACTCTGTCACAGATTTACTAGGGAAAATAAGCTGAATTAATAAATTGCTCTCGTCTTACTTTTCTTGTTTCTGATGATTTAAAAAATTGCCGCAGTGACACCTGTCCTTAAAAAGAGTACCTCGTATCCTGACAATCTTAATAACTATAGACCCATCTCAAAGCTACTGTTCGTTTCCAAGCTGTTAGAAAGAGTTGTGGCAGCTCACCTGTAAACTCACTTAATAATAATAATATATTTTATTTATAAGCGCCTTTCACAACTCTCAAGGTCACTTTACAGAAAAACATATAAACAAATTTACATTCAAAGACATTTAAATACATATACATACAAAAGGATATTTGCATACGTATGGATGATAGTGGTATGAGGTGTAAGTAAGTCATGTGGGGTAAGCTAATCTGAACAGATGACTTTTGATCTAAACATGGGTAAGGATGATGTGGTTCGGAGGTAGAGTGGGAGTGAATTCCAAAGTCAGGGAGAAGTGCTGGTGGACATACGGGCGTGAGGTGTGGAGAGGAGAGAACCAAGGGAAGAACAGAGAGTGCGAGAAGGTGTGTATAGATCAAGGAGATCAAGAGAATAACAACTTATATAACAACAATAACTTAGAGAATAACAACCTCTAAAAGCCATTTCAGTCCGGTTTTCATCCATCATGTAGGACTGAGACCGCTCCCCTTCGGGTTCCCTTACTATTCTTCTGCTCTGGGATCTAAGCTCTGCATTCTATACAGTTAATCATAACATTCTTCTTTCAGGTCTTTCTGCTATTGGGGTTTCTGGCACTGTTCTTTCCTGGTTCTCTTTATTCCTTTCTGAAAGGCAGCAATTCATCTCCATCTGTAGCAGCAGCTCCCCTCTGTTATTGTTAAGCAAGGTGTCCCTCAGGGATCTGTCCTTGGTCCTTTGCTTTTCAGAATTTACCTGCTTCCTCTTGGTCATGTTATTAGATGTCATGGGCTCAGTTTCCACTGTTATGCTGATGATTTATTTTAGCACCCCCACTGCAGCCACCATGCCCCATTCACTTACAGCCTGCAATGCTTTATCTCATGGTCTCCCAACAAAAAACACTGCTAGGCTTCAACTGCCCATGTTCTTAGCTTCACCAAGAAGTCTGAGCACATCTTACCCATTCTCCACAAACTTCACTGGTTACCTGTATCTTACCATATTCTGTTTAAGCTGCTTTGAATGACCTTTAAAGCTCTCCATTATTCTGCCACCCCCACTACCTCACTGAGCTACTTCACTCGTAAACTCCTATGGCCCGTTCTTTATGTTCGTCTGGTATTTAAAGACCCCAAATTTCGACTCTGTTTCTTGGTTTATGTGTCAACTTGAGTTTGAGAAAGATGCTATTTAAATATGTACTACTACTACTAATAATAACAACAACAATTCTTCTTCTTATTATTGTTATAATTATTATATCACATTCCTTTATAAATTAGAACTTTAGCTGCTTAGCTGTAATGCTTGCTAGTGAGCATATCTGATATACAGACTGCAGTCTAACCAGTTTCAAATTGTTTTTGCCCATTTCTTTTAAACATTATATTTTGTCACTGTCAAAACAAAACTTTGCACCTTCACACTGTCATATTTTTCTACCTAATTGAAAATGCTTTTTACATTGTCAGTTTTGTGCCAGTTCACACTGAAAAAGAACTAGTTCAAAATACAGTTCATTCAAATAAAAATGAACTAGCTCACGTTCATAGTTCATTTTATAAAAATTTGAACGAAGTTCACAGCTCAAAAATGAACTAGTTCACATTCAGGTTTTTTTTTTTTCAACACAACGTCCTTCTATCTGAACCTCCTTCAATCTTCTTATTCTATCTGTCATACGACTGAACAATCACAGAAATAAGTTACATTAAAAAACAATTTGAGGTTGAGAATAGATCTTACCACTTAAGCAACGCATCATGTAAAAGTGGAAAAAATGAGGTGCAGGTATACTGTATATGGAATTTTTATTCAGAAAATATTAACACAAAGACATATCTGTTAAAGTGCTCAGAAAAGAACATAACTAAAAATAAACTAACAGCCATTGTCTTTTTTTAAACCTTTTCAAACTAATGAAAATGTACAGCTCTAAAACTCAAACAACCAGTATTTAGCTGTACTAAACATAAATATCTTCCTTTTATAAGCTTATTTCTCATGTGTATTTCTGCCGAGGCGTCTGAACTTCAGTCAGAATCAGAAGAGCCGATGCTTTGTAGTGAATCAGAAGAGCCGACTCCCATCAAGTGAGAGCCGCTCCCCACTTTTCACATTCATATTTGCCAAGTTAGGCTAATATATGAGGCTACAGATGATAATCAACTAAGAGCCGTTTGGGAGCCGAAAGAACCGGCTCTTGTTTGGGAGCCGTGCCACAAGAGCCGGGTCTCATCACTATAGCCTGCGAACGTAGAACGTGAACTGAGTTCAGTCTCGCGAGAGTGAACGTCACACATGGTTGTGTTCATAATTTGTAAACCGACTCGTTCAGTTCAGCTCTTCATTGAACTGTTCCTTGAATGCTTTCATGCACAACACTGTACATTGTTCCAAAATTTCATGAACATCAGAGCAATGTAAAGTGTCCACAATTTTGATAAAATCTCTTTCCAGTAACTTAAACTAAAAATAAAAATTTCCCTCACCTTTAAACAGGTCTGTTTTGAGATATAAGGTTTTGTTCCGACAGTGACAAGCATGAAGTGCTACAGTTGTGTCCTTCAGACTTCAGACTGAAGGTTTTCTGTGATGTATTGCTGTTTTTTGCAGAAAAGAGCCGATGCTTTGAAGTGAATCAGAAGAGCCGACTCCCATCGAGTGAGAGCCGCTCCCCACTTTTTTATCAACACACAAAGGATTCATATTTGCCAAATTAGGCTAAAATATGAGGCTACAGATGAAAATCAACTAAGAGCCGTTTGGGAGCCAAAAGAACCGGCTCTTGTTTGGGAGCCGTGCCACAAGAGCCGGCTCTCTGAAAAGAGCCAAACTTCTCATCACTATAGCCTCACCTTTAAACACAACTCCCTCACCTTTAAACAGGTCTGTTTTGAGATATAAGGTTTTGTTCCGATAGTGACAAGCATGAAGTGCTTCAGTTGCGTCCTTCAGACTTCAGACTGATGGTTTTTCTGTGATGTATTGCTGTTTTTTGAAGCCGTGGTGAAACTGAACTTTTGTGCTAAACTAAAATTTTCTACTAAAGACTCGAGACTCACCCTCAAAGCCCAAAGGCTCGAAACCTGACTAACATTTGCACCTCAGATACCCGAGACTCGACTCAGACTCAAATAAACCAACCCTCTCTGGTTCCTACAAATGAAGGTAAAATAAATCACTCCAGTAGAGCAACTACTAATAAACTATAACTGTCAAAAGCAGCTGTGAAAGTTTCTCATGCTTGACAGGTAACGTCCTAATGCCTCTACTAGCTGAGATTCTGAGATGTAAACAGTGTCATTCAGGGAGGTTTGATGGGAAACACACCATTCTAGAAAAACTCACTGAGTTGTAATTGTTCACAGCAGTGCTGATAGGAACCAGATGTCTGAAGCGCTTAATGCTGGGGTTCCCAATCCTGGTCCTGGCAACCCCATGCTCTGCATATTTTTGTATTTTCCCCGCACTCGACACCTGAGCCAGTGCATGAGGAGCGTGTAAATTAATTCATTAATGGGTTGAATGTGTGCTAAAGTAGACAGGGCACAAAAAGGCCAGTGTGTAGCCAGTAGGACTAGGATTGGGAACCAATGGTTTAATGTTTCTTAAAGTCCTTTTAATTAGTTTCATCAGTTGGTCTCAGTCTTTTGATCGGCAGATAATCATGTAAGCTGCTACAGTGTTGGCACGAAAGCCTCCATCACACCGATCTTTGCAGATAAGGTTGGACACCTCATACAAATAAGTTACATACCAGAAAGCTAATATGTGAGAGTTACATATGGTTCAAATCGTTGTTGCACAATAGTTCTGCATTTTGTTTAAAACATAACATAAAATCAATTTATGACAGGGAGGTACAAGCAAGACAGAGGTACAATAGTAGCCAAAATAAGCTAAGCTTGGTCTGATTTCGAGAAGAGAAGTAAATTAAAAGTAGGATGTGCTACAGGATGAACCCCACAGTAGTGAACCTTAACTTTTGTGTAATGCGGTTTGCTCAGAATAGTATGGGTGTGTCTATTTGTCTTTGGACCAGAGCTTTAAGTTCACCTTTTTTAAGTTGAATGAGTAAAGACCATTTTTTTTCAGATATCTATACTATTTTACCAGATAAAAGGTCTTTATTAGCATGGAAGCAGTAGGGGGTTATTTCCCCATTATTTTCTAGAGTAGTAAAATGCTCATTGTAAAATCTGTAACATAGGGAGAGAGGGTGAGAAACAATTCTGCTATAGAGAAAAAGTGGTCCATTCGTAGTCTTGATTGCCAAATAAACACACTTTAAGATGCTTATCAGTGTTAGAGTTGTATTAAGCTCTATTTTGCAGATGAGAAAATGGAAAATCCTGTTCTCCTGTATATGAAATGTATTGATTCACTGGTTGTTTTAGATAGTAAATAGCTATTTACATTATAGACGTTACAACCTTTGGTTCCTACAACCATTACTATAAAGAAAGAGATGAAGTTATGTACCATGCATCTGTTTACATAGACACATTGGCTGTTTATTCATCAATTCAATAATGCAAACTGAATTGCAAGTCAATTCAGTAATTCCCAGGCTGTGTGGGGGGAAGTTTGGCAAAATTTGTTCTATAGGTCTTCAAGATCCATTGACTTGTTGGCGAGATTGATGTCTGTGGGAATAAAGGCCCATTTTCCTTTCCTCTTCTTGTGGTGTCAGCACTTGAATAGCCAAGTGTTAATGAGTTTAATTGTTTGATTGTTATCTTTGGATGGGAAGAGCTTTAGTGATAATCCAATCCACCAATAACATGGCTGGCGTGCACATCACTCTTCCAGGACTGTAAATCTGAATGCAGTACACTCTGGTATGTTTGGACTTTGGTTACCTGCCATTTTCTTCAGAACTAAAGTAGATTAGTCCGTGATCCCAGAGGCTCAATGTTGAAGAAAAACAATTTCAGTGTGTTATATAGCAAGAGGCTATTTTGGGCTTTATTTTGGGGTGCTGAATGCACCGTTTCCTGAAAGCCTCGGCAGACGGCTCCCCGGGGCTGAATAAAACCACTTTTAAAAAGCGCTGACCTGTTTCTTCGGCATGTTTGCTCATAAAGTCGAGGTGTTAAGCTGTGCTTTTATGGTGAGGGGAGTAAGAGAAGGGGCTGATTTTGCACGAGTGTGGCTGCACTCTCTTCTGGGGGCTGGTGTGGATTAGAGTGCTGGGCTGTTCCACTGTGTTCAGCACATCCCCACTGTGTGGCACAGTGGCTTGAGAGTTTTAGTGGCCTTTAGGGCTGGACAATGCAGGGAGTGCAGCCAAACTAATTAGCTGAGCTGTGCCATAGAGGACATGTTGAGATCTGGTGGGTAGAGTCACATCCCAGCCACTGGGTGGTGCTAAGGGTATAGCGACAAGGCTTATGAGGTGCTGTGCAGTAAGTGCAGGGAGAGGGTCTGAATAATCAGTCTTGCTCTCTTCCCCCTTCCACTCCATCTCTCTCTCTCTCTCTCTCTCTCTCTCTCTCTCTCTCTCTCTCTCTCTCTCTCTCTTCCCCTCTTCCCCTCTTTCTGTCCTGCCTAGAGCCGTAAACGTATCTAATCAGAGGTGGATGGGAGTGATGAACTTACTTTCATCTTTCTCTTCACCACTCAGTCATGTTGCAACGGAGGTAGTGTTTGTGTGTGTGTGTGTGTGTGTGTGTGTGTGTGTGTGTGTGTGTGTGTGTGTGTGTAAGTCGTGCTGGCACTGGCTGTGTTTTAATCAGCGGGTTGAGCACAGGGACTGCAGAAGCAGCATCATTAGAGCAGAGGGAGGACAGATGTGTTAAATACAGGATGCTGAGCCTAACAGGAAGAGATATAGCTAGCAACAGCTCTTTATACTGAAGACAAGTAGTTAACCTGAAACCCCACGAACATGTGGTAGCCATCTGGATCATCCTGCATGAAGACTTATGAAGCATATTGAAAGAGCTGTGCTAAAAAGAAAGGGATGATTTCACAGTGATACTCGCTCAAAGACCAGAGCCGTGTGCGCTCTTATCACTGATCAGTGGCTTGACCATGTCTGAGAAGCAATGAAAAGGAAATACCACCACCATCATCATCACCATAAACCCCATCATCACCAACACTATTACCATTATCCCCGCCATTGCCGATGAGGCTGATTTGGACACTCTGGTTCTGTATCATTTTCCAGCAGTACTTTGGAAGAGGGGGATGGAAGGTTTTATTGCTGGCAAGCTAATAGCAGGCTAAATGCTTCCAGGCTTATTTTAGGTCATTTATTCATATTTTCAGTGTGCTACATTAAAGGTGCCATTTTAATGCCATGTTTTGTTTTTTTTAAGTAAAACAAACTGCTCTTGTATTTCGGGTTATCCATTTTTCAGACCACTTCCTTTTTCAGTTGCCTACTATTGAATACCTGACGCCAGCCTGAGGGTTGATAAAAGAAAACGTTTTTTCCTGCTGTTGCACTGCTGATTCAGCCCACAGCAGGCTTAATTAATAATTAGTTAATTGTATGACCAAACTGTGTCATCTGCTGTGTTGTGGCACCATCAGGATTGTGCTTGAGGGGCTATTTATGTAGCCATGCCATAAAATATCAAAAGGCCTACAGTGCCTTGCAATCAGTAAAATCAAGCAGAGTTGCTAAACAGTTTGGTCTGGTATTTATGACCTCCTATTTTCACAAAAAATAGCATTAATTAACAATAAGATAAGCACCCTGAGCAAGAACAAGCCAGATCTGGGTTCAACACCCTTCCAGATTGCAGAATGTATTAAAAACATTCATTTGATGGTCAGTAGAGATTTATTAAGAAGAAGCATGAAACTCCTAGAGTAATGTAACTAACTCAATATATAAAACAGAATATGAAAAAGTGAACCTGGACATAGCATGCTGTTTGCTAAGCAAACACTTTCTTTATTGCGCTGACAGAAATGGGAATAAAACCAACACCAGTGCTGTTTATCAGTCACGCTGCTGCTGTCATTGTTCATCTCCTAAAAGACCTTAATAATGTTGTGCTAAGCCACTGGCTTGTGACCAGTAGCAGTGCCAGGACTGCCGCTTTGGATAGGCACGACAAATTCACAGGTGGCCGAACCTTGAATTTCACTCCCGCGGCCAGTTTGTACAATGAAGTGATATTTCAACCTTAACAGTGAGTTATCTGCTTTATCTTAGTACAGAATTTGTGAGGAAAAAAATGCTAAATGCTTTCAGCAACGGAGCGATGCCCAACATAACTGTAACGTGCTTGCAACTGGTCTCTTGGCATTTATGCCTTCAGCTCTAATGAGCTGGATTACTGTGTATTTATTGTGCTTATGTATTGGTATATGGCCTGTTTGATTGCGAAAGCCAACCTTGGGGTGTCCTACCTTATCTGCTTTCGCATGTTGTGATCATATTTCCTGTCCATATACCATGATTATATTTTTTCTGTGATTTTTTTTTAACCTATTGCATAATATCTATGGTTTATGTTTAAAAAAAAGAAATGATTGGTCTCTATTAAAAAGTGGAATAAGTCACGTTTTTATTTTTGGTTTTGTTTGCTTGTGGTTTATTTGTTAATGACTTTTGAGGGGAGGGGGACATGACAAAAATGGATGAGCCCTGGTCAGTCATGCCTGGACCCAATCATGCCAGCTCCACTGGCCTACCACCTCTACTGGACTATGACACTAATTTATGAACTGCTCACATTTTAGAGGATATTGTTTAGTTTCAAGAAATCAAGATATGAGAGAATGTTTAATGCTTGAGAATCTAGTTAACAGTGTTATGGGGATGGCTCACACCAAGGAATGGGTTTGATGCAGTTTTTTTTTTTTTTGATTCGAGGACCTCCCTCCACCCCACTGACCTCCTGGATCGATCTTCATTCGGGACTTCATCATTTACAAATTAAGCTCTGCAAGGACCAATGAGGTGATGGCTATATCTGATATTTTTCATGTACATATCTGCCCATGCCGATACAGCTGGTGGCCTAGTGGTTAGGGAGTTGCCCATGTGATCAGAAGGTTGTGGGTTTGCATCCCCGGACTGCCAATGGCACCACTGAGGTGCTCTTGATCAAGGTACTGTCCCCACACACTGCTCTCCGGACACTGTGTTCCTGGCTGCCCGCTGCTTCACTTGGTGAATGGGTTAAAAGCAGAGAAAAAATGTGCTGTTCACTCTGTGTGCTGTGGTATGTTCACGTCTGACAAATGGACACTTTATACAAACATCAAATGTAGGCACTCTGGGACTACGTCTACCTGGTCTAGCATTGCAGAGAGGTAAAAGCTTTGTTAATAAAGATATTAGCTGCTGATACCAGTATAATTCTGATTTCATTGTGTATCTCAGCTTATTAATAAGCGCAAACTGTCTTAGTGTCTGTTTCTAGAGTTGTGCTTATTAGAATGCACTGCAGTAAATAGTAAACTGCAGTATTGGGACCTTGGTTGGAATATCATCACTATAAATGAAGGACATCCACTTGTGTCTGATAGTGAGGTCTACTGATAGTTGGAGAAAAGAGCTCTTGGCTGACTGACAGCTACAAGTGGCACATTAATAACGGTCTTTCTGTCCTTGCCTGAAAACATGAGAGTTTCTGGAGGTTGTATGCATCCACTCTAGGTGGAAATATGTTAATAGCAGCTTAGATATCTTGTAGATAACTGGTGTGCTGTAATGAGGATTTAGTCTATATTACAGTTGGTCTTGTCTTGGAGCTCTTACAGACCAGCTTGTAATATTTCACCATTAACCACAGGGAACCAGGCAGTTGCCCTCAGTTCACATTTTAACAGCATTTTCTCAGGGTTTTAGAGTGTAAACAGGAGAGAAAACCCATTTGCAGGAAACGACTCCCTTAATTGCCTTCACTGCAATGTGTTATGTATGTAATAATATATGCATATAAATATACACTATATTGTCAAAAGTACATGGAGGCCCCTCCTTATTATAGCAAGGTAAGTATAACTAGGGCTTTGATAATTGAGTATTTTAGCAATCATTCCATTGATCTGTCAAGTAAACAGATTAGAAGAGCTTTTATTTTATGAAAGAACAACAGAGACAGGTCTCTTAAAATGAATAACTAGTTGGTTTCCTACAAACAGTGATATCTGTCAAAACGAAACCCATTTGGTGCATTTTCTGTGCCAAATTCCAGGTTTTAAACAACACATTTTCTGAAATGGAAAATTAAATAAATGATTAAATAACTATATTAAAAATGCTTTTGAAAAAGTATACAATGTAAAAAGTACATGTAAAAATGTAAAAAAGTATAAAATGTATACATAAACATGGCCTTTATGTTGTGCATAATAACTTTCAGAACTACAAGTTTCAACCTAACTACAGCCCAAGTATAACATAAGCCTTTACTGTCTTTTTGGAAGGGTTTGTGGCATGTCGGAGGCAAAAACGAGTGGACAGAAGGGTTATAGTGAGTCCATCTTTCATTGCATCGTCCATGTTTTCCCTTTGGGTGCTTTTACAAAGCCAACACATAATGAATGAATTTATTCTAATATACCTCCTTAGATCCTTCTTTAGATACTTGTGTGTGTGTGTGTCTGTGTGTCTAAGTGTGTGTGTGTATGTGTGCGTGTGTGCGAGATTATCCTAAACTTTGGACACTTTCTGTTGTTTTCTCTGGACTGTCTTCTCTTTACCTCACTATTTTCTTTCTCTTTCTCCGTTTTCTCCTCTGTCTCAAGCTGTGTAGTGTGCACACTCTCATGTGACAACAAAAGTTGCCCGAAACACACCAACGAGAGATGCGACGTTACTGACATGTCTCCTGCTTGTATGTATGTATGGTTAACATCAGTATGAGCAATGCCAAGCGTTGGCTGGAGCGGTAAAAAGCATATTGCCACTGAATTCTGGAGCAGTGAGAACATGCTCTCTGGAGTGATGAATTTAGCTCCACTATCTTATAGTCTGATGGATGAGTCTAGGTTTGGCGGATGACAGGAGAAAGCTTCCTACTGGAATGCATAGTGTCAACACTAAAGTTTGGTGGATTAGGGATAATGGTCTGGGGCTGTGTTCCAGGGTTTGGCCTAGGTCCCTTATTTCCAGTGAGGTGTAATGTTAATGCTACTGCATGCCAAGACATTTTAAACAGTTATATGCCTCAAGCTTTATGGCAACGGTTTGCTAAAGACCTTTTTTCTCTTCAAGCTGTGCACAAAGCAGGATCCAAAAAGACATGGTTTGATGAGTTTTGTGTTGAGGAGCATCAGCCGCCTGCACAGCTTTGGAATTGGAGCATCAATTCAGGATCAAGTCAGACCATTAGTCTGACTGGCTAGATGGCCACAGATTCCCATAGTTTTGGAACGGGATGTTCAACAAGCTCGTATAGGTTTGATGGTCAGGAGTCCATATAATTTAGGCCAAATAGTGTATGTATTTAATGTATTTAACTGTTAGTTGTTTATTGCAGTTTTCAGTATGTTCCCATTTGATACCAAATCCATTGATCGGTTCACTCTTGGTAGTATGATACTGTGGAAAGAGCAGGCCATACAGACGCATAGTTGGTAAATAGGAATTCTAACAAGACTAAGCATGTGGCGTGGCGAAACGATGAAATAGTATGCTGGCTTTACCTTTTTCTTGTTTGTGATCTCTTCTGATTTACTGTTGCTCTGTAATAATATTAATATTAATATTTTTACTACTACTGCTACTACTAATAATTACAATATAGTGGTATGCGCCACCTAGGGTGAGTCCCGGCCTCGCGCTCGTTGGCCCTGGGATAGGCTTCGGGTACCTATGACCCTAGTAAGGATTAAGCGGGTACAGAAAAGGAATGGATGTATGAATACAGTGGTAACAGTATTAACAATAATGTTTATAATGATGATAAAGCCATAAAAAAACGGTCCATTCTCCGCATGAAATCATCCACATTGCTGCTGACCTTCAGATAACGTATGCATGTTGGGCATCAGTGTTTCAACTCAAGACAGTGTCAGAGTGCTTCACAGGTTTAGTGGAGACTGGGCAAAGATGGCTGTCAGTCAGTGACTGGTCGTCATGGAGACAAGAGGGCCAGGTGGCAGGTGTCCTGAGGTCATCTCACAGCAAATCAGTGTTAAATGATGTGTGAATACGAATGACCAACTCATCACTCTCTCGCCATTTAAAGCAGCAAGAGATGGATCCAGTCATCAACATGTGGGGGGGGGTAAGAAGTGAACCTTAGAATTTAATGTTCCTGCAAAATATAAGCAACTTGAACCATGTGTCCCTTTAAAGACCAGTCGAAGTGATATTTTCCAGTGATGAGGTGGGGAGCACATCTATAGTGATAAACTGAAATGGAAAACAGCTGCAGTGTTCATTTATCTGAGCCAAGTTATCAACAGGGATAACCTGCAGCAAGAAAATAACAGTGACAACGCGGGCAAGATCGGGATATGAAATGATAAATGAATTTTGTGTGGCACAAAGGTGATATTTTTCAAACTAAAAATGTTCTCCTTCTTATCTCCGAACACTAATAACCCTGTCAGACAGCCTTAGTGTGTGAATCTGCTGAATCTGGAAAAGCTGAGGAACACAGACACAGCAAGACAATGTCATTATAAAGGAAGCATCCCTATATTCAAACTGTCAGCTCACATTAAAGGTGTCTTTGACAACAAACAGTGAGGTACATAAAGGAAATAGCTATCCTAATTATAGATGCAAAGCACATATGAAGCAGCAAAAAAATATCATTAATCATTCTGAAGTGTTGTCATGTGCAAATCAGTTCTTAAAACATCTCTTTTTTTAGATCATGATATCAAATCGAGATAAAGTTAAAAGGACACACTGGCCAAAAAGAAAAATGTAACCGTCACTACATCTTTTGTAGACATGCTTGTTCCCATCCTCCAGCGGTGTCTCTAGAGTCTCTAGAGGGAGATTTTCTAGTTTATAGACTGTGAAATCGTTCTTCTGGGGTGTTTTGAAGGTAGGAAGAACTTTTGACAAACTGGTACTGCTTTTAAGATAAGATAAACCTTTTTTCATTAGGAGGTAAATACAGAAGGAAAAGCAGAATTGCTGCTAGTCGGCTCAGTATCTTATTGCAGCGGTGTGTATGACCGCACGTTTCCACATCATTACAAAGAAGTGCATGGATTACTCATGTAATAGAAATGAGGGGGGTCTCGGCCCTTCTCCCTGAAGTGGAGTTCATCAATATTGAAGACATTATGGCTAAAGATGATGGCCTTCAGTACCAGTCATCAGTGCACAGTTATGCCAATAATGTAAATAGGCCTACAAGAAGCTGTGAAGGTCAGCCCTCATGAAGTTTCAGGCTCTCTGGAATCAGACTGCAAGTTACACTAGTGCTGCAGAGGTGGTTGAAGAGCACTGCAAACTTCAACTGGTACAGCCTAACATAACAGGATGGAATTCCTTTTATTTGGCTGTGGAGTGTACCGTGAGAATCTTCAGAGGTCGCGGAGAGAGGGCTGTGAGTGCTTTGTGTGCTGCACTCTGTGTTACCATGTAAGTAGCGGATGTTGTTTAGGTGATTTATTACCTGCAGTATCATTACTTACAGTTACTCTATGCCTCTGTTTCCAAAGCGTGGTGTATACGGCCTCTAGGGGGTGCGCTAGACAACAATTAGAATAGTGGAAATCAAAAATGTGAAATAAACTGCTTGAAGAGTTATTTTTAGTTTACATGCAGTCAAAAATACACGGTATGGGCAAGAGTATTGGGACACATGGACCTAGCCTTGGACCAGGCCCCTTACCCCCAGTGAAGGGCAATCCTATTGCTTCAACATACCAAGACATTTTGCACAGCGCCATGCTTCCAACTTTATGGACCTAGTTTTTGGGTAAAGGCCCTTTTCATTTGCAGACTGTGCCCCAGTGCTTTACAGAATGAATGGGCCCAAGTTCCCACACAAACACTCCAAAATCTTGTGGAAAGCCTTCCAAAAAACTGGAAGCTGTTATAGCAGCAAAGGGAGGAGCAACTCCATATTGAACTCTATGTATTCGAATGCAATGTCATTTAAGTCCCTGATGGTGTAATGGACAGGCATCCCAATACTTTTGTCCATATAGTGTATACAATTTCAGTGCACTGTAGTCTAATCTGCAGTTGCAGATTAAAAAATGGCTTCTCTGCTTTAACATCAATTAATACTAAATGTCATCAGAAACTGGATACTATTGTAAAAGACCTGAGGCTTAAACTGTCTGCAGTCACCGCCAAGCCCAACACCTCCTTCACATTAACGTGGGCAAACACTGCCATTTATCCAGTGATATTACTGTGGCTACTGGCTTGTAGACCTACTTATTATTTGCTTGTAGGCTCCAAAGACATACTCATGACTCTGTTTGTCTGTCTGTCTCTTTATCTCTCTTTCTCTCTCTCCCTCTCCCAGCTAGCTGGGGAATTCACCCCCAGGACTGATCTACTTTGGTGAACTTTTCAGTCCTTCAATTTTAAAATTTTTTCTCATCCTTTTCTCTAAACAACATCTCTGTTCCTGAATGGCCCAAATTTCCTCACCGCCCTCACACGTTCTCTGTGTTCCGTGGCTCATGCCCTGCATGACTTTGTTGCAGTTTGTTGAAACATTGGTGCAGTGCTAAATGTCAAGTGCATTTTGTCGTTCTCTCATAATCGAATTTGTTCGCCTATGAGGTTTTATGGTGATAAATAGCGATAAATTATTTTTATGTATTACTTAACTCAATGCAAATATTTAGCGTGGCCGTAGATCTGTAGCTGTGAAGGGTCTAACCCTCTACTCGCCCTCATAAAATATTTCTTTGCCACCTTTTTTGCTTTTTTTTTTCAAAACATTATTATTAGGTTTCATATGTATATCAAACACATCTTGTTTCAATCTTGTTCAAGCCAAATAGCCTATCATTGGAAATTATAACGATAAACTATTTGTATTTATGATTAAACTCAACGCAAATATTTCATTTCTGGTGATAATAATAGAATAGAATAGAACGTTCTTCAGCCTCATTCGCACTTTAAATGTTCCAGCTGCTGCGTAACTTTGTTACAATCTGTAAATCCATTTGAATGTTATTGTATTGTTGATCTACTCAACACTTTTTTGGCTGTTTCAGTCTTCATTTATGTTCTTATGATGAAATTTTAAGCCTGATTTCTTCATGCGGCTTTAAATCTCTTTTTTTAAGGGGGGAGGGAGTTGGGGGTTAGGGCCTTTTTTGTTAGGGGGAAGGGTGTTATTTGTTATTTTATGATGTAGAAGGCGGTGCATGACCTAAAGAGTTTGAGAACAACGCCTCAAGTGCTACTGGAAGCACATACACAAAAAATGACCAGCCTTACCTGATGTGCACAGCTGAAGGGATGTTAACATCTTACCCAGCTGTGTCCAACCTGTCGCTCAAGCTAAACACAGCCCTGCCTCCTCCTGCTGCCTCCGTAAAGCTTTTTAGTGCGGCTGGATTGATCTCGAGAAAGATGGGGAAGAATTCATTCACACGCCCTTGAAAAACACCTTCGGCTGAACTTGAATAGACACTTCTTCAAGTTTGACTGGACTGACCAGACTGAGATTTTTCTTACCTGTCATCACTAGAGACAGACCGCGCAGCAGAAGTGCACTTTCAGATTGAGTAGCTGTTACTTCAGAGCAATACTTTGTCTGAAAGTTTTGGTAAAATTAATACAGTTTTTCATTAAGGGTTTTTTTGTCTCACTTAAAGCAGAGTTGCTGTTGGGCAGTCGTGAAGCTAGAGACGTGGAATAGGAATTTTAAGGTAGGTAGGTTTTTTTAATTTATTAATTTTTTTTCTGAGGAAACTGCCTCTATAGCAGTGCCGCCGTGTACCTGATGCATGCATGTACGCGAATGCGCACGCACACACACAGACACACACATGCAAACACATTGACAGAACTGCATCAGAACACTGCCATGCTGTTTTGTGGGGGTGAGGTGGGACAGGATGTTAAATAAATTGTGTTTCAGAGTCATTTGTTTCTGTGCACTGTGTCAGTGTTACCAAAACACACTGACATTAAAACCAAATTGTACTTCTGAAACCCAAAAATTACTTTCAGAAACAAAAACATGCCACCTGATAAACGGATTTATTAGCCCATACCAACAGTTGTTGCTACAGCGTTTAAGGGGGACATATTGTGCAAAACTCACTTTTTGCATCCGTTTGTATTTCCATTTGGGTCTCTACTGCTCCTATAAACACTGTTTTCTGTGAATCAATTGAAAGTTTTGGTGTCAGGAATCATATGCTTCTACGAGTCGTTTGGACGGCTCCCCTATTGTGGATGAGGAAATTTGAAACATAGAACCACCCCTCACCTGTCGAGCCCCCACCCAGTAGAGTTAAAGAACCGCCATTTTTGTCTGCTGGTTTTACGAGCACGCATAAGACGCCGAGCGCAATGGCTACAGGCAAAGGCAAGTCACTCATGAAGTGTTGTGTTCATCTTGCTCTCGGTCCGACTCGGGGTCAAACATATAGGGCTGGATAGCGCCTCTGTTTCACGTGTGGTAAATGCACAGCGTTAGCATTGGATGGGTGTAGCTTATTTGCATAAAAGTGACAGAGCCCTTAAATGGCTCAAATTAAAAGGGACTGAAACTGTCAAGAATAGACCTGGTGAAATCTCTATGTGAGATTGATTTTGTGCAAAGAACTTCATGAACATGTTTTGTATAGCCCATAGACCTATTATAACTTCTTTAAAAGAGGTATAATATGTCCCTTTTAAAATCATGTTACTATCCTAATAATGCAAGCACAGAAATACATCACTTACTTAGGAAGTACAGGTATCACTGTACATCAGTTGTCCCTCCTTTGGTTTGTGACCAACAACCTTACATTTCTTTATATTTGATAGTATGGGCCATATATAGTTACAAGCAGGACTTAGGCCTAAATACTAGAATATTTTTTGTTTACCTCACTCTTTTTTGCACCATATATGCCAGTGTTTTTCCAAACAATTATCGTTGAACTGGTTTGTAAAAACTGATGGTTGTCTTACCACTATATAGATGAATAATGTTTTCTAAATATGAACATATTAATAATTCATTTTGTAATTAATAAACGGAGTGAGGCGTTAAGTTCTTCCTAAAAGTGACGTAATAAGTATCGACCTAGCCAAGTGCATGCTGCATTTGAATGCTGCCCTTGCTTGGGTTTGTTTCTGTGGTTTCATTTGTTCATTAACAATGTTACTGTGACAATATTATAGCAGAAAATGTAAAAAAAAAAAAAAAAGTATAAATTCGTATCAAGTGCGCTCTGGTTTGGTACATCCCCTCCTTGTTTTGTCTATTGTGTCAGAAGCTGCTTGTATCCCTGCATGAACTCATAACTTGTTCCTGGAAGTTGTGTTTTTCAAGCTCCTCACCTCACCTACATCCTGTATATGTGTAATACAATTGGAAGGCCATTACATCTTTTTCTGACAATTTTCTAAGAGTTTTAACATGGGTCACTGGCTCATCTGGTAGATCTGTCCTGTTTGATTTGAGTGCCTGCGCTTGGTGTTCTTTACAAACTAGCGCTAACTTCATCACAGCTCCACTACCCACATGAGGAGGATGGGTTCAGGCCCTTCTGAGTCATGGTTCCTCTAAGTGTTTCTGACTCATGTTCTGGGAGTTTTTTTTCCTGACGCCTTGAACCTTTACTTGTTCATTAGGGGTCTGGACCCAGATTTCTGAATGGTTTGTGAAAGTGAATTTTATGAAAGTGTCTGGCCTAAGAAGTGCTATGTAAATAAAGTCAAACTAAATTGATTTGAATGTGTGCCATGATTTGAATGATGTGTGCCATGCCATATTCCCCTCCATCAACATTATGTATTATAATGCCTACACTATAATACACAATGTTGATGGAGGGGAATATGTATATTGAATGCAATGAAATAAACAATAGTAGTAGTACCTGGTTGTTTAGGAAAATTGTCTAAGATGTCTAAGATCTACTGAATACTGCATTATAAACCTGAAAAGTTGCACTTGGTATGTTGTTTTTCATTATGTTGGATTTTTGAACCTGAATGCCGAGAGCCTCTCACTACATAAATTATTTTCAAGTCATACAGTGTGATTCCACAAACCCTGTCTGCACTGAGTTGACCCCAAACTCTCAGCCCAGCTTGCTCTATCCACGAGCTGCTAAACCCAAAGCACTGAAGTCAGAGCCCTCCTCCTTTTCCACTTTTTCTCCCTCCTAACGCTGACCCTCCTCTCTTGTTTCTGCAGCCAACACTTTCTCAACAGTAATTATGGTAAGAGTCTTACAGCAGTGCACGCTGCCACACTAACCTTACTGCCTGGCAGGGGAAAGGGCTCGCGGGCACTCTGACCTCAGATAGTTCGGTAGCAAGCGAGGCTGGGTGCGGCGCGGCAGAATTCCCGCCTGGGCCGCCAGCGAGACGCTAACAAGCTCTGACAATGCCGGGGTCAGCTCTGAGGCCTGGCCATCATATTTCTACAAACCTAATGCAACCTGAAAACTATGGGAACTGGAGACTAGTGTCCTCTCCCTCACTCTCTGGCTGGACTATCCTCTCGCTGTCCTCTGCGATGCATGGACAATCTGTTTGTTCGTGAATGTTGTTGCGTGGAATGTGAGACGTGTTGCGTGGAATGTGAGTGAGTTTATTGTGTTACACATCACTGTGCGCATGTCAGTGGCTGCAGGTCTCCCTGGGCTGTGGAAAAGCTGAGTTGTTCCCTACTCATGGAGCTGATGTGGCAGCATGGATGGCTGGAAGCAGGGGGACTCTATCAAAGGGCATTTGGCTTACCAAGGGACTCATGGATCCCAGCAGTGAATCTATTTTTCACCCTGTCCAGCTTCTGCTTTGTCAGCTGGCTGAAAATCAAATTTACACTATTTTCGCCCTTCTCATATGTAGATAATCAGCCAAGACATGTCTGGAATTTGCGCTGGAGTGATGAGGCTACTGTAGCAAATGGAAGCTCACCATTAGTGTTGTGCACACTAAATGTGCACTTAAGGGATCTCACACCTTGCTTATGTGGTTTCTGACTGGGGTGCTTTGGAAAGTTAATGACCACAACTTCCTGACTGAAAATGGTCAAAAGTGACACAGATTTTTTATTTTTGACTGATTTATTTTTTCTTACCAAAAAAAAAAAACCCAATACATAGGCTGAGAATTAATTAAGTGTCAAAAAAGATGACACGCTCGTTTAATTTGAATGAAAATAATAACAGGTGATTGAAAATGTTGGGCATTTACTTTGCTTCCTTGCATTGATCAGAAGAGGCACATACAAGTTGTTGTCATGTCTGAGTAGCCCTGGGGCATTTCCACAACGTTTTTGATGCCATTAGAAAACTGAGAAGCAGAAAGGAGTCCTCGTTAACTGCCTAAAATGTAAAAAATTAATGAAACAAATGGAAGTGCCAAAGTGCAGAGTATAAGTGCAAAGTATGATGACTAATAACGTCATTTGTGGTCTTGGATGATCTGCCGCTCGCTGTTTTATTTTTTTATTGATTTATGCCAATAGTGAGAGAAAATTACTTGAGTCTTTGCATTTATGGCTGCCAACAATGGCACCTGGGAGCAGTGTGTGGGGATGGTACCTTGCTCAATGGTACCATTGAGTACCAATACCTCAGTGGTGTCATTGGTTGTCCTGGGATTTGAACCCATGATTCCGATTGCAGGGACAACTCCCTAACCAAGTTCACGGCATATGTTGTAGTACAGATATACTATAATAATTTTAGTGAAGTGATTTTATGTAAGCAGTTAATTTATGTAAGCAGTTCATTTTTTTTTCTTGAATGTCTGTTTTGGTTTCCACCAAGAATATTCCTTTTGGTTTGTGACAGTGTATGGCAATGTTTTCTAGAAAAATGATCAGCAGTACACTGCCTAGCTAAAACAGTAATATCAGCCTGACATTTCAGTATCTTTGAATAGATAACTGCAACACGGTTTATGGCAATTGTGTGATGATTTAGGTTTACAGTGCACTTGTGAGGAATAGTCTACCATTACTTTTTGGCTGCATTATCCTCATTACTCCAGTGTAACATTAAGGAGAAGCATTGGATATCTTGGCTGAGTCACTACAATCGAGAAATATATTATTTTTCTTTCTTTCTTTTTATTATTTTGCCGAAGTCTCTCTTTAATATGCTATTTCCTACAACATTAGGGAACCAGGGAGCAATTAATCTGCTTTGTGACAAGGTTTGCAAGGAGAAAATCTATCCTTCCAGGTGAAATAAACTGAAACAAATTGCGTTCAACACGCAATCAAGGTTAGGGCAAAAATGTTGAGTTTTTCTTTCCTTTGTAGACATGCTGGCCTTCTCATTTTTTAAGCCGACTGAAAAGATTCTCCTTGGTTTACAGTGTGTCAGTAAAATTCTCTCTGCGGTGCTTCAAGAGCTGCAGCATAAAACGAAAGCACCATGCTTTTGTTCGTTTTATGACTGTGTGAACAAGGCTAAAGTACATTCTTTGGGTTCATGGACACACTGGAAGGTTCAAAATCTCAAACCACCCAGTGATTTCAGAGACGAACAGAATGTGCATCGCTTCTAGAGCCTTACTTGCTGGTTTATTGACTTCACTGTTAATTATTTACTGCTGTGAATATTACATGAGAGAAAACTGACTGTTATTGATCAGCAATATCCAACATGACTAACTGCTATTCTTGAAGCTTACTCAGCATATGAATACATGTTAAGCTCTTTCCTATAGAAAAGAGAGAAATATTTGCTAATAGCTGGATTGATTTTTTAAATTTCATTATGCTGAACATGGTGGCACCAGTGCTGGGCATGTATGTAGGCTATTTTTATATTTCTTTAAGCTGAAAGTCTGAGTCATAAGTGATGTGACAGGATCGCCATGCTTTGGCTTCCGTCTTCAGTGTTGTCCTCTTCTGAATGGCTGTTATGTCAGTAAACCTATGGCTGCAGTCCTACTCCTCCTCAGTTGTTTTTGTCTCCAGCAGCGCCTCAGACATTCACAATCCAGATGCAAATGGCTCAGATATGTAATGCGCTTATCGGGACGGGAAAGAAAAGCTTAAGCCCTCTCATTCACCACATCTTTAGCGGTAGCAGACAACACTGCTGTTCGACATGCGTAATGACAGATCTCTGAAAATGTAAGGGGTGATTTTCATGAAAATAGTCCTAAAAACTATGACTTGCTATTGTTACGGACTTATGAAGATAAGCAGTCTCTAGGCGTAGATGCATTTTGCAACTGAAATTTCACACTGAGAAAATGAGATTTGGTGATTGAAAATTAGGGCGAGGGCTGTGTTCCAAATGTCAGTCAATACGGCAGCATATTGTTCGATAAACCTGTGGTGATATCAGGGACACAGGAATGTGTTTTAAGACGGGGGGGATCTTATATATAGACACACACACACACACACACACACACACATAAGAGATTTCATTTATGGGAGTCAGTTGTCTTATACCTATACATTAAATTTTCACATGTAGTGAAAATGCAATTAGGATTCTTCTCTGAGCTAACCTACAGCTCGATATAAGCAAACACTATGGTCAACACTATATGTAAGTATATTGGAGACATGTATAGGTGTATAGCCACAAGTCTACAAAGTGGCCAGAAGTTAGCATTTGACCTGTGCTAATGAAAACGCCCTAACTTTCATACATAGCTACTGCAGATTACGAAAATATAGACATAATCTCCACTTTATTACAAGCCCACATATCATTTAGTAACATTACTTTAATGTATCGTCTTTAATTTAACTTACATCTAGCGTTTACAGTCAAACAAGGCTGAATTCTGCTGCTTATCCAGAGCACCTCTGCCTGTACATCCCTGGATGACACAAGTTTCTGTGACATTTCTTGTAGACCGTGTTCCTGTGTGTGATCTGTGTTGCATGTAAGGGATCATTTTGCATCAGTCTTGTGAATCGTGATGTGTATTGTATCGTTGCTTCCAGTACGCTGCACGGGCCCGGTGAGATCCCGAGTAGATGGTGGATGTTGTGATTCTGTGTGTTGTATGTATGGATTAGTTTGCACACTGTCAAGACAGAGCTGTCAGGATGTAGTGTCTGATTGAGTTCACAGAAATTTGAGTGCAGGAAGTGCCAGCAAACTTAAATTACCTCAGAGCTCGCTTCCCCTTCTCTCAGTCACACCTTCAGCTGTCTGAAAGATGGGGAGATGGTCTTAGTCACCACATCCATTTCTACCGCCGAGCAAGACTTCAAATGTACCTGCAGCATCCCGCCAACAAATGCATTATATCTCATCTGTCAGTACAATCCAGGCACTCAAGCTGTGGTCTCAGGCATCACCTCCTATATGATATTAAGCCCTAATGCCTCTGTGTAATGGAGATAGTTTTCAGTAAGTGAAGTAAAGTGATTCTCTTGTGGTCAATGGGAGATATTCTTGAGTTCAAGTAAAAGGCTGTAGATAAGGCTCATTGGGCTTTATTACTGTAACGATATGAGCTACTGCACAGCACTGTTTAGAGAATGCTCTCTTGATTTGGAGGTATTTAACAGCATGCCTCATTAACCCATTTTGGGTTTGTAATGAAAGTCACTGTGCCCATCTGCATGGGCCTAAGTAAGCGGGCCAGGCATAGTGACCAACTGGGAATTTTTGAAAATTGCCAATTATTCTGCATGATTTAAATGGCTCACATCATGGCTTCACTCAGATGTTCACCTCTGACAATTTAGCAACAAGCAGAAATGGGTCCTAAAGAAATGGGCAGAGTGGAGAACTTCACAACGATGGCAGATCTTTGGTAGTGTGTGTCACCTTTTACTGGTTTTGTGCTGCTGCTAGAAATTACAGGGCTTCTATCAGTGCTTTTAATCTTGCCCTATAGGTTAGATGTTAGAACAAGGTCATTCTTACAACCCTGAGATTACATTTTCATAGCTCTTCAGCAAATTGGAGGTCAATACAGTGGTTCATCTACCATCCAAAATACATGAAAAGTAACACAGCATTTCATACACACCTCAGAATCAATACGTTCTACCAGAACAGCTCTCTTTCATCAGGAGTACTTTGTCATTCATTAACATCAGGCAAACAGAAAGGAATTACATTATTAAAAAAAGATATCAGAAATGTAGCAGTGTGCTTGGAATTATTCCATAACTGAAACCCCAGCAGCTCCAGTAATGCAGTAATACAAAAATGTGTATATAGTCTATGAATGCACACAGTGTTGATGAAGTATAGCAGTGCTACAGTAACCGACCCTATTTTCTGCACGTGGCCACCAGTTTTCATCTACATCACCCTTTGCCTTCTCTGTAACAATACAGTCTCTTGGCAGACACTATTGGCATGTCTGATCCATCCATGACCAACTTTGGCAGATATGCCCAGGCATCCAGTGAGGTGGGAGGAAAAATTATCCTATTGTAGAATGCCCAGTAGACCACTCTTTAACTGTAAGGTAGGGGTGAATGTGTCTCATACAACCACGCAATATGCATAGAAATTATGCACTAAACACAGTGAATTTTCTACACTGAAAGATTCTAGATCCATGTTTCTCACTGTGGTTGATTGACACTGAGGAGTATGTATATTTGCCAGATCTTTTTCGACTAATGAATGCACTGAGACGCACTTAAAACTTAAGCTTCTTGTAAGTGTCATCATACGTCTCAAGGGAATATGTAATAGCATGTCTTTTTTTGTGTGTGTGTATACGTGTGTGTGCGCGTGCGAGTGAGTGAGTGGCCGAGGCTGTAATCAGGAGAATCTGTGTATCTCCATATCTATGTAGGTTTGCTTCAATCAGCTGCTAATCAATTACTGCAGATGAGAGGATTCTAAAATAAACCAGTCAGCCATTTTAGCACGGTGGCAGCAAAGTATGTAAAATTATATTCTATTATTCAAGTTACCATGAAAAAGAAAAGCACAAGAAAAAAAATGTCCTTGTTGCCAAAGTAAGAAATAGCAGTGGTTCTGCTTCATTTGTCCTGCCTCCCACTTTTTGTCTCCATCACTTGGTCTTCCTGCATTAATCATGTACAATATGATTGTCAATTTATGCACTTTTCATTTCCTTTATAGGTAAATGTATGCATAAAACATACACTGACAATCAAAAAATTAAAACGTGTCACACCGTTCATTAAGTAAAATTCAGGCACAATTTAACAATTTAGTATTACCCATTTTTACTTCATTTTAGGTGGCCATCACAAAAAGAAAGTGTTCTTTCAAGAAGAAAGCACTTCTTTTAGCCAGTGTAGTAGCCTTTCGTTGGTCTTCTAGCCTTGAAGGCAATCTAACACTGCCCATCCTTTCCCAAGGCATTTAAAATCTCCAACAAGTTTTAAATCTGCATCAGTGTCTCTTAATGAAATGCATGGCACCTTGCATTGTCTTGTTGGAACATCCATCTGTGGTTTTGTTTTTCTCCTTAAAGTGATGGGATAAATATATCTAAAGCAGCTGCTGAGCATATGTGTGTGAGCTAGTGTGTATATCAGCAATTCTTCCAATGCGGACTGCCAGTATGGAGGTATTTAACAGTTTTTCATTGACAGTATGTAACCTATTTTGAGCAAAGAAGGTAATTGGGCTCCTCTGTGTTTCCTTAAGTATCCCCCAGTGCAGATCCTTGCTTAAAACCACTTCTTCACCAGAAACCAGCCAAACACCCTGGAGTATGAGGAGCGAGCTGCTGGAGTTACAAATGGCTGCTGATGTTCCTGAGTGGACCGCCGAGTCTGGGGAGTTGATGCATGACGATGCGGCCTGTCACAGTGGCCCTTTTTCATCAAGTCTCCCAGCCCCGATCGATGGCTGCACTAAGTCACCGTGGCGATTGCCGTGTGGATATTGATCATATATTATTTAATCAAAAGCCCCTGCACAACAGAGGGAGGGAGAGGAGGTGTCTATGGAGGAGACTCAGATGCCCCTGTGACGGCACACACACGGCTAATGGACTTATTCGGCGCTAATGAGGCCGTGCATTAGCCTGCGATATGCGAGAACAAGTCGTCCATTGTGATCTGAAGTTGCATTTACTTATTCAGTTGAATTTTTGTGTGGTAGCTTATGGGTAAATAGAAATGATAAAAGCTTAATAATATGGAAAAAAGAACTGCATACAAACTTGAAAAAATATCAGTCAATATTTGTTCCTCTAACGTTGCCTTTTAGCTCTTCTAATGTAGTCTTCACTTTAAATGTTTTGTGAAATGCTGCATGTTGCTTGGGGAGGGGGACGTAAAGTAAATATAATGAATTGAACTCATTTTATCGTAGACTTATCAAGCCCCTTTTAATATTTCAATACCTCAGCCTCCTGCTTGTGTGTACACTGTGCTTGTGTTGTTACGTGTGAGGGAGATGCCTCTCCCCCCCCCCCCCGTAGCTGTGTTTGTGTGTGCTGGGAGTGTGCTGTTGATCAGGTTCCAGTGCTCCTGTGGTGAGGAATGTGTGTAGTGCGTCACCTTGTCTCCTGTCTCAGGAGGCCCCAGAGGGATGGGGCATATGGCTGGCCTGCTCTCCCTGCTGTCTCCCATGCTCAGCAGCACCTCTCCCAGCCCTCCGTCTTACTCGCAAACTGTCAGAACTCACTCTTTTCTCACCCCACCTTACGCTACTGCATCACCACATTCCATTTACATGTATGGCATTTAGCATACAGTCTTATCCAGAGCAACTTGTCCACAATAGATCAACCCAACTTTCCAAAATACCCTTGACCTGAGATACATCTGTGCTGATCTTGAAAGGAGGATACATAATACATAAGTATAATATAAAAGCAATAGAATACATTCTAATAAGTACTAGATTTGATGAAATGCCTCACAAAGAGAGGGATCTTCAGGCAATTTTTGAAGACAGCAAAGGACTGTTGTGTTCGGACAGCCAGTGGAAGTTCAGCCCACCACCAGAGTCTTGCCGCTCGTCTTCAGTGCATCTTCAAAGATGATGTGTCAAGCTGTTGCACTTGAAGATTGAAGAGCTTGAGGTGTGGATTGAGTTTAGGCTCTCAAGCAGGGAAAGGCTTGCCCATTTTTTGTTGGTGTAGGCAAACATCTGGGTTTTCAATCTGATGCAGGCAGATATGGGGAGCCAGTGAAGGGAACATAGCAGCAGAGTGACATGAGTGAACTTCAGAGAACTGAAGACAAGCCGTGCTGCTGCATTCTGGTTCAGTTTTAAGGACATGATGACCTATGCAGAGAGGCCGCCCAGGTGCTTTTTCAGTCTCTTGTCACCTCAAGGCTTGACTTTTGCAACTTGCTCCTGGCTAGTCTTCCTACATCTGTCATTAGGACGTCTTCTGAGGGATGAGGAGACACAGGACTGATGGGGGAGAGAGTGAAGACAAAGATATACAAGCAGATTATGTTAACCTCATCAAGCACTTTGTGATCAGACTTTACAAGCTGCTTGCATACCTTTTCTTAATCAGAGTAAGAATCAGAATTTTGTTTATTGTCAGGTAGGATACCCCCTCAAGGAATTGTCTTTTGTATGGTGGTAGAATGACTGAAAAAAACACCAAGTACTAAAAAACAAACAGGATCAAAAAAGATCTTTGCAGACAGCAGTGGTAAGAGCTGATATTTTCTAGGAATGTCTTAAAGAAGCAGTTATATAATGGGGACTTCTCCTGTCCTCTGTAAATACTAAATGTAGATCCAGACCTAGTTTCTCTCCCTTCTCTCTGCAACACTCTGTTTAGGTATTCCTCCTCCTACGGCTCTGCAACTTGCAGTGTCTGGCTGTATCTTCTACAAGCTAGTCAGAGGGGAGAGCCCCCCCCCTGCCCTTTTATTTTTCTATCCCCTCTTTTCCCAACAGAGACATACCAGGCTGGAAGCCTTGTCCTACTGCATGTAAATCTATGGAACCCAGAGGGGGGTCGACCACCACCAACTTGCTCTGATCCTGAGGCACTCACTGGGAGCCCCTGTGCCCCTCCTACTACGCGACTATTCCTGGTAAACCTCACAGAGCTAAGGGACTTGTCATGTGCTGCAGGGAGTGTTTATTTGGATTGGCACTGCGATTCGTCCTCATACATGTCTTCAGATTCCCATAGTGAAAAATCCCCCTGCTCTTTTGTCTCTAGAAGTGAAGGTTATCGGTTGGGTTTTGGGTTTGATGTTGAAACTATTCTAGTTGGTCTGAAATCAGTGAGATCAAGACAATGAATGAAAAGTGGTAAGACACAACTTACCAGTAGTCTCACATGTATTAAGTTCTATCAGTAACTATGAGAACATAATTTTTTTCTGCCAGAGGCACACAAAAATGAAATGCTGAATTTAATGAGATCATGTCAAGTAGAGCCTGAGATGCTTGATTGAATATTGCGTATTGAATGGTTCAGGTAAGTTACACAAAGATGATCTGAGTACATTCAAATTACTGGACTGATCATTTTGTGCATTATTCATACAATCAACAAAATACGGTTAAGTTCAAGATCAAGTAATTTTGATATAATGATACTGTACAATCCATCAAGGTGCACGGAAACTCACTCAACAAAGAGGCAAAGCTATTAACCAGGAAGAAAGATCCATACAGAAGGGAGGCCAGTGGGAGATGACACAAATAGGTTCAGTAAAATAAATAAAAATGATACCTTTATCAAGTAAATTAAAACTAAATAGACCCTGATTAAAACTGACAATAGAACAATTTCTTTTCTCTGATTGTATTGTATGTTTGAAATTTTCCTCAGTTATATTTCATTGAGTTTGTTCAAAGAAATTTCAAATTTTTTAGCTATGCTAAACTGGTACAACCGTAGACCATGCCTAGCTGTGTTGCAAACTGTACTCAAAGGCATCACCATGAGAGTATTTAAGGTCTGGCATAGAAAGAAATACACTTCTACATCATTGTAGATTGTGTTGTATTTTTTCATTTTTCTATTTTTAATTTAATTCTAAAACAATAGTGTTGCCCATGTCTATAGAAATGTGTGCCCATAGAAACAGATATGCCACTGTACTAATAATAATTTTAGGTATGTTGGTGGACCAGATCAGGATCTAGTTAATTTTCCATCTGAAAGACATGAGAATATCTAAGGCTAGTTGACAGCAAAATGTACTTCCAGACTTATTAGTTTAGCCGTTGTACTGCATGAGAGCCAGTAATTCCTTTAAAATGTGATGAGGTCATTTCTAATCGTTTCGGGGTGAAGGTTTAACTGCAGGTTGGGGAGATGTCCATCTCTGGTCCGAGTCACTGTCCCTCCAAATGTCTGTGCACTGGCCTGTGTCTGTCTACTTGTAGGTAAGTGCAGCAGTGATTGTGACTTTCAATTAGGCTATTGTATTCAATTAGGAATCATCTGTCTTAGGTGTCCTACTTTTCACCGGTACCAGTAATTAGGTGTAGCTTTGCACAGCTGCTGACCTTTTAGTGGTAAATGTGAATAGATCCCTTTGAGTAGACGTGTAGATCAGAGTGTGTGTTTCTAAAGGTAGCGTGTGTGTTTCTGAAGGCAGAGAGTTATCAGGCCTCTACAAACATTTGCATTATTCACAGCAGGATAGGTAATTAACTAAAAATACATCCACCAAGTTAGCTCATACACTACATACCTTTAAGAGCCAAAAGGAGCCTAGGTAAAAGCAATGCTGTGTTCCTGCTGTAAGTGTGTGGTGCTTGTGTTCTCATGTGTATGGAGAAATGTAGTTTCAAAATACTCCATAAATTATAAATAGAATTCAAGACTAGCTTTATTAAAAACCAGTCTTACATTATTTTGCCTGTTTGTTTTTAGTTTTGTCTCATCTTCTCCTCTTTCTTTGTTGATGAGATCAAATACCCTAATATCTTTTGCTCCATTGCTCCATTCATGTTTACTTTAATGATGTGTAATGGCCAAGTACCATGGGCAGAGAGGAAGTCTCATATCATGATGCTCCCACCTTCACACTTCACTGTGGATTTGCCATTTTTTGCCAGTTTTTGAAACACCTTTGTGTTATAGCAGGAGCTCTGTGTGGCACAGAGAGCAGTTGTATGTAGGCACAGTTCATTGGTTAATGTTTGGTTAATGATTAACTTTTGTTTGTCTAGCTTTGAGGTCATCCTGCAACTGTTTTCAGGTGACTGTTGGCTCTAAAAGATATCTTGCACTGGAAACCTGTCAGTGCATGACAAGTTCCTTGACCAGTTCCACCACATCTTGTGACAGGGATATTAAAGGTCCCTCTCTTGGTTTGCTGGGGTTTGTCTCTGAGATATTAGAATGTTCCTTCATCTTCACCATGATTTCTGTGTTTTGCGTGCCCCAGACAATGAACACATGCTTTCATACTTATAAGTATAAAATCCAAAGGCATTATGTGTCCTTAGCAAGTGGATATACAGTGCCTTGCAAAAGTACCCCCCCATCCCCCGTTTGGCATTGTCTCTAATTTGTTACCTTACAACCTGGAATTTACATGGAACTTGTTTTAAATCATAAAACTGAAAAGTGATGTGTGCATATGTTTTCTACCCCCTTGCTTTGAAGCCCCAACAACTACCTTCAAAAGCCACTTAATTAGTTAAACAAGATCCACCTGTAAACGAGATCCTCCTGTAAGTGTCAAATGATCTCAGTATATATACACTTGTTCTGATAGCCCCCAGAGTCAACAACGGTGCAACACCACTAAGTAAGGGCTACCATCAAGCAAGTGACAGCATGAGGACCGAGGAACTCTCCACATAGGTCGGAGACAAAGTTGTGAGAAGTACAGATCAGGGTTGGGTTATAAAAAAAATCACAAACCTGAACATCCCAAGGAGCACCATTCAATCCATTATTAGAAAATGGAAAGATTATGGCACCATAGCAAACCTGCCAAGAGATGATCGTCCACCGGTGTCGATCGTGGTTCCGGGGGGAGGAGGTTGTGCTCGCTGGTGTCGATCGTGGTTCCGGGGGGGGTGTTGTCTGATGTCGACCGTGGTTCCGGGGGGGGGTGTTGTCTGATGTCGACCGTGGTTCCGTGCACCTTGCTGGCTGTCTGATCTCGGGCAGGCGGCCGTGCACCGGACGGAAATTTCCTGAATTTGATTTCAAGTCCACCTATACATATAGCAACTCGCTAGGGGGGCCCTGGCGACTCGCTAGGGGGGCAATGCCTTCGAATGCCCCCCCTTGGCGCCAGCACTGGGTCAGATGAGATTAAAATAGAACTTTTTGGCCACCAAGGACAACACTATGTCTGGCACAAACCTAACACCTCTCATCATGCTGAGTACACGATCCCCACATGCTTGAATGCTTTTGCAAGGCACTGTTTGTATTAAAAGTATATTAAATGACACAAACAAAAGTTTGAATATTTGTTTCCCCTGAGTGTAAATGTGCAAATTCACATTTGAAAGTTTTTAAATCTTTAAAGATTTCTAATATGAAACAATTCGGTTTTCACAAGTAATTAAGTAATTTGAAAATTCTAAAATCTAATTTTAGTTATGAAAGCTGAATTTCCAAACACATATTGCGTTTTGCGTAATTTAGAAGATTTTTACTAGTCAGTACTGAGTTTGTACTGAATTGTTAGTAAAATTTAGAGACTGAACAATCTAAATCCAACCTTTAACACTGGATTCCCAGACAGAGATTAAAACTAAACCATGGATACAATAGAGAATCTCCATTCAGCTTGCTGTGTACTCTAGGACTAGACTTAACCAGAAAACTGACTCATGGAGTCGGACAGTGTAGGAGGGTGTGGAGAAGGACTGTAATTGTATTGCTTCATAATATGTACCTTGCAATATTAGATAACGCTCTTTGTTGTAACACGATTTAATCTTCCTTTACTGTTTCATCCTTATGCTCACTTTATCTTAACATCTAAAGTGATCTTTTCAGATGCCATTTTTGCCACTTTTCAGTAAATAATGTCTCTTCTGTCTTCCTACCAGATTCTTTTTATTTTGGAACTTGTTGACAATTTAACACCCACTGTGTGTTGCCATATAACTGTGTCGCCATGAACTAGCCTCTGCTTAACTGACTGAACTGTAAGCATTAACTTGTACAACATGCATTTGAAATGGCCTGTATCTTTTCTTATTGGCTTTAGCTAAATAAGTACTCATGAAATTTTCAAACCATAGCAGTTCAGGACACTGGGGTCTATTACTCATGATGTTGGCTATTAGGTTTGGTTAGTTGAATGCATGACCGTTTGGAAGTTGGATTACTTAGTTTTTCTGCTGTTGCTAAATTCAGTTTGGTGGAAAACAGTGGGAAGCGAATCAGGTAAATATTTATATGTGGTGGTGTTAACCCTGCTTTCCACTGGAACTGGTCTGTTTGTCAGGAGACTTAACCTGGATTTCTGTAAATCTGCTTTGTTACAATGAATGGAATGGAATGAAGTTGATTGAAAACGAATTGAATTTTGATTTGAATATTGCAATCCCCTTTGATATCAGTGCTAAGGTCAGTGCTATACAGGATTACTGTGGAGGGACAGATTTGAGATGGTCTCTATACCCCTTAATTAATTTTCCTATTCCCCATTTTCTCTCTCTCTCTCTCTCTCTCTCTCTCTCTCTCTCTCTCTCTCTCTCTCTCTCTCTCTCTCTCTCTCTCTCT
>JBBPCX010000018.1:10004231-10023786 GCA_037974365.1 Hydrocynus forskahlii | reverse complement strand
CTTGTTTACAAAAGTGGTTCTCTAAAGAACAGTCGACTGAAAGGTTCTTTGGGGAAGCCAGAAAAGTTCTGTGGCTTCCAGCAAAGATCCCTTTCTGTGAGTTTATACAATATAAAATGAATTGGTAAAAAAGCAAATGTTCCATTCTTACATGTACTTATTTCAGCCTTGTCTGAAATGGATAAAATATGTTCCACAAAAAGTGATGCTTAACCATAAGTTCTACACTCACAAAACTGGAACAGCATGTGTGTGTGTACTTGGGAGATTTTGCGGCAACATTACTTTTGATTCAAACACATGATGCTGTCAGAGTAACAGGTTTACAATGCAAATGGGAGTCGTCAGAACCTCACTGATGATCCACCAGCTGAAACCAAGCTGCTGCAGAAAAAGCTCTAATGAAAGTCACACTATAAACTTTACCCCACCCACCACTGTGGGGTGTCATTGTTCTGTTCCGTCTGTCCAAGTGTTCTTGTTCTGTCAACAAGAAGCCAAAGACCCAGCCAGAGCACCAAACTTCAAAGAAGCCACCACTTATAAACCTGATAATTGCAGATGGTTCAAATCTCTGTATTCCAGAATCAAAAAAGATTCCTCTGATTATGATTCTGAGTCTCTTACTGTTGATATTGTTCCTCTTACTCTGGTTTAAACCAGGATCACTTAAGAAAGATCTCATAACAAAGCATGTTTTTGACCAAGATGGGCTCTTTCCATTGCTGCAAAGAAGTCCTTGCCTCTAATACCAGAGAATGTTGGTTTAAATCTTGCCTAACATGCTGGAAGGAACAAACTTTTAAGACTGTTACAGGATCCCACAGCTATCATGCCTTTAATGTGGCTTTTGACTTTAAGATGAGGTCTGATGTTTACATTTACATTTACGGCATTTATCAGACGCTTTTATCCAAAGCGACTTCCATTCCCTAACTACAGGGGACAGTCTCCCTGGAGCAACTTGACATTAAGGGTCTTGCTCAGGAATCCAGTGGTGTGCTGAAGGTAGGATTCGAACCCATGACCTCTTGGTCCAGCGGCAAGTATCCTACCCACTGAGCTACCACCACCATGTTCAAGACAAAACTAAGGGCTCTGAATAGAACCCATAACCTCTTGGTCTTAGCGCCCATGCTCTTACCACTGAGCTACAGGGTCCCACAGCTCGCATGCCTTCTTTTGGAAATTTGACTTTCAGATCTGAAATTCACAACATAAAGCTGAAGGCTCTGATTAGAACCTGCAACCACCAGGTCTCAATGGCAGTGATCTTACCACTGAGCCACATGAGCTCACAGCTATCATGCTTTTTTTTGTGGACACTTCACCTTCAGATGAAATGTGACATATAAGCCATAAAACCAGATCAGATTCCACAGCCTTCTGTTCTTAAGACCACTGCAGCCTATATTTTACTTTCAGATGAATATGCAAGCTATAAGGTCGACAACTCAGATTTGATCCCACAACCTTCTACCCTTGAGCCCGCTCTTTAAACCAGTGGATTATAGAGCCAGGTCGGAAGACCTGCTTATTATTGGACATTTGACTTTCAGATGAAGTGTGACATACAATACATTAAAAGAAAAACACTGATTAGATCCTACAACCTTCCACTCTTGGGACCACCGCTAAAGTCAGCGAGCTACTGGGCTTGACAAGCCACCTAATTTAAGATATATAACTTTTAGATGAAGTGTGACGTGCAAGCCATAAAGTTAAAGACACAGGTTTGATCTCAAAACCTTCTGTTTGAGACCGTAGCTTAAGCTGTGAGCTACAGAGCTAGGCCAGAGGCTCAGGTCATTTTTTGGATATTTGATTTTTAGATAAAGTGTGACATGCAAGACTTAAAACTAAAGACTCAGGTTTGATTCCATGACCTCATGTTTCTGAAGTCACGCCTTAAACAAGTGAGCTTCATGGCTTGACAAGCAATATGTACCTATATGTATCTTTCAGATTCCTAAATCATCTCAGCCTGAAGACTGAGTTTGAAATGAACAAATGTAAAGAAGAGTCAATGGCCCAATGATAACCTTCCCTAAAGGCAGGAAGAGAGCAAGCCCATTACATTCTGGCTCTCATAAACAATCTATGGTTACATCTAAGCCCAAATCCAGGGATGCCAAAACGCCTGGAGGACCACACTTCTGCAGACATCAGCATTTTCTCTCCATTAACCATCTGAGCTAACCATCTCACAAAGGCTCTACCGACTCAGTTTAATCAGGTGTGGTTAATGAGGTACAAATTTACTTGGACAAATTAATATTACTGATAAAATCCATGAATCCATTACATCTCAGTTAAGAGTCTTTGGAATGTTACATCAATGATGTTTAGCTATGATGTTTACATAAAAAGGTCAAAAGCCCCAACCAGTTTGCTGACATTAAATTAAGTAGGCAGAACACTGTTAGTTTAAAGTGAGCTATTGAAATTTTAGTTCAACTGATGATATTGAAATGAACTTGCTGGATGTTACTCAATGCTGTGATGGGTCGATTGCCACCACCTTTCCTTATTTTCCCACACAAATCTGCAGAGGGGGCTCTACAACTAACATGAGGTTCTAATAGCTTGGACACAGCTGAAAAAGAACACAAAGAAAGTGTGGCTTGGAATGGTGAAATACCTCAGAGGCAGGAGGTTTGAAAGTAGCATTTCTCCTTGCTGCTGATTGGCTGCTGCCCTGTGACGGATCTCGGGTGGAGCTACCTGGAGTGTTCTAGCACTGCTGGAGACAGCAATTCGTGTCACGCCTCTCCCTCTTTTTTCCCAGACACACAGAGCAAGCGCATGAGCAGATGTCCATCTTTAATATTCTTTATTTTAAAGTGAACAAAAGCAAAAGGCAAGAGGGCCAGCAAACATTCTCAAAACAAAACCAAAAGGAGAACAGAGAAACACTCACAAACATAGCCAAAGTGACGGTGGACCGACAGCTATGGTCCACTACACGCAAACTTAAATACATAAAACCAAAACCCATAAACTAATCACAACATTAAGCTCACTTTCTCTGAGCACCCGGGCAGCTGAAACTCATAATCAACAAACTCACTGCCGGCGGTGCTCAGAATTTCACAATAAGAGTTCAACACAAAACCTAACTACAAAACTTAAACCCGGGCGGCCTCTAGCGGCCAACCACCGTCACTGTCCCCAGACCTGAGTTCGGTGTACACTATACAGTACGGATACAAGGGTAATGTAATGAGCTGAGTTTGAAAAATGAAATTAAAGTGTTTTGGGAGCATATTTGGGGGTATATTTAGGGTTTACACTATAAAAAATGTTAGGCTTTTTTTTCACCACGTCAGAAATTTGCGTTTTTCACTATTTACGGGTGCTTTTGGAGCGTAACCCCCGTGAATGTATATATATATATATATATTAGGGATGCACTGAATATTCGGCCACTGAAATTTTTTTTTTACGCAACCAAAACAGTGATGTCGCATTGATGACGCAACCACAGCCTGCACGTGCCAGATTGGATTAGAGCCAGCATGTCTGCCGCGTGGGTGCATTTCGATATATCTAAGAAAGACACACAGAAAGCCATTTGTAAAGAACACAATGCCGAAATTTCTAGAGGGAGTGCATCCACAAAGACATTCTCAACGTCGGGATTAATTTATCATATATAATCAAAACATCCCGATCGCCATGCAGAGTATGAAGCACAGAAGAGGCAACACCCACTCTTTTGAGCAGTGTCTTTCAACGGTTTTTAAAGCACTTGTTCAGAATGCACTTTGTTCAAGCACTTTGTTCAGAATATTAAAATGCACTTGAATTCACTAGTTTTATGAGGGAAAATATTTAATTGTGTAATATTTCTGCTATCTTGCTTTTAGGCTATTCATAAGTAAATATTTTCATAGTGTAACAGATTTATTCTTTGAATAATTTAATAATAATAATTTCTTTCGGTTTTTGGTTTCGGTTTTCGGCTAAGTGTTTCCTCATTTTCGGTTTCGGTCCAAAAAAAATCATTTCGGTGCATCCCTAATATTAAATCACTGATTTAATCGCTGGCCAGGAATGGAGATACATTATTTCAAATTTTATTTTAGATTGTGCATTGTTTGAATACTAAGTACGTAAATATTTTCATAGTTTTGTAACAGATTTATTCTTTGAATAATTTAATAATATTTCGGTTTCGATTTTCGACTGTTTCCTCATTTTCTGTTCGGTCCAAAAAAAACATTTCGGTGCATCCCTAATATAAATATATATATATATATATGTATAGGATCTATGGCTGTAGGTGCAGTAACTGGATAGGATATCTCCATTCCTGGCCAGCGCTTAAATCAGTGATTGATGTTCTCTACCAATCAGCAGTTCTGATCACGTGTACAGTGGTAGTGTATGGATGGATACTCTCTCAGGGCTAATTAAAGGACTGCAGAGTGCACAGCCTGCTCTCCCTCCCAGGACTGAAATACAGTAGCACTCTCACTCATCCCTAATCCAGACGCCACGCGCCTAACTTCATAAGTCGCGGTTTCCGTGATGTGTCTCAACCCCGCACAGTCAAAATGGAGAAATATTATATTAATCCACTTATCGGGAAAGAGCACATTCCGATAATCCGAGCTGCTAAAAGTGGCTGCTATTCTAAACGACTGCGGCGCTAGCTGTTGCCCTGAGTCCCTCTGGCAATGTCTTCTGATGGAGATGAGCAAAAGAAAATAGCACTTTAGGAGAGAGAGAGAGAGAGAGAGAGAGAGAGAGAGAGAGAGAGACAGAGAGAGAGACAGAGAGAGGGAGGAGTGAGGTTGTGGAGCAGAGGTGCCTCTTTGAGAGTGATCTGTGCTGCGGCAGATATCATGACATGCCATGAAATTTAGACGTTTTAACTCCACAAAGGCAGTTTGAAATATATGCTCTGTTTTATTTTCTCCCTGTCTCCGGGGAAGTGTGGGTTGCTATAAGGAGCAGTGAGAGATATCTGCCTACACTGAGATGCTACAATAAGTGTGTGTGTGTGTGTGTGTGTGTGTGTGTGTGTGTGTGTGTGTGTGTGTGTGTGTGTGTGTGTGTGTGTGTGTGAAGTGCTTATTTTGATAACAGAAAAGGGATTTATAATTTGCTTGCAGCTGTCTCATGGAGGTCCCATGCATTGTTTCATAGATAGGTTATTATCAACATTGCCTTTTTAGATGCTCTGTTGGTGGTCTATGATGCAACCTTTGATAATCTTGGAACAAACTGTGTGAATGCCATAATGATTTTTGACTTGGCTGCTGCCTGGCTTAGACTACTGGAATTTATTTCCATTTTCATTCCTGCACAGTGATCAAGGAGCACGCAAAAACAGCTCTCCAGAGTTATTGACCTTGTTGGAACAGATGAGCAATAAAAGCTGTGGGAAAAGGTCTTCATCCACTTGATTTTGAATGGAAAATATCACAGAATTCTAACCTGTCAAAATAAAAATATTCAAGAAAACTTTTTTCTTGTTTCTTTTATTAAAAAGAAATACTTTCATCTAAAACAAAGCCACACCCTTAAAACAAATGTGCACAAAATCTAATTGAGACACATGTATATTTTGCTCCGCATGCCCATGTCTAGTAGGATATTAATGAGAGGTCAGACAGAATTACATTCAGCTATCAGTGTGAAAAAGATCAAAGAATACACAAATCAGCTGAGACTAAAGGTTGTCTGTCCTCGTAAGTCAGGCAATGGCTGTAAAAGATCACTTTAGACCTGAAAATATGTTCCATTTGGGCACAATTATGAAGTTTCAAACTTTTATGAGGATACAGGAGAACTCCAAGGATCCCCAAGGACCACAGATACACAGTTACACTAACAGGTGCTGGTTGCATCCTGGGTAACCAGGTTCCATATCTACAGTTAGACACCACTCACATTGCTGTTGTTGTCAACCCACAAAGATTAGCATCTGGGGTCTGCTAAACATCAGTGGTTACTTTAATTAGAACAAGCTTGTGTAGTTCAATAAATAGAGCTTTTTGGCAAGTAATATCAGAAGTGCATTTTGCATAAAAAGAGTCTAGAAAATAACAATCTCCATTGAGAAGTATGGTGCTGGACAGGACAGGGTGTGTGCCGTTTGCTGCTCTTGATTAAACATGATTTTGGCGCTCCCAACTTCAGTCCTGTGAGATTTGCAGTGGTTAGTTTAGTACACAAGCAACACTCCAAACAAGTCTCTGCACAATAACTCCAATAAACTGATTATAAATACAGTACGTTATACCAGTGCCAAAGTTGCTAAGGAAGTCTTCGATGTCCTGCCTCAGTGACCACTGTCCCATCCCACTTCCACCCATCATCATGCTTTGAGACACCTAGAATCACAGCTGCCCCCTCACTTTGACCACTTGCAGTTTGTAGTATTGTCCCAGTCACTCAACAGATGATGCCATAAGTATTTGGGGAAGGTTTAATGAGGGATGGGGCGGGGTTAGTGGCGGCCTGAACAGTGCCTGATATCAACCAGTCAGTGTACTTTCTGAACAAGCGGTCAAAGAGCTTCTTGAAATTATCCACTTTTTACTCAACTTTTTACTCAACTCAACTTTACTCCTTCTGCCTAGTTCCCCTATATGGATCCACTTGCCCTGATGATAGATGTGATGTTTTTGGGCTGTTTTTCATCCAACGGCCCTGGAAATCTTGTAGAGATACATGGTGTCTTGAACTCCATCAATTTTCAGGAGATTTTAGGGCAATAGAGTCTGTGCTGTGGTTAGATCTTCTACCAAAAGTGTTGAAAGCAGGCCTCCACTCATGAATTGTTAAGTGACTACAGAATCAAGCTTTTGTAGTATATATCCCAGTCCCCAGACCTAAACACCACTAACCTAAATCCACGTCCCTGAGTTGAGCTAGCCCACTGGGGACCTAGAGAGGTGCCTTTACAAGTCCTCTTCCACTCCATTCAGTAATATAAGAGCTATCTCTCATGAGGGATGAGAATCACCAGTGACCTTCCAATATTATATTATTACGAAACCTAGATGGTGATTCAGTATGAATTGCAATACTTACATAATCGTGATGTTATAAATATCCCAACTTGATACATCCATATGGCAATAACTGTGATGAAATGCATGGTTTTTTGAATATTTTTTGATTATGGATATGTCTTTTAGTATTTGTAGTTTAGTCTTTTCTGCAGTGGTGGTGTTCTATATGATAGATTTAATGCCATCTTTCCTTAAGCTTAAACATTAACGAAATGCATTTCTCTCTTCTGTGCTTTAATGTGTTTGGTCACCCTGGGACCTCTCTTCTGTCTCCGTTTGTGTGGCCTTGTCCCATTTTCCATCTCTACAGAGTGTGCTGTAATCTCCCTGGCTGGCCCACTTTAATACCAGGGTGAGCAAGTCACTCTGATCAATACCCCAGTTGCATCTCGTTTCTGAAACAAATTGCTCAGAGATCAGAGAGATAGACATGAATTTATCAGTAACTATAACTCCACCTACTAGCTAGGACTCCCCAATCACACGAAACCACCAACACTGGGAGGGTGAAGGTGAGAATATGCTTCCTCTGAGTCATGTCAAGCCAGCCACCACATCTTTTCAAAACTGCTGTTAATGCATCGCCAGTAGAAAACATAATGTGCATGGAGGGGAGCGCCAACTGCCAATTTTGTTATGTCAGCCAGCAGACTCCTGTGTTGGCTAGCATGGGTGTAGAAGGAGGGGCATCCTTCCCACCCAGAAAGAGAAATGCCTGTGGTGTTCTTTTGGACTCCTGGCCATGGACGATTGTGGCATCACAAAGGATTGTTAACCCTGCAGGTCAGGTGGGTTTTGGTCAGCTCATTAGAAAGTCTCACAAGAGAGTCAAAAAGTGACAAAGCAATGGCTTAGTTATAAATAACTTAAAGAATCATTATTTGAAGGTTGGGTGGGTTCTGGTTATTGATTAATGAATATTTTTGCTGGGCAAGTTGATTCTTATAATGGGTCGGGCATGTGCAGGTCATAAAACGAACTGACCTGCGCATTACTACCACGGATCGAACTCAAGACCTCCCAATGATAGGGCCAACGCTTAGACAGTCATGTCATGTCAATATGTGATAGTTTATCCCTGTGCTTTCGCTTCTATTTCTGGGTATGTCCACATCAGCTTTGCTGTATGTTAAATTGCTGTGTGTGTGTGTGTGTGTGTGTACTTGAGCAAGTGAGTAGCTATGCCTGTGTTCAGTGACAGTTAATGTGAGCTGATATGATGCTTACTCATGATGACCTTGTAAACTGGCCTGTAGGTATAAAGCCAGAAACAGACTAATTTAATAGAACAACAATATGGCAGTTTACTCTTTTATTCATTACTGCAACCAGCCACCCCTAACCTTAATGTCCTCTTCTCCACCACTCCTGCTGATTTATGGGCTTTGAGCAGTGTAGATGTGCTGTTTTGGATGCGACTCAGGACTCTAATGGAGCAGGCAGTGCAGTGGAGGCCTGGGCTCATGAAGGAGCTAATTGGGAACGGTTACATATTGAGGTTTCAATTGGATGAGCAGTTGGTGGAAAGAGCCTGGGGCCAGCCAGACGCACAAGTAGAAGGCGGAGGAAACGAGAAGGAGGGAATGTTGCTCATAGGAAAATCTACACCAGCAAGCTACAAACCCCAGCAAGCAGTGTGGTAGTCAACATGGAGTGAAGTCTTTTTCGTCCGAGTCAAGAGCTTTTGAGCCCTGCGGAGAGTTAATGAATTCTTAAGCGACTTTATTTACAGTGCCACTTTGTTTTTGAAGGAGTCCTCGGGCGGCTCGTGCTGCCGTATTCCCCTGGATGATGATGTGATGGCGGAGGAGTTCATGGCGTCTTTGATGCCGGGAGAGCTTACGGAAAGCATGTGTACATTCTGAGTGCAGAGTTAAGTGACTGATCCTCGCTGCGTTGTGAATAACCTCATACGGGGCCATCTCGTCCCACTGCGCTTTTTGTTAACTTTTCATCTCTGCTTGTTTTAGGGAAACTTCTGGTGGCATTCTCTCTCTCTCTGAGTGGGTGTATCTCTCTCTCTCTCTCTCTCTCTCACATACACATTCACACACACACACACACACGCACACGCACACGCACACACATACGCATACGCACACAAAATCTTTGCCCTCTCACTGATTCAGTTGATTAGGAAATGATTCAGTGTTATAGAAAATGCATCATATAAATTGTGCCAGAAACACTAATATTAGCCCATTTCATCTTATGTCTGAGTCAGGGATGTTTCAGTCACATTTAAAAGGAATATGCACTATGCATTAGTTCATGACCATGTAGACCATGAAGTTCAAGATGGTTCTTGGAATGAGCCAAAGACTGAATGCCTTATAATATTTACTAAATTCTTATGATCGTTTGATGGTCATAAGGATTTGAGTAACTTTGACAAGGACCAAATTGTTACAGCTAGACAACTGGTTGAGAGCACCTCTAAAACAGCAGGTATTGTGTTGTTTTCCCGGTATGCAGTCCCTACAGAAGGTGCTCCCAGGAAGGACATCTGGGGAACCAGTGACAGGTTAATGAACTCTGCTACACTGCAACATTTGTTAAGGAGTGTTTTGAGGAACATGACAAAGAATTCAGGATGTTGACTTGGGCTTTAAATAGCCCAGATCTCAATTTGACAGAGCATTCTCAGCACTGCTAGGCTGACACTAGTCCATTAACCAAAAAGATCCAGCCAACAGTGTCCTGTGGCCAGAAATTGACCACTGATGATCAACTTGAGGATTACTAACACAACAAATATATAAAGGTAGCATGTTAGTAAATAATATCATAACTGACACATCAATGTATAATAATGTCCATGGCCATTATAGGTGAGGGTAATGATATCAGATGCAGTGGTCTTGTTACAGTGGGTATGTCTGGAGCGGGGTGTTTTATGCAGAGTGGCATTTGTCTTCAGGGCCCATGCATCAGTCTGTCAGAGGCACTCTGACAGACATGTTCTCCCCCTCTTCTCCCAGCCGTGTCCCGCTAACCCCTGGTGTCCCTGTTTGTCCTCATATGGAGCCCTGAGGCTGGACATGGACAACTAACTGTACCCTATCCTTCCCACAAGCCTGCTGTGTACCTCAGCCAGCCTGGCAGTGGTTGCCTTTATGAGGACACTGCCTGTGCTTTCATCTCTTTCTCATTTTCTCATTTTTTTTCTTTTCTTTTCTCTGTATTTCTGTGTATTTATGGTAGGTTAGCACAATATGGACAGTGTACTTAATGCAGCTATGATGTGCTTGACAGCATATTAAAAGACTGCACTATTTTGAGCAGAACTGTTTGTTAGAATTCATCTGTACATCTGAGATTAACTAATTTGTTAGCCCTCATTTGCATATTTTAGGCCCTCTTTTTTAAACAATACCAAAAATAGACAAAGGCAGTCACAAACAATATATCGGGCCGGTTTCCCAGACAGGGATTAAGACTACTCCTGGACTGTGTTTCTCTTTCAATGGAATATCTCCATTCGTAATACACACACACATTTGTGCTACAGGAGCACGTGGTGACCCAGCGTGCTGAACTTGCGTGACTTCAAACGCATGCAGCCCTGGTGCTCGTGATCCTGTGCATGGCAGGGCTCTATTTCATGCTTGACAGCCAGTGCTGCGCTCCTCTGATCCATTGATCTGCTGGGTGACCAGAGGCCACTGTATAGCCCTGTGTCCTGCTAACAAGCCTGTAAATGACCCAAATATCTCTTTATGACTAACTCACTCACCTAACAGTGATGCTAATGTAGTTAGGCTTCCATAAAGACTGGAAGCTATTCCAGTGAAACGTCCTTGACAGGACTATGATGTGAATGCTGGATATAGATGTCAGATGCTGTTACACCACATGAGAAGGAAACCTCCTCTGCATTCTGGTTTGGGCTGTTGGGTATTAACAAGAGGAGAAATTACTCATATCCTTTAAAAAAAAAGAAGAGATCAGCTGTTTTATTTTGTTTTTGACTCTTTATTTAGAACACACAGAAGTAATAATAATTTTGGCAATTTTAATTCAGGGTAATATTTGTTTCCTTGTCAGTTTTGTCCAGACAGCCCTGCAGGTGCAAGTAAGAATGCATATTTTGTCGGCTTCTAATGTTTGTTCTGGTTTTGAGATGTTAAGAATGAAATATTTCCCTTCCAGATTGGCGCTTATGTAAACTCATATGTAGTGCAATTACTTCCTTACCCTAAAAGTCATTGCCTTGAGACACGTTTGACCACTAGAATTCTGTAATATTGTGTAATATCTGGAAATAGTGTTTTCTGGAAGGCACCAAATACAAAATCATAATTTTAAGGGTTTTTTTTCTACGTAAAAACCCAAGCTGGAAAGAAAACATCCCTAAACTGTTGGAGATATAAATTCTTTGATCATAAATACTACATTAAACATAGTTAATTGAACTGAATTGTGAAAAAATCAAGTTATCATCATCTACATTCTAAGATGTTGAAAAAGCCATTTATTTTCTCTCATTGTGTTTAAATAATAATAGACCATAGACTTTATATGGTCTATTATTATTTCATGATCAATGAGTAAAATTAAATTAGTTTTTATTTTTTGATTAAAATCAGAGAATGTGTTAGTCTGTTTTGTATTGCTGTATTTTCGGGACCTGCTTGTGTGACTGCATAGCTGCAGTTTCACAACAGCAGTTTCAGGCCAGTGGCAGTACACACAGTGATCTTTTTCATGTTATAAGTCTGTCTTATAAGTTTATATTATCTAAATATCTCCTCATCAGTAAGATGATGTCAGCCTCAATCCTGGTGCCACTCGTTTGATTTTGACTTGTTTGTCAGGATGATTATGTTTGTTGTACAACAGCATAAGGTGTGGTCTCTATGGCCATAGTAGTTATTAATGAATAAGGGTGGAGATAAATACCCGATAAATACGGTGTACAAAGGTGTTTAATGACAATAACAGCTCAGCAATGTCGTTTGCTATTAGTGCTTAGACGCGTGTCAAGTATGCCTGATAGTTTTACAAAAAAGACCAGATTTGTTGAGCAGTGACGCACAAAAAACAGTGATTATGTGTTTCTATGATCCTGAGTGTAGTACATACATGCCATATTGGCCATGACTGTGTCCGTTTAACTGAATAAAACTGTCCACTGTCGTGTCATGAGTTAGAATATCTCAGAATGTTTATTGTTTACCTTTCCAGATCACACAGTTCTGGCTCTATGCTTTGATGGTTAGCAGTGATCGAGACATACAGCATGTGTGACACTACGTGCTGAAGGGTTAAATAAAAATAAAAAAAACAGTGCTGACTTTATGTACCTTATTTTTTCTGTACGCTTATGGTATTAGAGATCAGAGCACATGACTTATGACAGTGACAATATATGCATGCCTGTATGTGTGTGTACATGTGTGTTTGCCGTGTGGGAGGCTGCTTGTCGCTTTGAGCAGGCCAGTAGTGAGCTATGGCCTGGACTATTATTGACCTCCTGCTGGACTCCAGGCTATGGGCCGACAGCAACACTTCCATAAGTTTGTCCTCTCTCCCTCTCCCTCTCCCTCTCTCTCTCTCTCTCTCTCTCTCTCTCTCTCCCTCTCCTCCTCCCTCTCTCTCTCTCTCCCTCTCCTTCTCCCTCTCTCCCTCTCTCTCTCTCCCTCTCTCTCTCTCTCTCTCTCTCTCTCGCTCTCTCTCTCTCTCCCTCTTGCTCTCTCTCTCTCTCTCTCTCTCATATTCCTCATCCAGAGGTATCGATTGTCATCTGATGGCTCTATCTTCCACTGCCACTATAATCCATACAGCTATTGCTTTCTCCTCCTGGCCTGCTATCTCTGTCCTCTTTGTTTACACTCTCCTGTTCTTCAGCAGTTTTTTTCTGTTTGTTTGCTTGTTTACTTAACAATCCATTCTCAGCTTTGTGATACCTTTCGTCTGTTGTGGCTACAAACACTGGCAGTGTACAGCCAAGCACGCTAAGGCACTTCTGGCAGCTCAGACGTATCAGATGGAAACGAATTGGCCTTTATATTTGAGGGGTTTTAGCTATGAAGGTGCCAGATTGCTACAGTGCAGCTTGAAGGATCATGAAAGGTTAAGTTATAATTCTTCTGCCTGCTCTGCGGAACCATGGGCTTTTTGTCTCATCACCAAGTGCCGTTTTAGCTCCTGTTCAAGTTTTCAGAACAACTCAGAAAGTGGTTTAATTACAAACAGTTTTTGTTTTGTAAGCCACTACATCAATTTGACCACTTAATTGCAGTGTTCTCAGTGATGTCATTCCTTAACAATGCGGCATGAAATAAGGTGTTCTGTACTTGTTTGACTGACAGTCATTTTCCTTTTGAGTCATAATGCCCCGCTTGCGCTTTATCCCTGCCACAGGAGAATGACACGTTTATATATTAGTGTGACATCTTCATGATAATATGCTTTAACTAAGATTGATATGACTCAGCGGCCATAAAAAAAACCCCAAAAAAACCAAAAACAAAAACCAAAACAAAAGCCCACATCTGTATTCATGGAGAAGGTTGCTAAATGAAAGATTAAAAACCACAGCATTTCATAAACCTTCCCTCCTCCGTAGCTGCTCATACAGAAAGTGAACTGAACTTTAAAGAGCAATGCAGGGGCGTTTCTAGGCATAGAAGATCTAGGTGGTTGCTTGCGGCTGCAAGGTGTGTGTGTGTGTGTGTGTGTGTGTGTGTGTGTGTGTGTGTGTGTGCTTACAGGCAGGGGGACTTGTGTGTGCTTGCTCTTGATGATTTGTTGCGTGGTATTTAGCACGAACGTGAACATTCCTGATTGCTCCATCAAAAGAACTGCCAAGTCACTTCAGTCCCTTTGGTTGTTTGGTTATGTATACAGAGCACAAAATATTTTCTTTTGTACTGACAAAAAAAGAACGCTTTTAGCACCGAACTCCCACACACGTATGTCTCGAGCAGTTGACCAAAAGAATAAAGGCATGGTGAGATGCAAAGACAGGACACTGAGTGCTTTTGCCGATGCTCTTAAAACTGTAGATTAAAGTCACAGGGTGCAGATGTGCTGTTTTTATACAGCTTGTCCTGTTGGCTGCAGTTTATTGCATGGGCTTACCTGGGCTGGCTGAAACTGAGAACACTTTAAAACATTTTTTATTTACTCTCTGCCTACCCCCACACACTCCTCATACATTATTCATATCTGTGACTGTTGATTGCTCACATTCAGTTAAAACCTACGGTACTGATTGGAGGCACATGGAAGTTGAGCCAAGGACTACAAGCTCAAAAACAAAATGTTCAAATAGTAAAAAAAAAAATATGCAAAACTCACTTTAGTTATAATAGGTCCATGGGCTATACAAAACATGCTCATGAAGTTGTTTGCACAAAATCACTCTCACATAAAGAGATCTCACCAGCTCTCTTCTTGACAGTTTCAGTCCCTTTCAAAATGAACCGTTTAAAGGCTCACTTTTATGCAAATAAGCTGCTGCTGGCCACGCCCCACCCATCCCATGCTTACGCTGCGCGTTTACCACATGTGAAAATGGCAGAAAACAGAGGCGGTATCCAGCCCTATATGTTCAACCCTGAGTCGGACCCAGAGCAAGATAAACACAACACTTCATGAGTGACTTGCCTTTGCCGGTAGCCATAGCGCTCGGCGTCTTATGCACGCTTGAAAAAACCAGCAGACAAAAATGTCGGATCTTCAACTAATCTAGTGGGTGGGGCTTGACAAGTGAGGTGATTCTATACAAATGTCCTTATTCTGACGTCATAATGGGGGGGGCATCCAAACGGCTCATAGAAGCATATGATTCCTGACACCAAAATCTTTTAATTGACTCACAGAAAATGGATGGATGTTTTTTTTTTCACACTTGGGGTGTTTATAGGAGCAGAAAATGGATGGATGTTTTTTTTTTCACACTTGGGGTGTTTATAGGAGCAGTAGAGACCCAAATGGGAATACAAAAAGATGCAAAAAGTGAGTTTTGCATAATATGTCCCCTTTAAGAAATGAGACATTTTAAAAGATTTTTTTGGGCAGAGATTTTTTTGGTCAAGGAAGAAACAAGAACAGTTCAGCTTCTTTTATGTATTGTACTGCTGGAACAGTTCTAGAGTGATTCGATGGAAAAAAGATCATTTGCTCTGTAGTATAAGATTAGAAATGAAATTATAGCTTACAGCTTCTAGTGCTGGCTTGTTTTGGAGTTAATGGTTTTACTGTATTGCACATCACTGCAGGGAACATTTTACAGTGCCTAACATGGATTAATGGATGAGTTTCATCAGTTCTAGTATTAGTATGAAACAACAATAGGCCTCTTCACTGTCATTTTGCAGTTTTGTCCTTTTTGTTTTTGCCTGTTTCTACACTGGTACCAATGCTCAGGGTCATTAACACCATTAACACCATTAAGGGGTCATTAACACCATTAACAGTATTAAAATGTTCATTAACCAGCATTATCCAGCACCACTTAAACTGTGCCAGTACGTCATTGCTGGAAATGGTCATTCATTATGGTCACAGATCACGTGATCTATAGAATGTGGTTTATTATTGCTTATGAAAGTAGAGTGTGTACAAACAGGGAATCCTCATTTCACCCGTTGTTTATTATGTTTGCAGCTTATGAAATGTGAACATGCACACACACACACACACACACACACACACACACACTCATGCATACGCACACAGGCACACAAAGTCGTGCTCTATGTAATTAACACCCTTTGAGTAATAGGCTGAATCAGATTTGAGGTGTTGTGCCAGATCAGCACTCAGATGAGTTTTAGCTCCTCCAGGAGCGTCTGCTTCCTAACTTGTGCCAAACAACCAGCACAACACACTCACGCAGAAACATACACACACACACACACACACACACACACACACACACACTAGTATATCTGCAATACATATATTGATAATCCTTGTCATTTTTGTCACTTTAGCAATCACGGGTCTTTAATGTACTTGGCTTCTAAGTGAGATTAATGGCCAATTCACACTGTAAGTGTCTCTCTTTCTAATTGAAAGGTTTCTGAAGTGTATTTTAGACATCTGACTGATGAAAATGGTATGCTTTGATCATAATTCGTTTTTTCAATCCACTGGTCTAGACACATTGTACATCTGTCAAAATACAAGTACTGTTGCCTTTTTTTACATGCTTTTATAGCATAGACGTCAAAGAATAGCACCATGACTCTTGTAAGAGAAGGTCAGCATTAGCTGCCTAGAATGCCAGCAAAAAGTCTAAGTGTGTAAGGAGGATGGGGACGCAAAGGGGCGAAGGGGGGCTTAGACTAAAGATGTCTGACAACTGTATGTAATTGTAGTTTACTGAGGCGTTGTCATCTTTACCATACTCATCATCTGTGGCCTAGTATTTGTAGAGAAGCTCCTGTGCTGTACTAACAGTGTGGGAAGGTTGCTGTTGTGATAACTTTTTTATCTGACTTGAATATCAGATCACAAAACCAGATCTGCAGTATGCTGCCAAGTCTTAAACTTTCAAAAACCAGAAAGCAAAAGGTATAAGAAGGTTGATATCCCCATCTGAAAAGGTTCCATGATGGAGGCAGCTGTATGTCGGGCACATGGGGGCCACACTTCACTTCAATTGTAAGGGTGGCTTAATGTGACCACTGTAGACAAAGTCCATAGCATTACACTTTGTTTATCTATGTGCACTTGGTGGTAGGTGATGTGTGTGTGTGTGTGTGTGTGTGTGTGTGTGTGTGTGCATGTGTGTATGCATGTTTGAAGAGATGTGCAGGTATGTATGTGCATGCTCTCGGTCACGCTGTGTGTGACTGTGTTTTCCCGGCTGGGTAAACAGTGAATGGCCGTGTCCTTCACTTGGGAGATTGGTAGCCATGTCCTTGTGTACAGGAGGCCACATTAATCCTCAACAGGGCCTGATGCGGACACTCTCCCTTCACTGCTGTTTGTTTACTAATCATGTTTGGCAAGACATAGTTGTTTGTCAAACCCAAATATATAAATACATTTTTGTGCCGTTTGAATAAATATGTTGTGCTGATGATAACTGAAGGAATTGGAACATTTAAGGGCAAACAATAAAGGAGTGGTGTGCTTGATTTTCACCATACCACAAAAGATCTGTCTGACATCCAGAAATGTGCTTTTTTGCACTGGAGGAACGAGGGCAATTTAATAGAAGTCTGTGTTGTCACTGAAAGGGTTTAACATCTATGTCACCAAAAAATAACACTGACTTCCATTAGCAAACTAGACAACAAGCCAGTCTGCATTTGGTGTCGAGAAAAGTTCTACAGTTTCATTTCTGTGAACTTCTCCTTTAACTGAGCAATGACAAACCAAACATGGATTCCAAAAAATACAACCAAGGACACTTAATTCATGAAACAAAATGTGAAGGGCTCCCACAGCCCACATGGTTTAAGTGTTTACACAGGAGATCACGAATTTGATCCCTGACGATGCCACAGACGTCCACTCAGCGTGAGGTCTGTTGTTTTTCAGAATATCTTTTGCTGTTTTACTTTGCTGCTTGTTACCGACGCACTACTGGTCAGCCTTAAGGGCAAGTCGGTTACCATGCCAACAGGGAGCTCAGCAAGGTCATCCTGCCCTCAGGTACGGTAGATTAAATTGTGCAGTGGTCAACGCTTTAATTCTATTAGCCTAATCTGTATTGGACAAGTGCGTGTGTGCATGTGCGAGTGTAGGGCTGGCAATTACCTTGCAGCTTATTAGGGAGCTCAACAGGACGCCTGAACACTGTGCTGACACACACCGTCAACTCCAAAGCGCCTCACATCATTAACACATTGGCAGCAGTGTTCTATCTTAACAAGTGACCAATGTTAGGGTTACTCTTCATTATGGTGGGAGTGAAATTGTACCACTGTTTGGAAAAGCCAAGAAATGTTTCAGTTTTATTTCAACCTATACAGTTTTGTTGAACTTCGTGAAATGATTAAGGTTAGATGCGAGGGACGAAAAGTAGATGATGAAAATGCACTATGTGGAAATCCATCTCGGGGTTTGGATGTTTATGATGTCTCTAGTGGAGTATTACGACTGTAGTGCTTAATGTGATTTGTTGGGGGAGTTTATTTAATGGGTTTCTCGCTTTTTGTTTTTTGGCTAAGTCTTGCCCAGCACTTTGGGTCATCATTATAAATGTTTTATTTGATTGCTCATCTCTAAATCAAACAGTGCGTGTGTGCTTTGAGTGAATGTAATCTGCAGACAAGGATATTGCTCATTAACTGATTGTACAGATCTCTCTGTCTTTATCTTTGTTTCTCACAAATGTTTTATTTATGTGTACGTTTCCTTTCCTTTCAGTCGTAAGCCCTTCCTGAGCAATCAGACATTAAATTGTTTCATTTGAAACCAGTGCTATGCTCGTGCGTTTGCCATCAGATTCCCCTCATAACGCGTATCCATTACCAATTTAAACACGGCTTTCAAAAATCAGGTCATACCACGTTCGCTGACAAGCTGATTTATTTCCTGTGTAGCTAATGTATGTTGCCAGATGGCTGGTAATGGACTTGTTCGTCTGAACTGGCCTGAATGGCTCAAATCCTGCCGATTATGAGTGGAGTTGGAAGCAGCTGCAGCAGGGGGCCCAGAACTCTGGTGGAGATGAAGGGGGAGTTGACTGTCAGCTCTGGCCCAGCCATGATGCCTCTTCAGTGAAGTATCAGCACTGTCAAGTGTAAAATAGAAGCCAACTTTGACAGTATTTGCTTTTAAAGCCACATAGTTGGAGAATTTTAGAGGTTCCCTCCTTCACAGTGATGGTACAAACTGTACATAATGTGACCAGCGGCTCTTAGACTGTCCTGGAGTTTTGCAGTCGTAGGCTGAAATTCTGTATGAGTCATGAAGGCTATTTATGTGAAGGGTAATTATAATTAGTTATAAGTTACATAGTAAATAGTCAGTATTTGCTATCATGGTGTACTTCTTAGAGAAACTGATAACATTTTCCCTCCAGTATAGAAGATTAAGGGGTGGCTCCATGTCTTCAAAAGTGGTGGGGCAAAACTTGTATCCTGAACCTTATTAAAAAAGCGTGCACAGCCGACTGACTAACACAAGATAAAAGCAAAGCCACTGGTTGACTAACCTCAGCTAATGCGCATGTAGATAACTTCATGGATCCAAGTACACTATATAGAGCCAGGGCCGATGCTTCCGTACAGACGAACTCGGCTGTTGCCTAGGGGAGCACCTGAGGAAGTTTAGGAAGGGCTGTGCATAGGACAAGTCTGACTAACCGAGGAAAATGTGGGGTAATTTCGGTTTGAATTACTTTGTTTTTCAGGAAAAACATTTTTACTGCATTAGTGACCTGCAACTTCACTAACCTCACCCCAGATAAAATGTAGATTTTGACTGGTTCTGATGTGTATTATTTATTCTGCTGATTATATTGGCATCCACATCTACAGTATTTGAGTAATGTTAAAGTAATTCAAATAAACAATACCAATTAACTTTACATCAATATGCCATGGTTTTGTCTTCCT
>JBBPCX010000018.1:9993681-10004131 GCA_037974365.1 Hydrocynus forskahlii | reverse complement strand
TGAACATTTTTTTCTATTTTTCTGCAGTTTTCATGTGACTCTGCTTCTCTCTCTCTCTCTCTCTCTCTCTCTCTCGCTCTCTCTCTCTCTTTCTCAGAAAAATCTAGACACTAGTGGCCAAAGGTCAAGCCTGAATCGCTGGCTCTTATCACACCTAGAAAAAGCTTTTGAAAACAAACCTGCAGAATGAGGAAGAGAGGAATGCTTTCTACACTGAAGTGCCTTTCATTATTTCTGGTCTTTACAGAGCCACTCTCAGTAATGTAAATTAGGTTAAGCTCATTAGACAAGAGTGGGCATTCCATAAGGCAGGCCAGTGTGTGCTCTGATTCTTGCACTAGAACTGCCTGTCCATATTGCAAGGTTATGCCAATTCAATTTTTCCTCAAATGTGTGCTGAAAAAGGGGCATATTGCATTTCATTCATTCCAGTGTGGACATGCATTGATGTCAAATCAATAAATGGCATTACATCATCACAACTGTTTCAACAAGCAAGAAAAATGAAAGACACCACTGTATTGATGTGATACATATTATTCATACAGAAATGTATACAGATGTAATTTTTGGAGAACATAAATGATTAAATGATCAATAATGCACTGCAATCTGTAATAATAGTGAGTTATTAGCCTCGAGCTTCGATCACCACTCCTCATTTACAAGGCATTTGGAAAATCATTCTCAGAGTTATACACAGATGTTATCTACAGCTCTATTCATTATTCTGGACACACCTAAAAACATTTGGACATATACCTTCGATGATTCGTTTGGTTTTTTTTTTTTTATCATTGAAAAGTAATTTCAAACCTGAGTGGATATGAATTGAATAAACACACTGAAATATATTATGAAGCATATTACTGTTTTAGTGAGTTTGAACAATTTTTAACAGAAGCTGTTATATATTCTTCTAAAAATCAACAAAGAAAATTTGGAAAAGTCAGCATTGTTGACTTAACAGGTGTGGAGCTATGTGGTAGAAAGGCGGGCCAGTGTGAACCGAACTGAATGTCCTTGACTGAGCGTACAAATATGTGTACCTCTAGCTGTCCATTGGTAAAATAAAATTTGCTACCTTAATGTTCACAACACTTTAAATCTTTTATTATAACAGCTGGGATCTAGCTGCTCCACTCAGCAGAAAGGTTCTGGTGATGCCCCTGACCAAACCATCAGCAAAAATTGTAAATCAGTATTTTTCAACCCAGTCTTTTTGGCCTATCAGATGGTTCCACATGTTTGCTCCAGTGTATTGGTAGAGATCTGGGATCTGGGACGGAGCAAAATATAGAACTGTTGGTTAGTCCCCATAGACTAATTTATGAAACTCTGGTGTTAATTATGGTAGAATTGTTTTGAACTGAAGGATAAAGGAACTGTGGAAAATCAAGTTTAATTTAGGTTTACCGAACTACTATCACCAAAGGAGCTGTGGGCTCAGCGAATTCTAGAGGGCAATTCACTCCAGAAATATTACTTCACAGACCTGTTAAAACTCTATAGATTCATTGTGGAAACACAGTTCTCATTGGTACTTCCTTTAATTACACCACCTCTACAGGAAAAACTCCAGCTTGAATAGAGTTTCTATGTGAATGACATGTTTAGAAGTGGCATACCAGCCCCACTGCACTTTCTATCTATGCATCTCTTATTTAAAAAAATCAGGCCCTCTTTCACATTCACTGCCATTGTTTCAGAGTGTGTCTAGATAAGCCCCTGGGTACTTCATAATGTTTTCTCTGAATGTGTGCCCATTGGGGAAACCTCTGAGCAGTCCCAAGTCTGTGTGTGTGTGTGTGTGTGTGTGTGTGTGTGTGTGTGTGTGTACCATTTTCAGTGAATCTTAAATGAGTAACTATTCCTCATGTGCTTTGTTGGAGAAGCCAAAATAAAAATAAATTGCCATATCTTTTGTGAACAAAAACACAAACAGTACAGTGAACAGAACAAACAGCAGAACACAATGAAGCAACCCAGTGGCTGGAGAGTGAGTCGACTCCCACATTTTCTCACTGGGACAAATTGGCATTCTGAGCTTCTGTGGAGAGAAAACCAAGATGCACTATCCCTTAGGTAAATAACAGAACCGAGTATCACAGCACAGTAAACAGTGCTAATAACGGCATTACCACTGTTTATTGTTTACTTGCTAAAACTTGTTAAACTGAAAAAAGAAGAGAACTATGTGTCTCATTACACTGCACAAAATGATTAAGCGGCTGTTTCAGGCAGCCAGGAAAATTGTTTTTAAATCACTTACTCAGGCAGTAAGTGTGTGTTTCAGTATTGGTTAGAAGACTTCCTGATGTATCGGTGCACTCCAGCCAGTGCATGGATTGTTAAAGTTCATCAGCAGCACCTAATTTTATTTATGGTGAAGAGTCATATTACATGGTAATTATAGACACTGGACAATAGTGAAACTAGTTTTCAGCTGTATTCATGGTGTTTATTTATTGAGGACAACCTGTTTGACTTTTGCCATCATTAGACAGTTCTTGACCTATGATCCATCGGTTTCCTGATCTAGTGAGCCCTTGTTATCTCGCTGCATCAGCCCACAAATGCACAGTGTGACTTTGGTGATTTTTTTTTTCTGCAAATTGAGAAAAGACCAGTGCACCCAGATTTCTCATTGAAGCCTGTTAGATGGGACAGCTGCCATCCTCTGTGCTGAGGATGATCCAACTGATTATGAGGGTGATTCAATTCAGCCACTTTCTTCCACCATTTTTCATTAGTTACCCTGTTCTCATAGTGTGCTTTTTTGCATTATTTGAAAGTTGCTGGTGTGTTGGTTGTTGCTTAGACCAGCAGTTATTTATTGCTCCATCAGGATGTTTGGACCCTCGTGACCCTTAATAAGATAAGATAAGACAGCATAAGATAAGATAAGGAAGAATTTTATTTATCCCGAGGGAGATTCTTTTGTCATAAACATGCTCAGTGCAACAAGAGGAATAAAGATAAGACAAAGAGTTATTGAAAAACAACAACAACAACAAAAAAACACAGTAGTAATAGTGCAAACAGCATAGCTAAATATCTGTAACAAAAAACTAACAAGTAACTATAACAGAAATAATAAAATAACAGATTATTAGTGCAAGTGGTTATGCAAAGTGACGTAGTGTTTGTACCATGAAAATATGACGAATGCAATAAAATGAGATTGCAGCAGGTGATGAGGGGATGAGACAACATTCAGTAACAAACATAAATAAACAATGAGTTATATTGCACGATCCGAATGAGAGCTTAGTGACAAAAAGGCTAAAAAAGATCACCTACAGAAAGAGAAAGAGTTATACAGTCTTATTGACACAGGTAGAAAAGATTTTCTGTATAGGTTCTGCATTTGGAGGCAATGAGCCTTTTGCTGTTTGTGCTCTGACGGCCCATCAATGAGGCATGCATGGGGTGAGAGGGGTTGTGCATGATACTGAGAAGCTTTTTCAGAATTCTCTTCTCAAACACCTCCTCCAGGTTCTCCAGTCTGACACCCAGGACAGAACCAGCTTTTTTAATCAGCTTGTTCAGCCTTTTTGCATCAGCTGCCTTCACCCCACTGCCCCAGCACAGAAACCACCACTGCAAAAACCACCACGCTCTCTCCCACAGAGTGATAGAACATAGTCAACATTGTCCTGCTAACACTGAAAGACCACAGCCTCCTCAGTAGGTAAAGCCGGCTCTGCCGCGCTTGAGGGACTTTACAGTGCTCTCGCTAATGCACTTCTTATTGGACTTCTTGTTTCCATTTCAAATGTGAATGAAATGGGGGAAATTATGTCAGGTAGTTCTGCCAGTGATTTTCATCTTGTTTTGAGAGCTACCTCCCTGGTTTCCCTCAAGTGTGTATAATGAAATCGATCTTAAATGCATGGTTAAAGAGATGTGCATGGACTTGTAATTACAAGAAAATCTTTACTTTGGAGCTCAAGATTGTTGGTTATGATGGCTCCCATCACTTGGAAGTCCTGTTTAACTCAGGAAATTTATATTCAGAAAAGGTTCTTCTGTAGAAGTGGTTTTAGGTGTGTTTTCTAGTCGTTGATACGAGGGTTTTCTAGTCATTGATACAGTTAACAAATTGATGCTGAAAGTAAAATAGGGTCCATATAGGTAAACTATATGGATCAGGAACAGCCTGTTTTTTGCGTGATGTCTCAAATAAAAACAATGTATTTACATGGATCCATCCTGTCAGCCAAGAGACACTGGAAACAGTCATATTATAAGTGGACATATATATGAAATACAAGAACACATTACCATGCTATTAACATATCATGGCAGATGTAATATGCTGTCATAACTGATTATGCGCATATAACAGTGTTATGTCACTATTACAGATAACTGTCATGGAAGACACTTCAGTATTTTTGTCATGAGTGTGTGACATAAACTGGCATGACAGCTCATGACATGTGCCATGATAGGTTTATGGCATGGTTATGTCAATGTAGCAGCGTTCAAGTGCTACCGAATAAATGTAGGATATGCAGGGGTAGGTAGAGTGGCAATCATGTATTTTTTACTTCTGTGTAATGACTACCCAGGTTGAAGTGAAAGTACCATTCCAAGAAGCAATTTGAGTAGAAGTATAAAAGTGTCAGGTCCAGAAACAGTCAAAAAGAAAATGATTAAGTTATTGATCTGCAGAGGAACTCCTGAGTACACTCCACATCTATTGGAATAGGATCTGAAGTTTGTTAGGCTGCTAGCTTTACTTTTCATCTAAAATATGTAAGAGTAAATCTCAAAGGTCAGATCAGAATAGATTACCACCAATGTGACGTAATGGAATTTAACCCCAACAAATGTAAATAAATGTTACTAATTAAAAAGAACTGACTGAAAGATCAATTGCTTTCCTTACAAATAATCTTGGGTAGATGTAAAATTATTTTGGAAATGCTCAGAAAACTACAGACACATCAGACTGTTTCTTGAGTGCATGTAAGTAAAGTGAGTAAATGTGGTAGTAGCCTAGTGGGCAAAACACTTGCCTGCGAACCCGGTGGCCACAAAGTTGCAGGTTCAAACCCCCACTTTCTACCACTGTGTCCTTGAGCAAGACACCAACCCTCAGTTGGTCCAGGGGGACTGCCCTCTAACTAATGATTGTAAGTCCCTCTCGATAAGAGCATCAGCCAAATGCCCCCTTTAAACAAACTGGCTACTATCCACCTCTGAAGATGTGGCTCCTTAAGAGTGCAACTAGATGTAGATGTATTGCTTTCTCTCTATGGCTGGTACGTGACATGCTAGTGTATTTAAGTGCAAGGAAATACAAGAGGTGAATTAAATGTGTGGTTAATCTATGTAAGGGAATTGGATAGGTGCATTTCTCAAAAATAATGGCAAAATGCAATGTAAGCCTTCTTCTGACTGACTGAATTAACTTGTATTTTTAGGGAAACTGACACATTACTAAGATAGCTTGCTCCTGGGGAGGAAATTTGTTCAAAAACCTCTATAAATGACAGGTACACTGGCGGTCTTGAGGTGGAATAAATAATGTCATAAATTCTCTATAAAACTGTCTACCACTTTAAGACTCCTGGAGGTAGAACTTTCAGGTTTTGGCTGCCCTCTGGATTTAGTTGAGCATTTTTAGACAGAGAAGTGTTGCACTGCAGTGAGGTGAAATATACTTAACATCTTTGCTTATTGTCATTTGAGGCTGTCCTTTACTTGGGTTTTCATTTAGCTGTACAAACACACCAATCAGTCACAACATTAAAACCGCTGACAAGTGAAGTGAATATAATTGATAATCTCATTACAGTGGCACTTGTCAATGGGTGGGCTGTATTAAGCAGCAAGTTTGAAGTTGCTGTGCTGGAAGCAGGAAAAGGGGGCAAGCATAAGGATCTCAGTGACTATGTGGGATCGTGGGGCAGATACCACAGCACAGCTTCAGCGGCCATGCGGAGTCCATGCCTGGATGGATCAGAGCAGTTTTGGTGGACCTATACAATATTCAAATTCAAATTCATATTTAAGAGTCACATACACAATCATACATAGTACGACATGCAGTGAAATGCTTTTTGCTGTACAATGCCCAACCGTAAGGATTAAAATAAAATTTAACAGTAGAAATATAAATGACATTTAAATTAAGTATACATATGTATTAGGCAGAGAGTTTTAATGTTATGGCTGATCGGTGTAAACTGTCTTGAAAGAGAATTTGTTTGTCTGTTTGGAAGATTTTATGGGTTAGCCATGATGTTGAGGCACAAACCAAAACCCTTATTTTGTTGTGGCAAAGATCAGAATCCACAGATTAAATAGACAAAAGGTTGTTGACCTTAACAAATCAGGTAATACGATGAGATGAGATGAGATGAGATGAGATGGGCTGAGATAAACCTTAATTTTGCATTGCTACGTCAGAAAGTGGAAAGTTAAGAGCAGCAAAAACAATAGAATCAAAGCTATAATATAAAAAGTACACTGTACAAATAATACAATAATATAAATATAGACATTTGTGTGTGTATATGTAAATATATATGTGTATATAAATCTATATAAGTATGTGTATATTGTACAAAGTGGATATATGTGTATGAACGCTGGATATAAGCAGCAGGCATTGACAAGCAATGATAATGCACCAAGACTGGTTTGACATTACTCACAGTAATCTTTCATCCCAAAAATTGCACATGTTGCACCAGAAAACCCCAAAATTGCACGTTTTAGCAGAAATATTGCTCACAAGGGAAGATATTGCACTTATCAGTCCATGAAGTTTGGATGTGTGTGTGTTTGTTTGTGTGTGTGTGTGGTCAACTGCAAGATGTTCGTTGTAAAGTCTGACAGCAGCTGGAAGGAAAGACCCACGGAATAAAAGGAAGAATAAACATTCACTGTATCTTTGGTCAAATCTGTGTAATTTCATCTGGTGAGAAAACAAAAGGGCTCTTGGCAATAAACAAAAGTGGATTTACCATTAAATAAGTAAAGGCTATTCAGAACATATTGTTTTGAATCTATGATGCTTTAGGGCTGTTTTTCTTTCAGATGCCCTGGGAATCTCCTGCCCCTTTCACACCCAAAGCCTGGGGCACTAATGGACCTGTAATGTTGCATCATCTGCAGCTTTTGAACTATTCTTTTAAAGAGGTGCACACATTCATACATGCAGTGAAAATCCCCGTAAACAGGCGGTGAGGTTCTCAGCATGAATAACCAACAGCTCCTTCTGAGAATACACAAATCTTGTAAAAAGAAGAAAAAAAAAAACATTTGACCAAAAGTCACAAACATTTGCTTTGCTGGCCATGCCATATCTCCTTTTCACAGACTTTTAACACTTTTTCTCTGAAATTAAGTACAAAATACAATTTATTTATTCATTTGTTCATTCATTCATTCATTCATTCTTTGATTTCCTGATGGACCAGCTTCTGTTCACGCATAAGCCCACTTGTAATTTCCCAGATACTGTAACAGGTTTCATGCGGGTAAACTTCCTTGACAACTTTACCAGAATGTTGACTGTGGCTTGCATTCACACTTAAACCTTTTCAATTTAATCACTATCACATTTCTGGATGAAACTGCAATTGTGAAAGGGTTTAAGACAAATCATAACAGCATTCCCACGAAATATCAAGACATCTTGATTTTAGATCTGCCATTCCCAGGACACCTATAAAGAGTCATGGCTAAATCTTTGGCTAAAGCCAAAACCATAGAATAAAGCATTGAGCACAGTTTCGAGCCTTTTTTTCTCTCTGATCCAAACCCTGACTAAACTTCATGAGCTGAGCTGAAGACAGGAGTCAATAAGTGAGGACTGGGAACTCCGAAGGGTCTGGAGAGATTTTGAATGAGAGAATAGTCAATAACTGTCAATAACGTCTGAAAAAAATATTTTGCTTGTTTCTTCTCGTTTTTTTTCGTATGAATAATTTTAAATCACTGAAAGGATCGATCTTTCTTAAAATTTTCAGTGTAAGTTCATAAACATTTACATTTGTATTCTTTGTGTTGCACCATGGTGCTAGAGGGATGTTGCACTGAGAAATAACAGTAAACACCTATTTGACTGATTTGACAGCAGGGACCCTTTTTCATAGCCCTTTTTGCACATTGTCTCTGAAGGGCACTAGAATTTTTCTGCTAACGATTCTGGCTTGAATTCGTCTCCTGAAGTATGTTTGTCTGACGACCCCCTCTCTGTCACTTATTCATGCTCTCCTGTGTTCCGGCAGGCCTTTTGTTCAGCCTCCGTTCTTATGGAACGCCGTTGCCCTGCTGGTGTGAACTGGCCCATGTAGCATTCTCCTGCCCCGTGATATGTGAGGCTTGCTGCAGTGCAGAGGACCCGCCGTCGGTTACGCACAACTTTAAATCCGTTTCCCCGGCAACCAACATGCCTGCAAATCAACGGCAACTTCCCCAGACAAGTCCTTTTGTTAGTGCAGTCACGATCTTAGAGTGAAAGGAGGTGAGAAAAAAAAGAAAAACAACACATACACGAAACATTAACAAGGGAGGAGATTCGTAGGTGAAGACTCTATTTATTTGGCCAGAATGCAGTCTGCAGATGACTCATCAGCGCTGTGTTATGACTGAAGTGCACGTGGCTTAGCAGAAGCAAACATCTCTGACAGCCAGCCGGAGCACTAAATCCCGGGGTGGTTTCTGCCAGCCTGTGATACCCGACATCAAAACCGGCCTGGAGAGTTATCAGAGTAGAGTACGGCAATGCCCAACAACAGGAAACCTTTCAGCGACTTTGCGCTGCCGCGGCCCATTTGTGTGGTGCTGATGGTGGCGGTGGCAGCAGCGTTTGGTTGAGGCTGCACTGCGGTACAGTTTGCACTTTGCTCTCCGCATTTGGGGCTGACTCACTACGGCGCTTCAGTAGGAGGCGTACAGGATTTTTATTTTGTTTCTCCCTCTGTGAGGGGGAAGGCCACAGATATGGCCCCTAAGGGGGGCGGATGATGTGCTCTTACACAATCAAACGCTGCCTCTCACTCAGCACCAGTTTTACTGCACATTATCAACATCAGCCACTGGTAGCCTGAGGGCCAGTACTGATCATGGCTGATATTATCTGGAAGGACTGTTACACGGATGTAATAATGTGCAAACAGCAATACTGTCTCAACTTGTTACAGCGATAAAAGCTTCTCTCCTCACATTCATTCAGTCTCCATTTTAAGTACGGCCCCACCAATAGCTCTATGTAATTTCCTCTATAAACATTGATTTGCTCCGAGAATGGAGCTACTAGGCTTTAACGATGCAATGCAAAACGCATGCTGTAAATCCTAATATTTAAGCTGATACACTTTTCTGTAACACTTGTTAACTGCACCATCGTGTCTAGCTGAGCTGTTGTCCTGTGTGAGAGTGAATTGGGGAAAGTCTGGCTATAAAATCTAATAAACACTCATATTGTAAATCAAAACACCAAACAGTTATTTTGAAGATGAATATCTTTATCTCACTCACCTATGAAGCTCAATTAAACACTATGGCACTTTAAAAAGTGTTCACGTGTTTGAAGTTTGCAACATTTAGATTAACATTCTAGGATAGTTTTTAAACAACTGCTCATCCAACATTCCTTCTGAAATCAGAGATATTAATATGGAGTTTGCCCCTTTGCCTCAGCCACAACCTCTACTGTTTTTGTAGGGTTATACAATAGAGGTTGTAACATTGCTGTGAGGCTTTGATTGCATTCAGCCAACAGAGCATCGGTGAGGTTAGGAACACTCGTAGTAGTAAAGTTTCTGTGTCAACAGTGGAACCCTTTTGGTGATATATAGAGCCATTTTTCAAACATTCTTTGAAATAACTATATAACAGGCTTTCAGACAAAGAGAAGAACCAATGAACCATGCAAATAACCACTAAACATTCAAATGATTCTATGAGTGTTCATGGTTCTGCAGTCATTACCTATTTTAAGGGGTGTATTGATGTTGAATGATCTCTGGGTCACCACACCAACTTATCCCAAACCTGTTGAGAATGATGTTCCCCTGCTCCAAAGAGAAGCTTTATCCTCTAAGACTTTGGGCATGGTGACCTTAGACTGCTCTAGAGCAATCTTTTCTATGGAGATTACACACACACACATCTTGATTTGGCTGAATTCATTAACCAAAAGAGGCTTCTAAAAAAGTTTCTGGCATGTAATATATGCCATCATATTTATGAATAAATATAAAAATTAATTACTAAATGTTGCGAGACTGCCAGGAATAAATTAAAAGTTTTGTTCCAAAATGTTATTAGACCACCATAAAGGATTTTTGGTAGCATTTTATAACAACTATTCCATATTAAGCATTTATTAAGCATTGGTTAAGTCCTAGTTAATACTTTGTTAATCATTTGTTAGTAATTATCTCTTAGTTATTTCTCATCAGTTAATCATTAATAAACATAT
>JBBPCX010000018.1:9963628-9979940 GCA_037974365.1 Hydrocynus forskahlii | reverse complement strand
TTTTAATCATGATTATTTGCCTTGTTATATGCAAAATGCAGTAACATTTGGTTTGCAGACAAGATACTTTTAAACAGACGTTTTCCCTTCAACACAGTTACACAGGTGCAGTTAAAATATTTCATGTAAATCTTGAATGAATTAATGTAATCAAATCGAATATAAACCAAAGCTCTTTGCATTTTTAAATATATATATATATATATATATATATATAATATTTTTTTACACCATTGTAAGACCATAGTTACTCCATTATTGGGATGCTGAGTGTCTTTCCAAAGTCATATATTTATGAAGGTTTGCCTCAGAGGGTTAAGCCAGTTAGAGTGGCTAAGCCTGATAAGCCGTTGTCAGTGACATGAGGCAGTGGAGGAAAGTGGCAGCAGATCAGTGTTTGCACTGTTGTGGTGCAGATCCATTACCCTGTCCTGCCACCACCCTGGCCGCCAGTCACTGCTGATGACCTTGATGCTGATCCACTGTCTCTGCTGTTGATATGAATCAATCAGAGCCAATGTTTTCATCTGTTACACCTGCCATGCTTCACACTTGTACTTACTGGGCTTGACAGAGTTTGTGCGAGTTATGCCAAAATGCTTCAGCAAGACATACATCAAGCACACGACCCTGGATACGTACCTGCAAATTCCTGTTCATGCACTCTGGGAAAAGAGCAGTTTTTATCTCTGTGGGTTTACAATGATTGCAAAGCTGTAAACTGACACTGAAATGTGTACAAGGACATTATATGGGTTTATTTCGGAGGCTTTCAATCTCTTCATCTTATTCATGTAACATTAGCAGTAAATTCAATAGTGTATACTGTGCGTAAGTGTAAGTCTGTATGACTCTAATGGAAAGATCCTCATTTAAGACATTTTAATCAAATATTGAGGACGTTGAGTACACTAGCACCCCTCTTTTTTTTCTTATAGTCTTGTTTTCTTTTTGTGTGCAATGATACCCCAATGGCATTTTTTGGGAGGGCAGAAGTGCCCATTAAATTTAATTCCATTCAATTTTCAATATTTCATATCTTAAAAATATCTTGTCTATACAGAAAATATTCAGTATTGTACAGTTGGTTTGGGATGGCCTGAAATTTAAATATTATTTTCATTTCAAAATAATAGATTGTAAAGCAATGCATAGTTTTGATAACTGACAGTGGGTACAAGAAAAATAGCAAATAATAGGCCCTCGAAAGAGACAAAGGGGCATATCTATCTTTCTGACTATTTCTCTGTCTACCTGTCAGCTTGGCTGCCTGCATGTCTATGCATCCATCCGTTCATCCATCCGTTCCTTCCATTTGTCTGTGTGTCTGTCCATTTATCCTTCCATCCATCCATCCATCCAAATAGATGTTTGTCACACAGTACACAGTAAAACTAAACATTCCTTCAGAATTCTAGTGCAACATAAATAACAAAAAACAATTTTAAAACTTAAAATCACAAGAGCAAACAGTACAATAGTACAGAACATGACAGTAACAGTACTTGTGTGAATGATAGTTCTATCATAGATACTGTATTTCAGTAGCAGAGTTGTTAAATGTGCCAAACCGCAAAGATTTCCAAAGTACAAATACCAATAATAATTTATGTAACATTCTGAAAACGTGTCATAAAATAGCAGCACCTGGAAAGATTGTACTGTACATAATAAAGTGTATTATTAAATAAAATTTACTTTGGGTTTGTTCGTGGCGAGTGGCAGTTCGGGTGTGTCACGACGGAACAGTTTAAGTGTATATATGCGTTTGTGTTTAGGAGAATGCAGCAGCTCAGTTCAGGGTGTGTTTGTGTGTGAAGTACATTTTGCCAGATGGTAGGAGGCAGTTGGAGTGTGTGGGGTCATCCACAATGCTGGTGCCTTTGTGATGCAGCATGTGGGGTAGATGTCTGAAACAGCAGGAAGAGTGAGACCCCAATGTTCTTTTCTGTTGTTCTCACTATGAAGGGTCTTTTGCAGTCGAAGGTGGAGCAGTTCCCAAACCAGGCCATGAGGCAACTGCACAATAGTTGTCCCTTTGTGGAAGATGATGAGGATACGGGTGAGCAGATACTGAGGAGAACTCAGCCCCCCCATCCTCATCATGTTCTACACAGGGGCAAGTTCTTGTGCAGTAGCATCATGGCCTGGTTTGGGAACCGCTCCACCTTGGACCGCAAAAGACCTTTCATAGGGAGAACAACAGTGGCAGCGGAGGTCCACATAACATTCTCTGCAGTGTGAACACCAGAGAAGCCACCAATATTCAAAAGTGATCACAGGCTATACTCTCCTGAAATCAGTTCTCATGATACTGGAGATTTTGCTCCTGATCCTGACCAACTAAGGTCTCCCAGTCAGAAGGTCTAGATGAGATGTTCAGTCCTAGCAGTCTCTGTTTTCTTACTCGATGCTGAAGATGATGGTGTTGAATGCTGAAGTCTATGAGCAACATTCTCATAGGAGTTTTCCATTTTTCCAGATGGGTGAAGGCCAGTTGAAGGGCGGTGGTGATGGTATCGTTCATTAAACAGTTTGAACTGCACGCACTGCATGGGGTCCAGTGAGGGGGCAGCTGGGTCTTAATGTGTCGAGCCTCCTGAAGCAGTTCATGATGATGAATGCAAAGTTATTGAAGCTGGATACCAAAAACTTCATGGGCACAGGGATGGTGGTGGTTCCTTTAAGGCACATAGGGATGACAGTGGTGCTCTGAGAGTGTGTATATCTATCTATCTCTCTATCTATCCAATCTCTCTCCCACTCTCTGTTTCTCAGGGTTATTAGGTTTTCAATTTGTTCTAATGGAATACAGTCATTTTTTAAAGCTATAGAACAGTGGCAATTTACTCAGCCTTCACCTGAGAGTCCAGCGCTCTTCTGTTTGGTGTGGCTTTCTGCCAGAGGAGGAGAGAAGGCACTTTTAGATGGCACTCTCCTTATCGTCACTGTCATAAGAAAACCCGAAATAGCAGTTTTATAATATAGTATAGACATCACACACATGTCAGAGACAGCTGGCATTTTCAACTGGTTACAAGGTTGTTGTATGACATTGACGTAATATGAGCATCATCTAAAACTGGCTGTTTGTCAATCTGTGGTACAAGACGTGCACTGGATAATGACCGTGTGGTATGAATAGATTAGTTAAGAAATTGATGCAGAAGTGCATGTCTAGCCTAGACATTTTGGCACTATATGGCACTTGACCTTGATTGCTTTAACATTTCAAATATATTCAAATTGTTCACACATAATTTACTGCACTGATGAGTGTGGTGCCTTGCGTAATTATTTCCAGATCAATTAAAACATTTAATATTAATGAGATGTAACTGCTTCAGTCACTTCACCTCTAGAGCACATTAGCCATGAAAAAAACGGACATATTTTACTTTCCTAATGGTCACTTTTGACCACAGAAGAAAAGTAATTGAACCTCATTGTCTGAATAATACGAGACAATGGTTATTATATCCAGTGTCCCAGTGTTATCACCGTCATACTCAAAGCACTAACGTGAGTAACAGTTTTGAGTTTAATCATGAGCAAATGCTTATAGATATGGACAAAATATATTATGAGCAAAATTTAAGAGAATTAGTTTCCTATATTTACCACATATTACACACTACATCAAATGCTTCAATGTGCACTCTAGGTGCACATGGATATGCATGTGATATTCTACAAGACACTCTGAACTGCTGTATAAAAATTAGTATTCAGAGTAACAGTCGTGTTTCTGTTATTTAGTATTATGGCAAAATGTAAACAGTTTTGTCTTCTACATTTATTCTGTGGGGCCTAAGAAGTTGCTAAAAGATATTTAGGCTTTTTACTGTGGTTTGTTTGAGAGAAAAGAGAAAGTAACAGATGGATTAAAAAAAGGGTGCCTTAAGGTAAGATTATGAAAGAAATTTCAGCGAACTCCGGAGGGCCATCCAGCCTGTTAAACGCCCTCTGTATGTATATTTAGGGACAAACAGACCCTGAGAAAGACAGTAGGAGGGCAAATGTCCCTAGAGCAGAGACCATTATGACATCTATTTTGATATCCCAGAATTTTGCACACTCACTCATGTTTTTCTGGGAACCAGTGTACTTTCCTTTATGTTTTTCAGTATGTTCTTAAATTTTAGTGAAAATTGGTTCTTTGTAAGCCAGGAAAGAACATCTTCTGGTTCCCTAAAAAACTTCTTTAACTGATAGATAAAAAAAGTCCCCTTATGATATTTGTGTAGGTTTATCTCTCTTTATGTGGTGGATTTATATGAACGTGTTGATTTTGTTACATTACAAATACAAGCAATTCCAAAGGAGCTGGTTTTGAAGCCTAGTTTAAATATTTTTGTAGGATGAACTGTGGAGTGATAATATTATCTATCTATCTGTCTATCTATCTATACATCTATACATCTATACATCCATCCATCCATCCATCCATCTTAATGTTTATCACAGCAAAACTAAACATCATTCCTCCAGAATTATGGCGGAGCACAAAGAACAAAACGTACTGTATTCCAGCTGCACAGAAGTCAAATGTGCAAAACCACAAATATTTATTAGGTAGAAACAATGTTTGTGTTTGGTGTTTAATTTTTTATTTAACCAAATAAAAAAATCTCACCAGTTTAACCATGTTCATTTTCACCTGCTAGCTGGTCTCCCTATTCACTGGGGTGAAGGTTAGCATGTGCTTCCTCCGAGACACCATTGCATGGCAAGCATCACTGGACAGCTCAACACATTTGGAGGAGAACAGAAACAGACAGTTCCATTAAGTCAGCTTATAGACATCCGTACTGAGTAATGAGGGGAGAGGGACGGCCATCCTACGCACCCACAGCGACAGAGGCCAATTATGCTCTCTGGGACTCCCAGCCATTGATGACTGCCATCAAACAATTTTATGTTAAAAAAAAAGTCTAAAAATGGATTTCCATTAAGTGGGCCCATTTTTGTAAATGCAGTGTGAGAGTATGAAGGACCTTTTTAGAACTTAACAAACCTCCACATAATATACAGGTAGTAGGACTGCACATCAAGCCCTGGAATATTTAAAAACTCTTTCATTGTAAGAGCCTAATAAAGATGGCTCAAGCCTATGAACGTTACTTTATCAGCAGAAATCTCGGCCACATCTCCATTTGGCCCTTTTAAGTAAACCAAATGAGGGGGGTGGTGTTCACATGCTTCAGTGGCGGTGCCGAGATGGGTGGTGAAAACCTTTTAAGGCAAGGGGGGTGAAAAAAAAAAAGAAGATTTCTCATTGCTTAGCCATGGCTGTGTAATTATCTAAAATGTCCTTAAACCGACATTTCTGAGAGGGTGTTCAGAATCGATTTAAATCTCATCGAGGCAAGAGAAAGGCTCAGAGTCACAGCACATTACGGGGCTTTTATGTGTGCTTTGATGCTGCTTTGCGCGCGCGTAATTTGGTATCACACTGGAGAGGGTAGACCCCCAACTGTGACTGAAATGATCAGCAGTCCTAAAGGAGAGGATTTAGTCACTCAGATCCCGCTCCCTCTGCTGCATCCCTCCTTCTATTTTCTCTTCTCTGCCCTGCAGCATCTCCACGAGATGAGAGCAGGTCCTGCCGTTACACACCCAGCCCTGATACTGCTCCTCATCATCAGACTGGCTTTCAGTGCCAGCACTAGAGTAGAGGAGAAGCACACGTTTGAACTCTGAGGCGTTCTCTCAGAGACTGAATCAGCGCGAGAGAGAGAGAGAGAGAGAAAGAAGCACCCATGGCTTTCCAAAAAAGAAAGGGAAAAAAGCAAAAGGCTCTTCACCAAGCCAGTGTACTACAGCTCATGAATCACATATTTCCTCTCTCTCTCTCTCTTTCTTTCTCTAAGGCATGCATCTGAAATAGATTTAGCAGCTTTCCAAATGAAATGCACTCTGTTTCTGACCCTTCAATGAAGTCCTGTTCGGGACGCATGTTTTACTCAAAGAACCTTCATAAGGCTTTTATGCCCTTATAAATTTGCTGGTGCATTTTTTTTCAGCATGATCTGATCGTTCTGTTCTCCTCACAGATATATTTGTTCTGAGTAACTGCAGTGAGGATGTACCAACTTTAATGCATGTTGGATTCTTTTTCAACTAAATGAGAAACTGTAGCACCCAGCTCAGCTTTTATAAAAAAAAAAAAAACATGAATTTTGCACCATTTCAGTGTTAACTTGGGGTCATTACATTATGATGAGTTTCCTGTTTAAAATGCTACACTATTGAGTGGTGCTATGTTGTTGCCACTAATTAAATACAGACAGGTTGGAAACGGTCTTCAATTACCATCAAAGGTGGAATGAAGTGAATATTTTTTTTCCCTGTAATTATACTTTTTGAGAACAAATAATTCCTTCTACACTTTTATAAATTGCAGATTTACCTTTCTACTTTACTTTTTAATAACTGTTACAGAGTAAAACCAAATGTGTGTTTCAGCTTATCAGCCTATAAGAAGAAAGCCCAATATTATATTATAGATTCAGTTCTGAAAGGCAAACAACAGCAGCAGCATATTTTTATATATAGGCTGTGGATAAGCCAAACCAACTTAAAAATATTTTAGTTTGGGATAGCAAATATTAGAAAGTGACTTAATGTAATTATTTGAGTAATTTATTGATACTTGTGCTCAAGTAAATGATCACTACAGTGATGATATTCTTAAGTAGGAGTTTTCAGTACTCTGCACATGTAAAAAATATGATAAAAAAAGCTAGACTATGCAAAATAATTCTACTGTCAATAATAATTCTCCTATCCTAAGAGTGTGAGATGTTACATTCTTTAAAACTAAAATGATTCTTAGTCGAAGGTCCTCTACAATGTCTCATTAGACATAATAGGATTTTTTTACTGAGTTCCCTGTCTGAATTATTTCCTTAGTTTCTAGAAAAGGATGCTTCAAAATTATATGACAGTTATTTCAAAAGGGCCATACAGAGACTATGGTGACAAACTTCATATATTTCCACTTATTCTGTTGCAGGCCCAGTTTACTGACAAGTAACTGAATGATTAGCCAGACTATGAGGTCTTTGTTTAAAAAAAAATTAATTGGCTTAAAAGTGGACAACGAGAACCCAAATGAAAAGGATAAAATGCTGCAAAAACGTTCTTTCGGGACTGGGAAAAATAGGCATGAATAGTTAATGAACGTAGTATGGGGTAAAAAGAGGAGCGCATGAATGACGACAGTGAGAGAGAGAGAGTGAGCGTGCTCCACTTGCATAAGTTTACAACCAAACATGCCGGGAACAGAGGCAGTAATGAAAGAATTGCTCATGTATAGTGCAGGGCAGAAAGTAAGAGAGAGAAATGAAAGACAGATAGAGAGCAGCACTTGGAGCCTTTGAAGATTCCTGGCATGTCGGCACACTGTCACAGTGGCCATATCGTCTTTGCTGAACAAAACGGAATAATGCTCTATTCATTAGGGATAATGTATTCCAACAGCAGTGCCTGCTCTACCGCTTGAAAGAATTCAAGTCAAACATGGTTCCACTGGTTCTCTGAGGACCATGCTTGAATTACATTATTGTATTTTGGGGCTGTGGATGAGTTTTTCCACCAGTGCCTTGTGGGAATTGGCAGTTTCATTGAGTATAGCAGGACTCTAAATCTGATATATCTGATATGAAATGGACTTGTTATCGTGTATTCTTTATGCCTGAATATAATTACAAGATAGGAGACATCATTACTGCAAATTTCATCAATATCACCTGCGAAAAATATCCACAAGATGAGAAACAACATAAATCAAATGATAAGGGCAATAATTACATATTTCACACTGTATTAATTAGAAATGATGGTGTGATCAGATAATCTGGGCTTTCTCTTTTGTCTTTCTAAGATTTAGCTAGTTCCAACAGATTGCCAGGAGGGTCCCCACTAGATGATATATGGCATTTTTTCTTTCTTTTTTTGCTCTGATGAATCAGTGCTTATACCAAAGATAAGTAATCTTCTCTCCCTGAGGCAGTTATGGGAAAAAAATGCTGGGGCTGTGCTGTGTATCTCCGTCTATGTTCAATCAGGGTTGAGAATAACTAACTTCACACCTGAGAGAGCTGAATGTGGGAGCTGAGTTTGGATGGGCTGTGTAAGAGCTGTGTGTGTGTGTGTGTGTATCTCTGGTTTATGCTCCTCTATGTCCTCCTGGTGCCAACTCCTTATAATGCACTTTTTATGGGCGGCCCCTGATTTCCTGAACGTGGTGAGCAGCGCTGTGGAATATCAATGACATCCCACTGAGGCAGTGCAGTACACGACCCGGTCTGGCTCATGTAGAGAGACGGAGTGTGTGTTTCCCTGTTTTTCTGCGGTGGAGTGTGTGTGTATGTCGATACATCCAGATGTATCCTATGCAGTAGATCTATGTGGCGGTTCTATAAGTAGGCCTGGAGAAGAATGGTATGCTGTATCATTGACATTATGCCTTCTCTATGCCTTGGCTTTCCTGTTTTTGCTTATGTGATCGTCATGTCTATGGGGGAGCATTAATACACACACACACACACACACACACACACACACACAAACATGCAAACCCTGCAGTGCCCAAGCCAAACGTATTCAAAGGGGGTCTTGGGGTGTGTATATGTAGGGCTATCAAATGATTAAAATAATGAATTGTTTTTAATTACATCATATTGTTTAGTTAATTAAGGTGAGCTGCATTTATTTAATTTGCTTTAATTAAGTTGACCCTTTCTCTGTGAGTTTTTACCATTTAAAAAGCTGTGCATTTTGTCACAGCTATATGGATTCACATGAACATAAAATCATTTTCATAGATTGTACACATTTCACTGACATCCAATGAGTGCAACAGTGGCTGTGTTCCAGTCAATAAGGGAATATATCGTGCATGCAGTCAGTGGTTCCAGCTCCTCTGGGATTTTTGTTTTAATTTGTTTAAGCTTGTGGAGTCTTGTTCAACTGGGGACTTTTCTTAGTTACTAACCAATATGTTTTGGATTATCAATTCCTTATTAAGTTAGTCTGGGCTGGTGTGCTAGTACTGGTCGAGTGAGCTGGTAGTAGGAATCTGTGCCATGGTTAGGGGAGTGAAGCCCTAGTCTGGAACCAAACATTTATTCTTCTAACCAGCTCACAAGATATTATTTAAATATTTCAATTATTTCCAATAATTGTACTGCGCTTGTGTGTGCAGTTTGTTTGCAAAAACCTCAAACAATTTGCTTATTTGCCTAAGACTGCCTAAGACTTTGGCACCTGAAACACCTGGTGTTTTGCATATGGAGAAGAATTAATCACCTGGACTGCTGCCATTTAACAGATAACATAGCAATATTTAAATGAGATGCATTTTATCATGTCATTATGTTCCTAATAAATAATTTATTAAATACATACAACATTATTCTACATGACTTAAATGAAATTCTGAATAAAATAGCTTGACATGCTTTATGTTTGAAACTTTGAAGTCATATTGTGTTGTAAACTACTGCATCTGAAAAACTGATGTACAGGTTTTTTATGTATAGTACTGTGCAAAAGTCTTTAAAAATAAATATATAAAAAATGTTACATGAGCAGTGAGCACAGAACATTAGACAGTATATAGGGATTTTATGTGTATCAGTGTGTTCCTTGTGGAAGCCCTGTACTACCATCAAAAACTTGGTTTGACTCAGTACTTCATTAAATTTAATCAGGTGAGCTAATGATGGAATTTCACAAATCCAAGCAATATACCTGTGTGTGTGTGTGTGTGTGTGTGTATGTGTGTGTGTGTCAGTGTGTCTGCATGTGTAAAATTCCAGGAAGTTTAAAATATACTCAGGGATGGTACTATGAATAGCCATAATGTAAGCCAGCCAGTGGTCCTGCTCAATTAAGCTCAGCAGTGAGGGGCTTTTCTCTCAAAGCCTGCTCAAACCAACCACAGCCTCCTCTCTACCTCTCAGCTTTCTTCTCTAAACTGATTATGCCTCCATCTTTTTTACAGTATATTTTAAGTATTCTTTTTCACACTGCGGCATAGGGCTTTTGCCCATGCTGCCTGGGCTGAGGGTACTTGTAATTCAATGATTTGTCGGTGTGCAGGGGACCACGGCCAGCCGAGCCTGCTGGAAGTGAATTATACCCTCTCAATTAAATCTGAGCATCTATGAAATATTGAATTGCAAACTCTGAAGATTCCAGTCACGCTGAGAAGCTGCATACAGCCTGCATGACTACCCCCAGGACCTGTCAGCAACAAGGCTGGGCTTGAATAGTTTAAGCATACACTTGCATGTTGTTTTACAAAGTGCATGCACGGAAAGATATCTCATACCATTTCACAGATGGTATTTCATCTTTAACTGTGATTTGCACTCATTGATTTGAAAATGTTGCTTTAAATAGATCGTTTAAGTGAATTTAATTGTTTAATTATAAGAGTTTGGGTACTTTTATTTCTTACTCTTAAAACTGTATGCTTAAAAACTTCATATAATGCAGTAAATTGCAATGCAGTATTTCTTCCGAATATTAAACCTGAAGGACAGCTGATTGCGGTTGATGGTCAAATCACAGTAATGGAATGAAATGGAAATTTGACTATGATGACTATGGCATGTTATGATAGTAAAAGGCCACATTATTAATAGGATGTATTGCTGATCACCACACTGTGTGAGTGTGTTAAAACAAGAGCTTGGCATGCACTAAGAAGTAATCCATGGTTCGCTTGCTATATGCCATTGACTCCCAATGACGTAATATGGAGTGATGGCGAACCTCGGTCAACTTATGATTTTATTTGTGCACATTACAGGGGGTCTTACATGCATGTGTGTTTCCTAATGAGACTACACAGGCAATGCCAGCTAATACTATATTTGGAACAGTATGAGAGAAAAAGGAGAGAATGGAGTCAACTCACTTGCCAGTGGAGATTATCATAATAATAAAAATGTCACCTAAGAACATTTTATTTTGGGGTGGAAGGGTTAAATGGTTTCAGTTTTTAAAGGGGTGAGTACTTGGAATTTACACACCTACAACATATGTGAATGACACGGTGAGTGATTTACAAGCAAGGTTTATGAGGTACTTCCAATCTAAAAGCTACAGAAGCGGTGTCCTGTTTATGCAGTCTCTTCCAGTCTGTGAGACTGTAAACCTAGACGCTTCTGATGAGCTGCTGAGCTTTTGCATGTATCTGACAACTGTGATGGAGTAAGCTAAGATTGCTACAAGATCAATACTGGATCATCTGTTGAATCAGAATGGCACCCTGATTTTTACAGGCACATTTGTTTACATCATTCCAGAATACAAATGTCCAAAGATGCCCCAAGAACAGCGGTTTTAAACCCCATCCCTGTAGAACCAGTGCCCTGTCCCAAAACACCTGATCCAGCACATCAGGTAATTATTAACATGTGTGAATAAGAGGGTGAGATATAACTAGGCAAGGTTGATGAGGTATTTCCGAATCTTAAAAATCACAGAAACATTGTTCTGGTTTTACATTGCTCCACCCAAAGCTACTTCAGATACTGACAGTCTGCTGCTTGCGTGCTTCTCCCAGCTGCAGAACCTGTGATGCAGGAAAGCAGTACTTTTTTGCAGACTGTAGAGTTCCACAGGAGTGTCTCTGAAGAGCAGTATGTTGCAGAGTATTATGATATTTATGGTACAGTCTAAAGAAGTCTCATTGAGAGTGAAAGCATGGATTTCCAGGGCTCTAATGAGCTTACACTGTTGCTGCAGAGCAAAAACAAGACTGCTGTAGTCAAAGTGTTCAGGGTGTTCCCTTACTTCAGTAAACAGATAAGAAAGTCTAGAGCACATGACCCAACAGTGAAACATTTGATGAGTGCAACTTAGGTGTCTTTGTGCCCCACACCACCCCTCAGTGTTCTTGAATGCTCTCTCTCGATTCACACTGTTTTGTTGTTTTGTCCAGTGGTTTCACAATCTTCCTGCCCCATCCTAACTGTTCTAATATTATCTCCATTAAATGTTTTAGAATGTTCTTTCCCCATTATCACTGTTCTAGAAATGCTTTCCTCCGCCAAGGCTGCTCTGCCATGTTCTCCCTGCATTCATGCTATTCTAGAAGGTTCTTCTCCATTCAGACAGTTGTAGAATGTCCCACTTTAGACTGTTGTAGAATAGTGTCCTTAATTCACACAGTTCTAGTGTGCTCATGCATTCCCCCACCCTTTCAGTGTTCTTGAATGCTCTCTCTTCATTCACATGTTCTAGAAAAAGTTTTTCTCCGTTAACACAGTTCTATTATGTTTTCTCTTTATTCACAATGATCTGGAATAAAGTCATTTTCACAAGACTTCTCACCCATTCTCACTTTTCTAGAATTTTCTCCATCTGTTCAAGAATCTAATCTCTGCATTCACACTGTTCTAGACTTAAGTAAAGTGGCCCCTTGAACACAACACAGCACAGAATGAAATTCTTTCTCTGTATTTAACACATTCACCCGCGGAGCAGTGTGTGGGTATGGTACCTCAGTGGTACCTCTAGCAGTCCTGGGATTCGAACCCATGGCCTTGTGATCACAGGGGCAACTCCCCAACCACTAGGCCATTTAGTGATCTAGAAGCTTCTTTTCCCATTCACACTATCCTAGAATTCTATTTTCTTTCAGTGTTCTAGCATGGTCTTCCCATTCATACCCTTCTTGTTCTTATATTCAAGAAAAGGAAATTTGCAGGAACTTTCAGTGTAAGATTTGGATTATTTCCATTTTTCCATTGGTCTTGGTATTTTGACAGTGTAAACAGCAGCTGGCACTTTATGTGAAAATTTAAAAATGTGTAATTGTTTAAAATTGCAAACCACTGGTGTTGAGTCTGTGTGCTCTGTCCATAATGTTGAATTCCTGGGAGCCCACTGCACAACAGGGTTTAGCATTTTTCTGGCTCTAGCACTGGATTAACTCATGAGCTAATTACTAAATCCTTCCTGAATGGAATCAGTTGCATTAAAGCGTTTGTAGATGATAGACAGAGAAACCATATATTTATGTTTAGTAGGAGTCTTCCCTTTAATAGGCTTGGCTTGGCTTCAATGCAATCTCTTTCAGTCTATGATACTGCAACCCTGGAAACTTCTGACTATGAGCTGCATCTTTGACAGCTGTGATGGAGTCAGCTAAGATCACTACAAAATCAATACCCTCTTGCACAGAAACTGTCCAAAGGATCCTGTTTGGATTTAACATAGCTATGGCATTAACAATGTCACCTGTATTCCTTAGGTGTAATGAAATTAAAGCAGGAATCTGATTTTTACATTTTTGTTTACAGCATTTAAGGCCAATGTCTTAATGCTCTAGAAAAGTGGTTTTCAGCTCAGTTGCTGGAAAACCAGTGCACTGCTCCAACACATCTGATCCAGCTCATCAGGTAATTATCAAGTGCTTCATGAGCTGCATTAGGTATACTTGGGATAGAAAACACCTGAAACTGTGCATGAAAGTGTGTCCAATTGAATAGCATTCTGAAACCATTATGATATATATTGTAGCGTGTTTGGGGAGTTGGTGGGTGGAGCTTCCCAGAATGCCTCTGGCGATCCTGACTGAAGATCTGAATCTGTGGAAAAAGGGGGGTTCTATTTGCTGTTTGTTGTTAATTGCCAATATAAACTGTTCTTAGTAACAAGGGGGAATTACATTCTACATTTTAAAAGATGTTTTACTATTCTGCTATTACGTTAGTTGAGAAGTCTGTCTCTGTCATTGACATCCTGCTTTTGCCTGTGGCTTTCCATTCTCAGTTTTGAATGTGTTCTTAATAAAATGGGGTCTCCCTTTTTTCTGAGTTCATCTCTCTAACATTTTCGTCAGCTAATCCTCACAGCTGTTACATTGGTGTCAGAACATTGTACATTGGTGCTTGAGGGAGCACGTCCCAAAAAGAGTAACCACGCTTCAGCAATGAGACACCAGTCTAAAGAAATACGTTTGCTTACCTCATGGATCCAGTAGCCAGAAACTGGTGAGACAAGGGTCACTGCGAAGACGAGACAGCCCTTGACCACCGTGGTGATGACGACGACCAGCAGCGCTCTCTGCAGGCACCACAACCAAGAGAGGAGAGTCCCCTGCCGGCGCCGAGGCCAACAGTGAAGAGCCCCCTGCCAGCACCACAGCCAGCAGCAGCGGGACCCCCGTGGAGCATTATGAAGCTGCCTCATTATAGTGGAGAAGAACCACCAGATAACTATCTCATCCAAGTGCAGCTGGCTGCACAATTTAATGGCTGGTCCCCAGAAGAGACAACAGTTCAGATTGCACTTGCCCCTGAAGGTTGAGCCCTGCAGATTGGAGGTTGGGGTTGGAGGTCTGTGAGATCTCTTGCTCTTGCAAGAGATCGAAAAGGCACGGCAACATCGTTTTGGCCACTGATGATGCCCGGGACAAGCTGCTCAGCCGGTAGCGAAAAGACACAGAGAGGTTGGTGGAGGCAGCCTTCCAAGCCATGGCAGCTGCGGCACAGAACTGAGGGCTCATCCTGGAATGCAATGGAGGGGTGTTACCGGTGGGGATAGCCGGGCCACATTGCACACTACTGCACCGAAGAGCCCAATCCTCAGCCACTGTAAAACTAGGGTGGGGTGGCACAGTGGAGGAACTACCACCTACAACAACACCTCCCTCCCCAGCCAAGTTACAATTGCACCTCGTCTAGGTTGGTCCAGATTAATGGTCTTTATGTGGACTGCAGCCTTGATGGCACCTGGTGCAGAGCCCTAGTGGACACCTGGTCCACTATGTCCTTGGTCATCCCTGGAATTTTGCGAGGGACAGAGACCCCTAAACCACAAGGCTGGAAAGCAACCAAGCTCCGTATAACTATTACTGGTGAGTGCACTCAAATGCGAGGGAAACGTTCTCTTCAAATAACTATTGCTAACCACACTGTTAGTCACCAGTTCTGGTTAGGCAACATACAAGACCCCTGGACTGGACCTACTGGGCAAGTGGAAGGCTGTAATGGATATATTTGAAGCTATACTCCACGTGGACTCAGAAACCATGTTAAATTTCCTCAACCACCGTCTGATGAGACCAAGCAGGCAATTGAGGAGCTATACCACCGAAACTGTGAGGGCCTAGAAGTGGGTTTGCTGACATATTTCCAGCTAAAGATGAGGACTGCACACATAGGCGGCTGGTTCAGCACAACATTGATATGGGTAGCACGCCACCCATTTGGCTCCGACCCAGCCGCCTGCTACTGTCCAAGTGGCCTGTGGCCAAACAAAAGATCAGAGAGATGCTGGTGGCAGGTGTCACTGAGCCATCCACCAGCCCATGGTCTGCACTGGTGGTTTTGGTCAGGAAGAAAGATGGCACATGGCGCTTCTGTGTGGATGACCACCACCTCAATCAAGTGACACGCAAAGACTCCTATCCTCTGCCAAGAGCGGACGACACACTCAGTTACATTGCTAGGTCTCACTGGTTCAGCTCCCCCAACCTCCGGAGCAGCTACTGGCAGGTGGAGTTGGCATTGGAGGCGCGTTCGAAGACTGTGTTTACCATTGGGCAAGGCCTTTGGCAGTTTAAAGCAATGCCTTTCAGCCTTTGTAATGCTCCAGCCACATTTGAGAGCCTAATGGAGAGGATCCTGGCCAACATTCCCTGGAGCCACTGCATAGTTTACCTGGATGACCTCCTTGTCCACTCTGCAGTCTTTGAGGGTGCGCTGGCCAACCTTAGGGGTGTCTTCCTGGCCATTCGTCAAGCCCACCTGCATCTCCACCCCAAGAAGTGTCATCTGTTCCAGTGAGAGACATCCTTCCTGGGCCACGTCGTCAATGCTGCTGGGGTAGCCACCGATCCAGCAAAGATTGCTGTTGTGAGAGACTTGCCAGTCTCTAGCAATTTCAGACAGCTGTGGGTTGCTGGGGACAGCTAACCATCTAGGTGGGGGCTGTGTAGTGTTTTTTTGGGGGGGGTTGGTGGGCGGAGCTTCCCAGAATGCCTCTGGCCATCCTGACTGGGGATCAGAATCTGTGGAAGAAGGGGGGTTCTATTTGCTGTTTGTTGTTAATTGCCAATATATACAGTGCTTAGTAATTAGGGGACATTTAAAAGATATTTTACTATTCTGCTGTTATGTTAGTTGCAGGCGTGCATTAATTACAGTAGTCTTTATATAGATATTTTACATCAGTATTTTACAGTCTAGCACTGCTAGATAGCAGGTCAGTGTACACTGTACAATACGGATACGAACAACTAGAGTTTCACCAATAGGTGGCCGTCCCGCTGGCGGGACGGTAG
>JBBPCX010000018.1:9906585-9958854 GCA_037974365.1 Hydrocynus forskahlii | reverse complement strand
TTATGTGAGAGTGATTTTGTGCAAAGAACTTCATGAACATGTTTTGTATAGCCCATAGACCTATTATAACTTGTTTAGAAAGAGGTATAATATGTCCCCCTTTAAAATGTTTTGGGAGCATATTTGGGGGCATATTTAGGGTTTACATTATACAAAAAGGCATTGTTAGGCATTTTTCACTATACACGGGTGCTCTTGGAATGTAACCCCTGCAATTGTTGGGGGTTTACTGGACGTATATAGTATTTTTTTCACTGCATACAAACGGTAGTTTTAAAGCTGTTTGTTCTTGTTTTTCTTTGGCCTTTGCATCTACAGCTATGCGTATGAATTTAAGATTAACAACATGCCTGCAACCCTTCTGTTTCTTAGCATATAAAGCCACTACTCAAATTTTTATTAAATTGATGGCTGTACCTTTAAGGCATTGTGTATTCATAGATCCTCTTTCATAGTTTCATGCCAAGGCACCAAACATGAAATTATATGCATCAAAGTTTTATTCAGAAAGATATATTTACACATTGATAAAATACATTAGGATAATATAGTAATACAGAATGCTATAGGCTCGAGAAAGTTTGATTTCCAAATGTGTGAAAAATGCCTTTTTGGGATTCAGGCAGGTTTTCCCTTATTCATAGTGACAGATCTCATTGTTTTTTCGCATGCTCACATTCCTGTGTGAGCCTACAGCTATTTGTTCTCCAGGTGGATTGTTCATCTGAGGCTCAGGCACCAAGGATGCTTGATGGGAAATAGTAGTGTAGTGACGGCTAGTATTGTGCCTTGTGACTGCAATAATCTTTCTAGATATTGCAGTTGGGTAATGAATATGACAGCGTTCAGGATTGACCTTCATGATTTAGCCCAAAATAATTGACTTTGTTGGAATACAGGGGTAACTTGGCCCGTAAAAACAGCCACAGAAACATTCACCTAAAACTGGATAATTACAAAACCTCGAAAAACATTATTTAGACACCCTTCTGTACTGCCAGTATGTCACTGAGAATCACCAAAATTACAATATTCATTAATTAATTAATTCATTCATTCATTTTCTATAACAGCTTAATCCACACTAGGGTCGCAGGTACCTGGAGGCGATTCCAAGGTCTACGGGCATGAGGCAGGGACTCACCCTGGGTGGGGTGCCAGCCCACCACAGGGCGCACACACTCACCATTCTCTTACAGACTTACACCTACAGTCAGTTTAGAATCCCCAATTCACCTGACACACGTCTTTGAACTGTGGGAGAAACCGGAGACTCCGGAGGAAACCCACACCACTACGAGAAAAACATGCAATTAAAAATAAGTTGAGCGGTCCAGTGGGGAACAATCATAAATTAACAATATCATAGTTTGTTTAATCTTCACTTTTTCACATTTTTTTAAATGTCCCAAACTGAAGGCCAGGCACCATTATAAAAGTCAAAAGATAACAAAAGTACTGTATCTACCTGTTTTTCCATTAAAGAACTGAGTTATGCTACGTTATAAAGCTTTGCAGTCAGTGCTGAGTGGTGTCGTGTTCTTTTCACCCATACATGAACTAGTGGGGTGAAAACATTCTCAATGATTAATATTAGGGCATTACAGTGATGGGTGATATTTTACAAGGGTTATAATTAGATTAGGTTTTTTATAGAATTTTCATGAGTAACAGGGGATTATTATCCATAGTATGAATGCACTGTGTCTTATTATCTTGTTATGCAAATTATGGCTCATGTGATATGTGATGAAACCAAGCAGTATATTCATTTTTGTGTTACACTGCAAAAATATGTGTGTGTGTGTGTGTGTGTGTGTGTGTGTGTGTGTGTGTGTGTGTGTGTGTGTGTGTATGTGGTTCAACAGTGGATTCACAGATATTAAAGCTCTAGATTTTCATCCTATTTGGGAGTGTGTGAATGATTAATTTGGTGCTGTAGGTGTAGCAAATCACTGAGCTGTAATCATACCCCAGGGACTTTTTGTGTGAAGTGTTTCTGCATAACAGTTTTCTCCTTGTTAGAGAATATAACAGACTGTATACAAGAAAATATCAACTGGTTACTGCAAATATAAATAAAACACCTTCATTTTAATGGAAATAATTGATTTTTATGCAAACAGGCCATTATATCACTTTCTGATATATAAATTCTCCATTGTTCCTAGCTGTAAGTGACTCAGTACACAGTAACATAGAAGCCCACTTGAGCTTGACTGATGAGATGTGTACTGTGGAGAGCTGCATGGTCCTCTCAGCTTGTAAAAGTAGCAAACAGAAATGCGTGGTGTGAAATGGAAAACTCAAGTGAAGAATCATTTGTGAGTGGGCATGAGGAGCTGAGAGACAGATTTTTAAGGTGTGAACATCAGAACTTGTGTGTTTATGTGGGTTTCACACTCTTACCTCTCTTAAAAGCTCCTTCGCCCTCCTTAGCCTGTGCCCCACTGCGTAAAACAAGCACCAATTTTAATGGCTTGCTAATACCCATGGAGAACGGAGAATGGACAGACATGTTAGTTCATTCAGTTCATCATTAACTCAGTGTTAGGACCACTTTCCCTCCCAGTGGAGGCACGCTTCAAGAGATACTATATTAGCATTTTAAAGAAGCCCTTCACTATCCTAAGCTTCATGTTGTTTGGCGTGCTGGGCTTTACAGTTAGTGTCTCTTTATGCCTGAACTTTGTTTCAATCTCTTTGTGGGGACTTAGTGCCTTCACAGTAATAGTAAACTGGAAAGCATGAATATACAGACAATGTGGGGACATTTTGCTGGTAATAGGTGAGAGAACAAAATTATTTACTAGCGCTCTTACAATTTTGACATTTTAACTATTTTAACTCCTATCTTTTAAGTATTAAAGGACAAGCTTAAAGTGGCAAAATTGGCTGATTAGCTGATCTTATTCTCCAGTTGTCCAAACCTAATAGATCCCAGCTGATGACCAATTCAGTTTGAGCTCAAATAAACAAACATTACTCTCCTCTACCCTCTAAATGTGTTAACAAACATAAAATAAACAAGTATTATTCACTGCTGCTCTCTAACGGTGTTTGCCGCTCCAGGCAGAAGTAAGAATGTTAGTTGTTTTTTTTTTTACCATTTAAGAGCCATGATATGTCTCAACGTATACATATTTGCCTTACTGGATTATGTAATGATTGTGACAGACCTATGATTTCATTTGGTTAGGGAGTTTTAGGGTAGGTTTAGATGTAGGCACTGCAGAAATTTATCTGTGGAGTGGAGACCCTGGTAAAGTTAGTAATGCAAAAACACAAGTTTGTGTGTGGCAGTTGACAGACACACACACACACACACACACACAGACACACACACACACACACACTGACACACACACACACACACACACACACACACACACACACACACACACACACACTCGCATTCACGTTAATGTGCCTCAAATGGCTAGCCCTATAATGGTCCATCAGCACAAGGCAATGGAGCATGTAACATGAGTGTGATTTCTGTGGTATCTCACTCAAACATTCCGCCTGCAACAGAAATCAAACACTTCAGTCTGTGGGCACTTCTACCACTGTACTTACTGCACACTCAGTCATTTGCATCCTTTCGTGCTTTTCCTGGGGATGGAGTTGCTGCATGGGTTTGACTTAAGTAAGTGCAAAGTTGTTAAACCAAATTGCAGCAATAAGAACCTTTGTTACCAAAACGCGTCTTTTGGTTGCCAGTCAAGATTGGCTTCTTTCTTCTTCTTGTACTTCTCCTGCTCATGCCTGTCGAACGTTGCCGTTCTCCTTTGTACTCTCCTGCTGTAATGAAGCTGTGGCGTCTGGCTGGCTGTGGCAGTGATAAACAGGGCATGGTGATGAGGGGAGCAGCTTTGGGTCTTATGATGATGGAAGTGGCAGGCTGAATTATTCAGAGCCTGCCTAGGAAGACCTCAGCAGCTGAAGGAGACATTGACATTGAGCAGACTGCTAGACGTTTGTGTACCACACACACAGACACACACACATACACACATGCATGCACATCTGTGGCACACCAAACAAACATAAAGGCACACCAAACAGGTTGCCTCTGTTCTTTGCTCAGGGGTTAAAGCATGCATATCATAGCACTATAATATTTCATCCGCAGGGGAGTCAATATTTTCCACCTGTGACACTTTGACAGACACATTTCCTTCACATTTTTTAAAATAATCGTGTTAAATTTTTATTTAATGTATATGCAGCGTGCTGTGAAGTGTTTTTGGGATGGCACAACAAACAACACACTTACATATGACTGAAGATCTGTAGAAACCATGCATCTGGTATGTATGCTGCTAATAGCTGTTTGGCAGAAAAGCCAAAACATCTATGTTACCTAGCCTGTTAGCATTCACATTAATATCACTTTGTACACCTTCACCAACAAAGAAAAAGAAGACAAACAGCCTGATTGTCATTCAAAACTAGCTGATTGTCATTCAAAACAGTAAAACTAGCTATATGTGTGTATGAGTCAGTGACTGGTGTGTGTGTCTGTGTGTGTTCGTGCATTGGTTCATCATTAGCTGACCCATCCGGCATTCCTTACAACATGGTAGAAAATTTTTGAAAACAGTGTAAGTACCACCCAGCATTTAACAATCAAAACAAGCAATGTGAGTGCTTAAATCAGTTATTGATGTAAAGTGATTATTTTTTAACTGGCCCAAAAACTGAAAATGAAAGTGAAAAGGACAGAAATAGAGTCTGTTTTAGACCTTTTAAGTTGTGCTTTGCTCCCTCCTGTTAAACACAACACTTGAAATGCACTAAAATCTTTAAAAAATGATTTCCTCAGTTCAGTATCAATTGAGATATCTTCAAAAAAATATGAGACAGAAATGAACGGAAAGAAAGGAAGTTATGCTTCACCATGGGTTGCACTTGAATGTGACAAATTTCAAGGCAGTTGGTCAGAACCGAGGTCATTTAAGTATATCAGTCTTAAAGATACAGTGATCGGTCTGGTTAATGCAGATAATAAAAATGAAATCTTTGTGGTTCAAAGCACACACAAACATCATAAGTGAGCACCAGGGGAAAAGCAAATACGATTCATTTTCTCATCTACTTATTTTGAAGGAGCCTGTGTGTCTAACAAAACAGATTGATATTTGCATTCACACACCTTGTCTTACACATAGACATCCACTCAGACACCTGGCACACCTGCTCTGACGTGCACACACACCATCAGCTGTGTGTGCAGTCAGCCTAAAAAACATATGGCTGAAGGTCACGCAGAACCTCTGTATGCAGAATAATAGAAGGAAATAGCTTGCAAAAGTTTTCACTCCAGATCCATGTTTATGATGCACCTCTATACTGTAACTGCCATTAGGTGCGCAACGTACTGTGGCTATAAATATAGCTCACATGACCTTGATAACAGAGCTAGAAAGGTAACTCATAGTTTTCTCATTCTTAACTCATTGACAATCAGCCTGATTGTGGAATAACAGGTAGACATGTACATTTACCTAATAATCTTGCTCTCACACCAAATATAGTACATCAGTCACTATACTGTTGATGACAGCCATATGCCGCTTCACTGTAATTTAATTGGAAACAACTGGCCATGACACCATATTTCAGCAATCTGTTTCAACCCCATGTTTTCAGCCGTGTTTCCTGAACCTGAAAAAATATCATGTTTGTGCGGAAAGAAAAAGCCAGGATGTCAGCAGGACCACATATTTATCTATCTGTTCAGGTTACAGCAGTTTCATCCTGCTTATTCCTGCTTACGTTATAAGGAGTATTTCACCGTGGATTGCACTCAAATGACGCAAAATCTAAGGAAGTCAGTCAGAATTGGGGTCATTTACTTAGTATATCACTTTTAAAGCTGTGGTGGGCTGCCACCCACCCAGGCTTTGGGCATCCGTGACCCTCGTAAAGATTAAGCAGTTACAGAATGAATGAATGAATGAATCACTCTTAAAGGCCCAGTAACAAAATGGACAATTTCCAACCTGTCTCATGGTATTAATCAAGTTGCTTTTCCAATCTCCATTGTCTATTCAAGGGCTGTAAATGGACATACTGCTTGCAAATAGATTTTCTTATTAAAACACACTCTGGGCATACTATTCAGTAACAGGAATGGGAATAGGTTTTAAATGCTTTTACTTGTCTTTTTTATTTAAACTTCACAATATTAATAAAACTGCAACATTACAAGCCAGTACTAGCTAGACTCTTGAGAGCCAGAGTACAACGCATAATGTTTTGAGTTGATTCAAAACCCTGTAATAGATACTAAATGCTAATAGAACTCTAGCAACAAGGACAATAATGTACAGTTACTTGAGAGCTTGGGAGCACCAATAGATATCTTGTTGCGTAAAAATAAGCACACATCACGGTTCTGCACATTTTGATGTATCATGTGGCCTGTGCAGATGTTATGGTACATTTTTACATGTAACTATTCACCAACAAGCTTGAGACTTCTCGCCTTCATCTGGTCCTAAAAGTTTAGAAAGTGTTTCTCGGATATTTCTTTCAGCGAGTGCTTGAGGCCTAAGCCTCCATCTGCTGCTGTTGGTCTTTTGAGATGCAAACATAAATTTACACCTGCCTTTTTTTTTATCGAATGTATAATATGCGTAATTAGCTGCATATGTAATATCGCCAACCTGTTTTTTGCACAGACCTCCCACGTTTTGTGTGGCCCTCGCTCAAATGCGTGCATGAGGGCGAGAACCACATTTTGGGTTTCGCCAGACTCATAGACCATAGACTGCACATTTAGGCTTGAGTACCAATTTCCTACATAAGATAAGAAAAGAATGTGTCTGACCTTTGCCTGAAACTGGTGTGAAAGGTTTAGTACACTGGGCCTAAACAGGACCCTGAGAGCAGTCACTATATCTGAGCCTCAGATCTCGTGTCTCTTGGTCCTTAATGATCATATCCTTTGCAGCAGAACTGATAAAACTAAACTGAAGTGCAGCTTGAGAAAGGACATTACTTTTATTTTTTAGACTAGTTATAATATAATATCTTACTCTATTAAAATATTCTGGGATGTTCAAGATACAGACAAAATGCATGAAAATTCATGCCCAGATGGATTGTTTATGCAAAGTGTTGCCTAGCGATAAAGCCAGGACAGAGCCATCTAAAAATACCATGTCAAGAAAAACGGATTCAACACATGTCACTGATTCTCTTGTGAGTGTTTAGATAAGCATTTTATGTTTATGTTACTTTGCCTAACCCCTCCATATTTTGTTCAGTTGCAATCCCTCCCCTTTGTGCAGAAAGCAGTATTTTAGCACTTTAAGCTGCCACTGACAGCATGTCAGCAGCTCACTCTTTTGCTTACACACAGACATCTGTTGGGTGAATGAGTGACTTAGACACAGGTGACTTTCCCCAATTTCACACTTACCTACCTATCACAAAGGGGGCGAGGAGCAACATGAAGGACAATGAAATATCTTAACAGGAGCCAAGCGAGAGGGCCAGGTTGAGAGGGGGAAATGTCATTACATGTGTGTATGTGAGGCTGAGTATGTATGTGTGTGGTGGTGCAGTAATCCATGTTATCCCACAAAGTTAATCACCTCATGCATAGAGACTGAAGCTAGCCATGTTGAAACCTCCAGTAACTCAATGTGAAATTGGCCCCTTATGTTTGTGTGTGCGTGTGTGTGTGTGTGTGCGTGTGTGTGTGTTTGAATGTATTCATGAGTTAATGACAGGAAGAAGGTGTGTGCAGTGGAAATAATCAATGGATGTGTAATTAGCCAAGTCGATGCCTGCTCTGGGTCTGATTTTAAGGATGTGTGCTGTTTGGCTGGTGATTGACATTTTACGAATTGCTACTATTGGCATGGAGGCCATTTTACTCAAAACTCATTCTTAAACTGTAAACTGTAAAAACAAATGACTGACTTCAGCCTATAGGCATGAGCCAAGGGAGAGACCCACCTTAACCAGGCCTAACTGGTACTGCTAAATTTTAACCTGACTCAAACCTGCTCACATGCACTGAGGACCCAGACACACCAAGCCGATGTGGCCAACTGATTGTCACCTCAGCTTAATACCTCATTTAATGTGAAAATTTGCAAACAAATCTTCCCGCTTACCTGGGGAAAAGATGGCAGGGTCAGTCTAATATTCTGGGCAATATTCTACTGGGTAACCTTGGATCCTGGCATTCGTGTGGATGTTATATATGTCAGTGGCCTTCTGTAAACAGGATAGTATGCTCTGCCACACGGTAAAAACTGTTCAGGAATGGTTTGAGGAACACGACAGAGTTCAAGGTGTTGACTTGGCCTCCAAATTCCCTCTCAATCCAATCAAGCATCTGTTGTATGTGCTGGATAAACTGGTCAGATCGATTCAGGTCCCACCTTGCAACGTAAGGATTGTGTTACAGTCTCATCCCATTTTGTTCCATATCTGTCTTTCCCCTTTCTGTTTTTCACCTTCCTGTCACAACCTGTCTTTGTTTATATGGAAAACATGCATTCTGCTTCTTTAGATTTCCGGTCACGCCTTGCTCCGTATGATTTGTTTTGGTCTCTAGCACTCCAATTTAGTACCTATACCCGTCTGTCTGTAACTCAACCCCATCACAGCTATACCCAGTTTTCCCTTGTGTATTCATACCCCTGTCCATGTATTTGTAATTTGTCAACCCATCACAAACCCTGTCTTGTGTCTGTTGCTTAATGTTTTGGATTCAGTATTAGTTTTTACAGTCATTCAGTGTTTTATGTTGGCAAGTAAGGTCTTGTTTTTTGTATTTGTATCCTTCACAAATACATATTACATATTACAGATTAATTGACTGATTATGGATGCAACAAGTCTGGGAAGTCTTAGAGGGTCCCAAGGTACCATTGGTGCCCCCTGCTGTGCCAGAGGGTTTCTGGACACTGCAGGCATCCCCTGCCATATTGGAGTCATTGCTGGCATTCATATCTCCTGGTTCTTCATTGCTGGCACCCTTGTCTCCTGACTCTTCATTGCCAGTACCCTGTCTGCTGGTTTTGAGCGTCCAGTGCCCCCATGCCTCCTGATCCCGAGCACCTGGACCTCCAGTCTCCTGGCCCTGAGCAGCTGGACCTTCAGTCTTCTTATCTTGAACAGCTGGCACCTTACCCTGCCTACCTGGATGCCCAGCCACCTGGTCCCACACCACTGGCCTCCCAGCCACCTGGTCCCATGCCACTAGCCTCAAAGCCTCTTGGTCCCATGCCATCAGCCTTCCAGCCCTCTGGTCCCATGCCATCAGCCTCTCAGCCTCCTGGTCCCGCATCACCAGCCTCTTAGTCCCCTGGTCCTCTGTTGAATGCCTCCCAGTCACCTGGTCCCCTGCTATCAGCTGCCAGGTGCCCTGCTCAACAGGGGATGGCTGACCAGGATGTGGCAGCTACCTTGGCTGGAACCCCGGATGTGGCTCCAGTCCAGTCTGTTCCCCAACCTACATTTGCACCAAAACCCCACAACACAATGAACTTTTCTATTCCTGCCACAACCTTGTTCCCTTTCATGCCTCATGTCTTGGTCATACCTCACTCCCCTGTCCCCTGTTCAGCCCTCTGTTTCCATTCCTTTGCGTTTCCTTTGTTTATGTATAGCACATGCATTCTGTTTATTTGGATTCCTTGTCACGCCTCACTCCACATACATTGATTTGGCCTCTTGCTTCACATTGTCTGTCCCTCCAGTTTAGTACCTACACCTCTTTGTTTGTAACTCTAGGTGTCAATGTCAGTCCGTGTTATGGTCCCTGTCATCATACCTGTCAGCATCTCAGTCACTGTCCCAAACTCCTGCCCCCAGTGTTCTACCAATCTGGTTCTCTGTTGAGCCTCAGGTCATGGTCATGCCTCGCTTCCCTGTAGTGTCTCCCATCGTGTCTGGCTTTTCTTTCCCTGTCTATTCCCACCCTCCTGTGAGCCAGGTCCTGTGGCAGATCATTTCTGTGCCCTGGGATCTGTGCTCTAGAGGGGGGGATTCTGTAACAGTCCCATCCTGTTTTGTTCCACATCTGTCACTCCCCATTATGTTTTGCTCCCTTTTTAACATGTGCATTCTGTTTATTTAGATTCCCAGTTACACCTCAATCCACATGCTTTGTTTTGATCTCTTGCTCCACCCTGTCCTGCCCTACAATTTAGTACCTATGCTTTTGTAACTCCACCCTGTCACAGCTGTTCTTGGTTTTCCCTTGTGTATTTAAACCCAAGTCTGTTTATTTGTAATTTGTCAATCCACCGTAAGCCCTACTTTGTGACTCTTGTTTAATGTTTTGGATTTAATATTAGTTTGTTCAGTCATTCAGTATTTTATGTTGGCAACTAAAGTCTCATTTTTGCATTTGAATCCCCTCTATGTCCTCCACTACCCACTACAACTTACAGACTTAACCACAGGCCACCACCAGAAGTCTTATTGTGTCCATGCTATAACGAGTTACAGCTGTTTTGGTGTTTTGGGGGCCTACACATAAGTAAGCAGGTGGTTTTAAAAACTAGAGCATGAACCAAGCCTGATGTTCATGGCTTGATTTGGGCCCTGTTGGGCTGGGATTGGATTGCAGGTCACTAAATGTCCTGCATGTCACCAAATGTCTAAACCAAATGAAGTTGATTCTATTTAGTATAGTTCCAACACCTGAAACTGCAAGTTTGTAATTATTGTATTTATAACTTATAACTATCAATCTTAAGACTTATAACATATAGGAATGATTTAGAAACTGCTATGAAAGAATGTGTAAAAAATGTAGCAGGGCAGAAGTGTGGTTGTATATCCAGGCCTTTGCCATTTAAAGCTTTCAAAGAAACAGTGCCATTACAACATAGTTTCTATGTAGGTAGAATGTCTGCTGTTTTCCTGTTTCATTTTTAATGACTGAGTTTTCCATCAGCAGGAAGATATAGTGTTATACATGCAGGGACAAGGTGTTCCTTATGAGAGGTCCCAGTGGGCTATAGAATATGCGTGTGACTGATATGACAGATGTGCAGAGTCAGCATGTTCCAGATGTTGCACAGCTGTCTGGAATCAGCAATGCCCACTGTTTCGTGTAAGTCTGTTTACGACAGGCCTTTGTGTTACTGTCATGATTATTACCTTGTTAAAATTAAATTAGGTGAAAGCACTGTGGGTGTTAAGATCAGTTTTTTACAGCAAAGCCTCCAGCATGTCCTGGTTTTACTGCATTGTTACTAGAATGTCCACAGTGGTGGTCTCCCTTTTGCCTAGCAGGTGATGGTTAGTGTGTGTGAAAATGAAGGGTGTCACAAATAACATGGATAATACACATAGTGATATAATGACTACGGCTTGGGCATTCTATCTTCAAACACTTTATTTTTGCCCACAGGAATTGTCCTTAAAATAAACTAATGGATGCAATATTTAGCGATTAATGGTCTTAGACTGTAGTTCACTGAAAGTAGTGACAGACCGAGTATAACCTCATAATTAGGGTTAGGCCTAGTTTGTCATTTGTCAGAGCTTGGACTTCCTGGAGTCCCTGCTGGGTTCCAGCTTGGCCATTATTAGTCCCTGTCCTTCCTCCACAGAGACACAGTGCAACACACAAACCATGACACTATCTGTTCACACAGACAGGCAGATTATTGGAACATACAGGGAACACATGGCAGAGAGATCCATTACTGATATTGAGAAGGTCTTTCACAGGGTGAGCATGTCCTCCAGAAGATGAGGGATAGATAGATGGACAAGACAAAGATGGACAGAGGGTGGTTTGGCAAATATTGCCTCCTGCTCAATCTCACAAACTACCTTTGAAGGACAATTCCAACATATTGGTAAATAACACCATGTTTCATTTTGCTGACACCTTGTAAACATGTTAAGACACTGGCAGAGTGAAGATGGTTCTTTTCTGAAGGCCAATTTTTGGGTCTTTCCTTTAATGGCAAGAGCATCTAAAAGTGCATTGCAAAATAGATATACAAATGCAGTTATATCTGCTGCTGACATTATGTAGGATAATGCAATGGTAAATTATGTAAACATGTTTTTGTATTTCTGTGTATATAATAGTGTGATGATTTGCTGAATAACAACTTTGAGGCAAGTAAGTGTGAAATTCAGCTGACTGTGTGGAGCAGTATAATCTAAATAATCAATCGAAGTTTATAATTGCATCATTTAATTGCTGCTCTTTTTCAATGGCATGTCTAGTATAGACTGAAATAAGGTAGACAGTGGAAGGTGTTTTCAAATGTTTTATTTGGTAAAAAAAAAGTGGAATTTTTGGGCATATGAGGCATTCTGGTTGGTATGTACATCTGTCTGTTCATAATTCTTCCTAAAATTTCTTCAGTTTTACAGCATTTTGTTAATTACATGTGATATAATTGTAATTTATAGATATTTACTAATTGCCTAATACCAAAACAGTGACTGCAAACTTTTGAAAAGTAGTGCATATCAGTTATATGATAAGTTTACATGTCACATCCTTAATTTTCATTCAGGAACTGTGAGAAGTCTTGTACCTTCATCTACTTCATCTACAGCTGTGGACATTCTGTTACATTAAAGCTGTTTTTCTAAATCATGGAGTAGACACTTCCCTGCACACTTCCCTGCTCCCAACACACCTGAAGCAACTAAGCAGTTAATTAACAAGACCTTCTTCACTTGAAGTCATTCTGTTAGAGCAAAAAAATACAATAATATGCAGGGCAGGGGTAGAGGTCTGGTACTCAACCTTAGCCTAGTAGGTTTGGGGCCTGGTTTGGCCTTATGAACATCAAGTTCAGTTTGAGCTTCTGTGTGTTTTTTATTGATTGCTGTTTTTATGGGGTGAAATTCATGCACACAGTCTGATGTGAGCATCAAGCAGCAACAGTAGTGAGAGCAACTTAAGCACAGTGGGGCTAACAGTTGATGAGAGAAGGGTGGGTGATGATGTAATGAAGAGTGGCAGTGTATTACAGATTCGGTCAGGTTGGGTTCAGGTTTAAAATTTCAAATTATCAGTAGCAGTTGGACTTGGTCGGGGCAGGTCTCAAAAACACAGGTACAGTTCAGGTTCAGGCTTCAGTTTCACACCAGTGCAGATCTCCAGGCAAGGGGTTGTCTAAGAACAGGGTTGAGGACCTGTGCCTCAGACATTTTGCAAAAAGCTTTGCTGTGAATTTTGATCTTAAAGCCCAATTAAAGGCCCATTAAATCAGCATTATTTTGGGTTTAGAACTCCATCTGCTTGTCTCCTTCCCATATTCTATCCTGTAACAATGATTAGATATTTAGAAACATTGTGTTGGTGAGCCAAAAACCTTGCATTTTTTTTTGCAAAAAAGAAAACAAAAACAAAAACATGCATTTGTTTTGTTCTGGAAGCCGATACAATCAGCTCCCTTGGCTCCTGTTCCTAACTGCGGGGGAGACTGCTTCAGAACATTTCTCATCGAAAAAACCCACTGCATGCTAGAAGTGTTGACACACATTTATTCCATGTCAAGCGAATGAAACATGGGAATATTTACCAAAATGTCAGTGTTACCCTCCAAACTTACATTCCTCTATACTTCTTCAGCGCTGACACATGTCCTTGTGCATTGTTGAGAATCTGACAGCTACTGTCCTGCATGGATCCATGTGTGCTGGCAGTGATGGGTAGATGAAGGTATGGTGAAGGAGTCAGCTGCAAGATGGGGCACCAGACTGATCATGAGGGCAACCTAATGAGTGAGGAGGAACATGCAGCTAGGTTGTGAGAGTGATGGAGTAATCCACTGCTGAATAATTCATTGCAACATGTGAAATGAAACATGGCATGAGATTAGTGCTGTTCTGCTCATCATCCCCATCCCCTGTAGACTCTAGAACCACCACTGAGCTGATTTGACTCACCCAATTGCGCTATATTATAAGGACAAACTTGGATGTGGGTTGAAAGTTACTGGGGTTCACTTTCTATTGGTGCATCACGGCAGCCTCCTCCTTCAACATATCATCAACATTAGAAACTTTTATCTCCAAAACTATAGCTTTAAGAGGAAAAGACAGAACACTTTATTTAGATCGCCTAATGTTGATGGGTCCCATACATTTAACTTATATTTAACTAAAAATCTTTTACATTCTCTAACCCCTAATCCTAATCTTAACCTCAATCCGAAAACCTAAATCTAACTCCCTCCCTGGTCCCAACTCTAAATGTCAAAATCAACCGCAGATAGTCAGCAGGGGGCTATCCAAAATAAACTGGGCCCTTAGCTTTTAATAAAAGTTTAATTTCATTAAAAGTTAATATACTTATTGTTTAATATAAGTTAATGTAACAGCATTTATTACAAATGACTTTTGGATCACTGTTGGTCTGTTTCATTTTTAAATTATGTAAAAAAAACAAAAACAAAACATCAAACTAAAGGAGACAAGACTTTATGAAAGTATAACGTTAATGCTTTTGACAGTCTGCCAGTACTGCTGCTATTAATGTCTTTGTGTTGTATGCAACAGATAGACTGCACATTGTCTAAAGATGGTTACTTTCTTTTAGTCCTCAACTTTGTACACAGTGCGATATAACAAATGGGATTAAATGTTGTGTGTGATTGAATATGTTCAAGGCCAAGAGCAAGGCAATCAACTGTTTGCCAGAAAATGACTCACTCCAGATACCATCAAGGATACCACTGAATCTCAAATCTGGAGATTGTGATGTGTTTTCATATGTACGTTAAGAGCCGACAGATTTTGTTTACATCTATTAAGATGATCGTTATCTAATGGAAGTTTAACTGTTGGGGGTTAATAGCTGTCAGAGACGTGACTACATATCCAGGGCCCATCTCAGCCTTTCAAGGAATTAATGCATGCATTGTATTATTTTTGTTGCATAATTTCCTTAAAGGCTGTGCATTAAAGATGTCACTGTTGCATTCCTTTCCTAGCTAGGTCCCGTGTTGGCCACACTGAGTTTCTCTGGCGCGTCTGTTTCCTCAGCAGTGTTTGTTGAAGATCACAATCCCCTAAACAACCTGGGAGGCTAGATCGATTGTTTGTGCCAGGGGCTGTTCTGCAGGGCAAAGCTTAAAATGCCTGGTCACTTTATTCTAGGGGCCAAGTGAAAGGACTCCCACAGCGGTTGCATTTGGCTTCAGCAAACTAGGTGTTTTGATTTTTCAGGGTGAAATGGGCTAAAATCACCGCTGTTTAATAGTACGAATGAAAAGAAAATGACAAAATCTCTGTATTTCTTACTTTCTTCCTTTCATTCCGCGCTGCCTCATGTTTTAAATATATTTACATTGTGTATGCTAGTCTTCCTTCCTTAGCTGCTGTAGTATGGCTGAGTTCATGGCAGAGTCAGGCCGTCTAGGGCCTAATTAACCCAGTCATAAAGGACAGCCCGTTGCTGTGGTGAATGTCATTGAGGCCTTTACTGAAGTAGTTCCCAAGAGGATCAGGGCTAATTGCAAATACAACCTTAGCATCGGACACTGCCTTGAGGAGGCATTTCGGTAGGCACTGTGTGCCTGCTAATGAACCTACACGCGGAGCTACGCTGCCCGAAAAACTAGTGTAACAGGATATACGACTGAGTAGCCACAGTTCACTATCCATATCAATTACATAATGTGTTCTCTTCTTCTATAATGAGTTCCAGTGTGCAAATGATAATAGGTAACCACACTATGTGACCACTATATGTCTCCAGCCTCCTTTTCTAATTAGTGAATTCAGCTACTTTAAGGGACTTTAACTGCTTTAATTGCTGACACAGGTGTTCAGTTGCACTCACACACAGCTTGTATAATCTCCATAGAAAAGCATTGCAAATACAAAGGGGTTTTGTTTGAGCAGTGGCCTATGGTCAGTATGCCCAGTACAGAACAGATGCATAAAGCTCCAAGCACTGGGCTGTAGAGCAGTACAACTGTGTTCACAGCAGTGATGGAGCTCCAGACAATACCTTTGGGATGAGCTGAAGTGCTGTCAGAGCAGGCAAGAATGAAGTAGTGGTTGCTGAATACTGAATACACCGTTCTAAATATTTTCAGTAACATATCCTTTTGCATAAAAAGTAACATATTCAAGAATATATTTTGAATACATCTTGATAAGTCACAGGAGAAAAACCTCTTCTGTGAATATGTTTTAATGGAGAATTTCTTCTCATTTGAATGAATTTCTGAACTTCATAAATTAAATGCACACCCATACTAGCTAGATATTCTGTTATGCTCTATGCAGTTAAAACTGTGTTGTATAGTCTATATTTTGATTATTTCAGATCCCGTTTCAGGTAAAATTGTGTCCCACTTTAATCTCATAAGAAATACTTTTGCGGTAGTCTACCAGCAATACAGGAAAACCCTGTGTAAGGCAACAGAACATTTTATTACATGTGGCTACGTGAACAACTGAACTGAACTGGTTTAATATTTCATAATTGTATATTTAATAAATGATCGTGATGAACCACAATGGCATTAAAGAGTGCTCCACTTCACCTGAAAGCTGTCTTGCTTTAGAGTCAAATTTATATACCGATGTTCCAACATCTAATGAAGAGGCTTCCCAGAGGACAAGAAACTGCAGCAGTCAAGGGACTCACTAATAATACCACTGATTCAGAAGCAATGTTGGATGAGCAGGTGTCTGCAGACTTTTGGACAGAAAGTGTACCTACAGTTTTAAAAATGAAGGTTCCTTAATATTTCTTGGGTTGGATATATAGCTCCAGGTGATGTGTTGGCTTTTACTTGGTACCTTTATATTAAATAGAGAATCTTCAGTGCACCAGGTACTGAAAAGTAACCAACATCAAATATAGCTAATCTATGGAATTGTTCCAAGGAAACCTTTTTATGCCAAATATTCTGCAACATTTTAAGCTTAAAAGATGAGACCTGTTCAGTTCCTTTAGAAATTATGTCTTCACTCTTTGAATTCTTTCCTCTTTCCTCGGGTAGGTTTGCAATAATCTTTATTGTTTTCCCATCGCTCTCCCGCTTGGCTCTGTACCTCCTCTCACTTTTGGATCATCTGAGGTGAGAAAATGAAATACTTGTCTAAGGAGGTCATGTTGATTCAATCAGTTTTTTGAGCGTGGCAGTAAAGCGGAGTGGTGTGTGCCGTTCGCCGTTGTGCTATGCTCCGGGTCTCTGAAAGTATTACTCTCGTGGGTCTCCAAACGTGGGGATTAGCCTAAATGAGTTTGTCGGGTTCACTGTTTCAATCCTGTCAACTCAACAAAAGAAAAGGCACTTTTGGGATTTCAATATCCTTACTCTGCAATCCTGCCATATTTGCTGTTCGCAGTTCATGTGTGCGTGTTTGTGTGTGTGTGTATTTTCTTCACAGTGTAAGCATTAAGAGTCAGTGAAGAAGAGCATGATTTTAATATTGAAAGCTTTGAGGAAAGGGGAAGTGCAGAATAATTTTTCTTTTCTTTTTTCTTTTATAGTCTCTTTCTTTTACTCTGTTTATGCAATTCTCTCCCTCAGTCCCTCCTTTCTTGCCTCTCTCCCTCCGTGTCTCTCTCTCCCCCTCCCTGTCTCTCTCCCTCCCTGTTTCTCTCTCTCTCCCTCCCTGTTTCTCTCCATCCCTGTCTCTCTCTCCCCCTCCCTCACCCTCCCTCTCGCCCTCCCTCGCCCTCCCTCTCGCCCTCCCTCCTCTCCCTCCCTCTCCCTCTGTCTCTCATATATGTATGTGTGTATATATGATATATGTAGCACATATATATCCATTTCTCTCACACGCCCTCCCTCTCCCTCTCTCCCTCCCTCACTCTCTCCCTCCCTTCCTCTCTCTCTCTTTCTCTCTCTCTCACTGACACACACACACACACACACACACACACACAGATCGATATTCCATATATGGGCCCATATAACAGTGATGGGAATTGGTCATTTGATTTGCGTTCTGTTTCAGGTGTCACCCACACTCTACACAGCCGAAGTGCAGCTTTATTCTACTCTATTTATGACCATCCAGCCCTGTTTTGGAGGAGCTTAACGTACAAATAATTCAGTATCATGTCTTTTTGTATCACTTAAGTGATTCCAGGAATGTTTTTAATGAGCTTCTTGCAGGATTTATGACATTCCTCCCTGTACTCTTCTTCTAAAATGCGTTCTTATATGTAAATGTTACAGTGCAGCAAATAAGTATGCAACGTGGATCACCGGAAATACATTATGGCTTCCAAATTTACATTTTCAAGCTTTTTGAAGAAATTGAAATGAAGTGTCAAAAATGGTTCGAAGCACAACCAACCAGTGAATCTCAGGCCCCTTTGATTGGACCAAGTCATGAAAAATGGGGCATACGCAAAAAAAGTGCCCCAAACAATTCAAAGAGCTAATTACATCAGGATGGCATCAGATGGTCACATGTTGGTGTGTGAGAAATGGAAAGTTATTCCTCTCTAATAGGAGCTCCACTCCCTGGTGCATATGGAGTCTCCAGCGGAGCTGTGCAGTGCTGCTTTGCATTTAAACAGAGCCGCTTCTATTTTTGTCACCAGGTCTTGTATTGAAAACTGAAGGTTTCAGAATTTTCCTCTCAACATATCTCCAGCTTGTTTCATTAATGCTAATCAAAGTCAACAGTTTTAGATGGGTAGTGTGAACTTCCCTCTAACCAGCTAACATGCATACCAAAGAACCACTTGGGGTTCCTGAATAAAATGATTATCAACATTACCATGTGAGATATCATATAGATGTTGTGCACAGTAAAATGATTTTCCATTGTAATCGACAGATTTTAAAAGGGCAAAACTCTACATTTTTCTCATATTTAATTTTTTCCCCTGGAATGTGGGTTTATGTACAAGAAACTCTCATAATTCTTTTATCCTCTAAGCTGGCAGTGTACTTCCCACACCAAAGAACCAAATGAAATCAAACTGCCTCCAAACTAGTTGTCATATACTTAGAAAATACAAAAATGTGTGCCTTTCTGACTCTCAAAATCAAATAGGCTGTTTTTGTTACTGTTTATTTATAACTGGTATATGTAAATGACCTCTGTTCTGATTGGCTGGCCTCTACTGTGAATCATTTAGAAGACATTCAGAAACAGAGTGAATAGGCTAATCTTGCATCTTAGTTTCACTGGGAAGTGAACTGTATGTTTTGAATGTGTGCATGTTATATCAACGACCCATTAGACCAATTAATAATAATATAAAACCATATCCAATGCTTTCCATTGACTCCCTTGTTATTTTTTTTCTGTTCTAAATTGCATTTCTTAGCGTGGCCAGGTTCTCTTCTAAAAGTGCCCAATTATAGCGTGGTTATTTCTATAATATGTTGTGCTTATTTCAGCTTAAATAAGCATGTTGTGAAACATCCATTAAAAATTTCCACACACATGAATCAGTTACAACTGCAATAAGAGCAAACCCTGAATCGCTGGCTACTCATACACGCACATGCTGTATTATTCATGCGTGTGGTCTCTGTAAATCTCTGGTGGAGGGTGGGCAGCGAGCGAGTGGTATTAGAAGGCTGTGATTCTGTCTTTTAGCGGTAAAACGACAGCGGTGCTGTCTGTGCAGCCCTTCCCTTTATTCCACCATTTCTACAGCTAAGCCTTCTGATTGTCTCAAACTCGCCATGGTATACGGTCAGGAAAAAAGTGTGATAGAGTCGGGACAATCAAAAGATGGAGAAAGTGATGAACAGAGGAGAGACAGATGAACAGCTTGAAGTGGTACAGTGAGGGGCAATGTTTAGATCGTAAAAACTCAAATTTAGATCGTAATATTTTCTGATAGCATCACAATAGAAGAAACTCTGAAGCTGTGATTTTTTTGTACCATTTTAATATAACTTAGATGCATGTGTATGTTCTTTTATGTGCAATTTATTTCATGTAATATCTTTGATCTGGATAAAATTTTTGATTGGATTGATATACTGACTCGAAGAGAAGTAAGTAACAACAAGTAATATTATTATCAGTTACTATAGTGTTATAGAACATAAGTAATATTAGTTTCATTATCAAATCAGTTATTATAGTGTCACAGAAAATAAGTCATATTATTATCATTATCAAATCAATTGTCATAGAGTTTTAGAAAATATTATTTTCTTTTCTGTTTTGTTCTAATGCTAACTGCCACAAAAGCTCTAATAATGCATTCATAGGTTTTTCGGGTTCTGAAACAGGCAGCTGGCAAAACTGCCTTTGGCTGGAGAGTGCCGGAGAGTGCGACACAGAGTAATGTGGGGTAAAATGCATCACAGTTTGTGTAGGTTCAAGCAGAATGTGCTTCTGGTCATTTTTGTGTATTCCCACAGCAACCACACCTGCAAATTTTCACAGCAATAAATCTTTTTCCACAAAGACCCGTGCCTCCGTTCAGTGAAAGGAAAGCAGTGCTTACTCACTTTCTCTCCTGCAGCCAGAACACAGAGACGATATCATAACGCTGTTGTACTGTATCATCACACTCCAACGGCTATATTTTACCTCAGCAAGCATTCTGTAGTGTTAAAATAAGTACAGACTCGAATTAGTCAAAAGTAAAGAAAACTTTTTGAATGTAGAGTGAATGTGTTGTACTTCATTTACTTCATCACCTAATTATATTCTAACATTCTGTTCAGCACCTGAAGCCCTAACTAATATGGATCTTCAGCTGTATCCTGACTGAAAATGTTCTGTTGGGCTTTTCAAGCTATTAGCCCTTTTGTTTCCAACCCAAAAATGAGTATTACTACAGTACTTGCTGAGTTCAAATGTAACAACCAGGACAGATTAGTTCAATAAAAAGAACCTAAAAAGTTTTCAGCATGTATTATTTATATCATTCTGGCTTTTTTGAAGACCAAGAAGCCTCCAAGGCTTATGGAACAACAGCACAGCTTTTCATACCTCCCATCTCTAGCAGAAGTGTGAGAGCTGAGGTGAAGAAAGAGACAGGCATGATGGAAAGAATCACTCCATTAAAATATTACATCATCTTCCAGTTGCTCCTGAAACATTGTGTATGGAAATGTATTCTCTGCCCATCCCTACACTCCGGCAGATACTGCAGGTAATGACCTTGTTTCGGTTTAGAGCGAGTGTTTCCTTACGATAAGCCTTGGTTTGCGTACGGCGCGTAATGAATACATACGCTTCCTCTCATTAGCGCCGGTGTTCAGGCCATTCTGCTGACGTGTGATGTGTTTGTGTTGCGGGTGCCTGAATCACAGTGTCATTATTCTATAAATTGGTAGTAGAGCAAACAAGGATGGTAATGCAATACCGCTGCCTTTATTCTCTTCATTGTTAAAGAAGCTGCATGTCGCACACTCACTAAAAGTAGACCGTAAGCATTTAATCAGGCACTAACAACCATCTTTCCCTGTAGCCCATGTTTGTTTGTATAGTAATTTAAAATACCTAGCCAGCCCAGCACTGTGAGGGAGTTCATGTAGGCTTTACGGCTATATGAGCGCTGGCCAGACAGTAATGTATGAGCATGATAAAATGAAGCTCAGACATTCCTATGGCAAGAGCGAAGCTTTTATTATCCACGACAGATTCTGAAAGCAGCAAATCCATTTCTCATTTAAAATCTGTAGTGTTGAGGATTGCTTCATCATGTTTATTATTAAAGTGTTGTCTCCGTATTTATATAAATGCACAATACTATTCCTGCATACAGAGAAGTGTGTGTGCTATATGGGAAGAAAATAACATCATGATATTGTAAGAAAGTTTCACAATGCGCATTTTTGGTGGAATCTTTTAAATTGGAATGGACAAAAATGAAATATATTTTGTCAGTATGATCTATTTTTTTTTTTCAATCATTCCCATACTGGACTGCACTAAATGAAACAGAACTGATTACTTTTTGTTCAACAAAATGCAGATGGTCAGTGTCTGGTATCCACAGTACACTCAAGAAAACGGTATATTGTGATGTAATTTGTCATGATAATGATAAAAGCATCATATTGCTCAGTCCAACTAAGAATGTTTTCTCTAAAAAATAATATTGTAAATAATGATTGATAATATAGATGCCACTGAAGATGCACTTTTGTTTCTTTAAATAACTTTTCAGTGAATATCTTTTAAAGTACATTTTTAACATTTAAAGACCATCCGCAGAATCTTAAGGTTCAAGGAAAAGCCCTTAAATTGGCATAGAACCTTAAACTTTTATGTAGAGGCTCTTTCTTCACACTCACACTCTCTTTGTTTCTTAAACATGGCTTTTTAAAGAATCCAAAGCAGTTCTTTTGTGGCATCGCTCAGAGCCCATTGTAGCACATTTGTTTTAAACATGCATTTAACATGTGTTTGCATGGAAATAAGTAAACAATCTTGATTTATATAAAATATGTATAACATAAAACTACATATTTTAATTCTACTGTTGTATTTAATTAGCCCAACGCTGAGGTATCACTGTCCATGTTTTATTTTATTTTTTTATTTTTTTTTTAATATACCGCCAAATTGATGTTGCATTGCTGCCTCTTATTACTTTCTGTTGGACAGCTAAGGGAAATTATGCCATTCCCAGTTCGGCAGACATGCATTTAGGTTTAGATTAGCTTGACTGAAGGCAGCCTCATGTTTCCATGAGTTTTACAACCATATTCATCTTATTCGCAGAATTGTAGCAAGGTTTTAATTTAACTGATAATTGTTGGATAAATCAAACCTCCTGGTGCTCATCATAAAACAGATCTAGCCAATAGAACACACACACACACAACATGCACAGCCCTCTTACATGTACTTGCCCCCTTCAAGAGAACAGTGTGGCCTTCAAGAGAACAGTGTGGCCTTCAAGAGAACAGTGTGCTAGAGCCTAGAATGGAACTGCATTGATCACGCCACACCTTCAGGCACACTAGCTGCATTCATAATGTTCAAATGCACACTGAACCTATAAAGCCTTTGATGAAACTTTTTTCATCTATATTCCATACATTGTTGTCAAAAAGAGTTATTTTTTTCTTATGTTGTCAAAAGAACTGTATCTTTCCCTCTTTGTCCTCCTTGCCTCTTCATTTCACTTGCTTTTGCATGAATGTGACTCTTCTTTAAAGGATAAAAAAGAAGATGAATATACTGTTTTAATATCAAACAAGCGGCTGAACAAATGGAGCACGCTGAATATTAAACGTTCATCTTCTCGAGAGTCCTGATTTTAGTCATACACAAACACACACACACACACACACACACACATTGGTATAACTATAGTTGTGAGGACATTCTACTGAGGAATACTGTGTCTCAGTAATACCACACCTACAACTTAAACTTACAAACCTTAACTTCGGTAACCAAAGAGCAATCTCTCTGCTCTTTAGGTTTTTCATAAATTTGAGCCTGTGGTGAAAACAGCATGTTTCCATGTTAGGACCAGCAAAATTTCCCCTTTTTTACAGATTTTCGCAATGTTCCACATTTAGTCCTCACAAAGATATAAATACGTATGCACACACACGGACACACAGTTGTGGGTAGGCACTGACATGTAAAATTAGGACATCTCATATGGCTGCTCTGTTGTGTAACACTTACAGTGATACCTGTTCCATGACGAGTCGGTAAAAAGCATAAGGCTGCTCCAACAACATCATACTAAATTAAACATGCTTCATTTTTCTCTGAAATGAAAATTGAAAGACTTTTTCCATTTGTCTGTCTGTCAGAGTGCATTGCTACATCCATCCATTACTGCTCAGCCTGTCCTCGGCTGCAAATCGATTGGGGGAAATTCTGCCTGTCAGGTCATCTTTAAAAATGTACAAAGACTGTCCTTTTCCAGTTGCCGGTTTGCAATGAAAGAGGAACAACATTGTTACATCCTCTGACAAAATATCTGATACGGAAATGTGATTTGTCTCTCTCTGGGCTGGTAAGAAAAGATCACTGATGATACTTTTCCTGGTAGCTTAGTCAAATTGTTATATGTTATCTGCTTTTAGATCCCTGTCCATCACAGTCTGCAGAAATGTCAAAGCAAAATGAGGGACAAATAGATTGAAATAACTGAGGTGCTAAAATCTACCAATAAACATATTTTTCCCATCAGTCACTGCAAATTGCATTTGTTCTGTGTAAAGTAGGCTTAAAGTCCAAGTACACTACAAGAGTGGCAACAATAAAAAGGAAGTTTTTTGAGTCATATGAGCAGAGGAAGGAAAAAGAAAGTTAACTAAACTTCCTTCTTCTAATCAGTCACGTGAATGTGTTGATAGAAGGACTCAAGGTTGTCAAGGTTAATTGAAGTCATTAACCGCTAATATATTGTGACTGTTGTTGCTAAGTTAGTAAATCATGAGATGTTCACACGACCTTCATAGTTTTCCTCAATTCTCCATCAGCCGTCTCGGGAATACCGAAGGCCAACTTACTGGAAATACAAAACAAATGCTATACTGACCAAGATGGCAGTGAGTTCGCATAGTTGGATAGAGAAAAGACCACCACAGCCCAGCCCAGACACTTCATTAACTGATAAACATCTGGTATGTGCTCCTCTCCACCCCACTCCATCTCCCTCCTCATCATTATCTATCAGCCTGCAGAAAACCAACATATCAGTCAGTGAAAGAAGGGAAAAAGCAATCCTCAAATCTGTGAGGATAATTGTGCGAGTGATAAGTCTCCCATGGAGAATCCATCAAACAGCAGCCTCCTTCCCTAGCGAGCACATCCTTAAAGTGAGCCCCTCGCTGTGGTAATGTTGACGTGGAAAGTCAATAATGTTAAGTCAATTAGCATCATAAAAAGAAAAGAAACAGAATAGGAGCCAAATGATAAGCCTAATGACACGAGCCCATGTAGCTCAGGACAACAGCAGCACACAAGCACAGACGCAATGCCCATTAAAGATCTGAAGAACGTTCAAACGATGGCTAGACAGAGCCAAATTACAATATCTTTTCATGTTATTTTGCATTTTGTCGCTCAGCCTCACTTTTACTGTGTCTGACATGAGCTTTAATGATGGCCATTGGAACACTTCCTCTGCTGAGTCCTCTTGAACAGAACAGCGGTAAATGTGATGGGTGGGCCATTTGGAGAGTCAGGGTACATTCCTTATACAAGTGCTATGGCACTTTGATGCAATTTCTTTGAAACTATTAGCACATGGAGTGAAATTCAATGTGTGGTTCTTGAAGGATCTGAGATGTGTCCGTGTGTGGAACACTCCACGTCTTGAACAGGTTCTATATCAAAAGTATGGCTTTCCAGTTTACCTCCAGCCCATTCAGCTGATTTTAAGAGTGCAAGGTCAAAATTAAGTAGCGAAAATGGTAGAATGGCAAAAAAATAAACAAAACAAAAAAAAAAACCATTCATTCAAAGTTTACAAGGCACATTTGACTCTAAAAATGAGGCTGAACCTAAAGTGAACTTAATGTCGCACCATATTGCTGGATTAGAGAGCATGTCAAATCAACCTATGCAGAATAATTCCTCCTGGCATTAAAGATTAAATTTACAAGCCTCATCAGCCACAAACACAACACTGCACCATCAAGACATTTTCTTCTGAATAATACAGAACTGCAGAGCTGGGTAATTATCCCAGGGTGTTGCTGCGTGTGTGGCTGTGCCACTGTTCCATCACCAGTGAGGGTGCTATGGCCAGAGTGTCCTGGGAGGGCAGTAAATTGCTTGTGTGTGTGTGTGTGTGTGTGTGTGTGTGTGTGTGTGTGTGTGTGTGTGTGTGTAAGTGTGCTAATGTCAGGTTACTGCAGTTCTGAGCTGAAAGACACTCTGCCCCTGATTACAGACTACACCCTCTACCCCTTTCGCTTCATGCTAAATATGTACAACCTAATAGCACATTAGCACCCATTCAAGCCTAAAACAGCCTTCGCTTTGCACAGCGTCAGAAGAAAGTTAATATTTGGCATACACAGAAAGTCACTGAACGGAGACTTGAAAGAAGACTTGATCATGTAAAGGTTCTGTCTGAACTGACAAGACAGTATTATATGAATGAAGGAGACTCGTTCAAAAGTAGCTCAATTTGCTTCAGTTGGCTATAGAAAGAGATAAATCATGCATCTGATTAAGAATATGTGTTCTTACCAATGTTGTAGCTATGTTCTTATAGGGTCCAGTGCAGAAGAAATTAAAGAGTATAAAGTATAAAATGTAATGTAACCGTATAAAATGTAATAAATTTAATAAATTGCTAAAAAGACAGTATGCTTTGTAATTGGCTTGGTTAGTCATTATTGTTATCTTTGAAATGAACTGAAGCTCTTAAGGCAGGCCACTCCACCCACAAGCACCTTGGCCAAAATGGTTTTGTTAGGCTACCTGTTTTAGATTTTAATATTAAAAATAAAGATTACATCATAGTACCACTTATGGATCCATTTGATAAGCATGGACGAAATGCAGTATGAATAAGAGGGAGATAAATAGATGTCAGGGCTGTGTGTAGTCCTGATGGAAGCTAACTGGTGAGGGATGTTGTTAATAAATTAGATCCTTCTGTGAGTCATGAGTGTACCATTGTGTCAGCATCTATATAAGGGGCTCATTAAAGATTTTAGGTGGCATAGTCACTGCAGCCCCCCTCTTCTTTCCCTTATCACTGATTATTGCATTCAGTCTTAATTATAGGCTTGCTAAATGGTTCTTGGCTTTGACACATGGTTCCAGAACAACAGCAACAACAAAAACTTCAGTTGATGAAGAATCTTGATGAAGGTCCCTCATTCTCACATATACCATACTCAAAAATGGCTGCCTAAAGAAACATTAAATGAAAGGTTCCTCGGTGAACCAAAGTGGTTCTTCTGTGAATAACTTTTTTGGCACCTTTATTTTGGAGTGATAATGAGACCGTAAACATGAAATTGAGGCCCTAAACAAGCCTGAATGTAATTCACATACACTCACTTCAGACATAATAACACACACTCCATACCTAATTTGGCATGTGCTACAGGTTAAGTAGATCAATAATGGATGATATTAAAATGTGCACTTAACCTTCTTAGTCATCTGCTTGAAATGCAGCTGTGCTACCTGAGCTCTGAATGGGGGAACTCGTAATGTCATTACGACTGGGTAAAGAGATCTTATCGAACGCCGATAACAATGTATTTACTGTGCCAGGAAAGATGACTCCATTTTTTAAAGATATGCTGGTGCCACACTTTTGCTTGTCATTAACTTATTTCCACATTTCAGTCGGATGCACTTTTTTGCAGCCACTACTGGGACCATATGCCATTGCAGATACAGTAAAGATTAGAATCTCCCCAGCAAGCAGGTTATCACTCAAAAAGATTCAGCAAAATGAGCGGCACAGTACAACTGCAGACACAACCATAGCACGTTCCAAAATGGCATTTGACAGAGGAGCGTGATCTCTGCCGCTTCCACGCAGTTTTGAGAACTTACTGCAGCTGCATAAGGAATGAGAGGAAAGAAAGGCGAGAGGGAAGAGTTATGTTTAGAGAAATACAAACCAAATGTTTTATTGTTGTAACCTCTGTAGACTCCTCATAAAAATAGTGTTGCTCAAAATAAGGACAAAGGGAAAAAAAATCACTGTTTGAACGATCACCATAGAGGACAGCCCATAATGCACACATTCATTTGTATCTCCTTCTGAACAAAAAGCAAAATTGTAAGCAGTCATGTTAATGTTAACTTGCAGTAAACCTTCATGTCATGGCAACTATCTCTGCATTGCTGCAAATGAACATCCGGTTGAGCCCTTACGCTACTAATCTGAGGCAACTTTTGTAATGGATTTCCTCTATTTTAGCCCTAAAAGCCACTCAAGCCTCAAGAAAGCAATTGGGGGATTTAAAGAAGGATACAGATTGCCTCACTGCTTCTCACTGCAAAGTCCAATGAAAAGCAGCCTGGCAATTCAGGAAATGTGGAGTTAACCACTCGCTGCAAAATAGCACATTAGACCAAAAATCCCATTTGGCTGATAGCTACTGAACAGCAGACTCAGGGGAACCTCATGTTTGCAGCCGTAAGATATATTTTGCAGTGTTTTAGTTCTGATATTTCTTTAAACCCAAACTCTTTTATTGCGTGTATAACATTTGGCACATTACAAATTCTTGTTGCTTTTACAAGATAAACCTGTAAAGATTCTTTTGGGGACAGTTATGTAGAAAGTGTACCAGGTTCTATCTAGCATTGTCTAAAAACCACAGAGTGCCCTTATCAAACAAGTCTGTCCTCATTTGCAGTGTCATGTCAGTATCTTCACATTTCTCCATCTTAAATAGAAGTTACAAGTTAGAAAATAGTTTAAATTCAATTTTCATTTTTATATAATCTGCTTCTCTTACCATCCCATAGTGGATTAATTTATATATATTTATATTCATATACTTATGTATAAGCATGTACAAGAAAAACAGTCTCATTTTTGCACTGGGTACAAAAGTAATCGCTGTCTTTTCTTTGTGCATTCTATTGCATGTTTTCATGAGAAACAGAAAAAAGGGAGGGAGGAGGAGAAGGAGGAGGGAACGTTAGATCTGGGTTTCCTGTACCTTCTCCTTGGTGTGAGTTTTAATCAAGTAGGGCTCAGGGATGGTGCTGATGGTGGTGGGCCGAGGGCGGTGAAGAGAGTTGCCAATGTTGTTCTCTGTCCAGGGAGCAGAGTGTGCTGGTTTGTACGTGCTGTAGCTGGGTTTGTAGGTGCTGTTACGATCTCTCAGGCTTGGCAGCACCATCCCGCCCTCTCCTGGTATACTTGTCCCCGAGGTGGTAGGAGGAACATCCTCCTCCATCTGAATGATCTCTATAGTCCTGGCAGCTGCAACCGTGCTCCTCTGCTGGTGCTGCTTGCGCAGCTTGTAGAACGCGATCAGCATGACCGCAGCAAGCAGCGTGACCGCAACGAAGCAGCCAATAATAATTTTTGTAGTCTTCATCACCTCATCTAAGCTGGCCGGTGGGCGCACTGTTCCTCGAATTGTTGGCACACTAACCTGTCGGGGTGTCTGCAGCAGCACAGTTGGCGTTGAAATAAACACAGGCTGGAAGACGGAGGGCGAGGCCGTGACCGTCTTTGGCTTGACCACCTCCTCTGACGTGGGCTCCACCACCTCCACTGTCACTGTGGTGAAGTAGCTCAGGTGCTCTGAGGTGTTCAGCTCAGCTGCACTCACATTCAGGTAGGCCGATGCATTGGAGTTTCCAGCCATGTTTGTCACCATGCAGGTGTACACCCCTGTGTCAGATGGCAGCACATTGGAGAAATTTAGAGTTCCATCATTGAGCACGTATATCCGGGGATGATTGGAGCCATGGGTCAGAACTGTTCCGTTGGGAAGGAGCCATCTGACAGATGACATGGGGGCTGTACGACACTTAAGCTCAGCAACTCGCTCTGCAGAGATGTTAAGGTCCCGTGGGGCATCTAGGATGAAAGGAGCAGAGCACTGAAAGGTAGTCTGGTCCACTTCTACTAGGTAACGCCCTCGCAGGTGTGCAGGGGTGTGGCAGCGGCCACAGCATGTGGAGTTGGTAGGGATGTACTCTCTCAGCCACCAAGCCAGCCACACGACATCACAGTCACACCGCCACGGGTTATGGTGCAAGTGCAGCTCTACCAGGTAACTCAAGGGCGCAAAAAGGTCATGGGGCAAAGAGCTAAGGTTATTATGTGCCAGGTTGAGCTCAACCAAGGCTGTGACATCATCAAAAGCATTTCTCTCCATGGTGGTGATTTTGGAGTTCATAATCCAGAGCTTTTTGAGGGATTTTAGACCCCTGAAGGATCCAGGCTTGATCTCTGGAAAGTAGTTCTCTGACATCTCCAGCTCCTCTAGACCCACCAAGGGGGAGAGAACAGGCATCTCCCGCAAATTACACATTCCAAGGTTTAGGTATTTCAAGTTGTATAATCCCTCAAAAGCACCCTCTGAAATATACTCCAGTTTCTTCAGTTCTCCCAAATCCAGACGCATGAGCGAAGGGACTCGGTTGAATGCATAAGATGGTATGCTTTCAATAGGGTTGTTCCTGAGCCATAACTCCCGCAGCTTAGACAAGTACTCAAAAGCGCCACTTGGGATTACGGTCAACCGGTTGTCAAACAGCTCCAGGGTGTTCAGATTGGTGAGACCATTGAAAGCCCCCACCTCAATCTGCCGAATGGAATTCCTGCCGAGCTGCAGCACCTCCAGGTGGTGGAGGTGTCGAAAGGTGTCAGCCTGGATTATCTCTATGCTGTTCTCCATGAGGTTGAGATGCCGTGTGTTGGTGGGGATGCCAGGGGGCACTCGAACCAGGCCTCGCCTGGTACACACCACCTTGCTGAACTGGTTACTGCAGGAGCAGACGGCTGGGCAGTTCTGTGGTCCGGTGGGGGCGGCGTACACACTCCACGCTCGCACCATGAGGTAAACTGCACAGAGCAGGGCTGCGTTCCAGGCACGGTGCACAGTTACCTGCCACAAGAGACTCATGATGTGGCGCGTTCATAATTCAACATCGTGTGGGGATTCGGCTCGGGAACGGAGAACAGTGGCCCTACCCTGGTTTAAGCAAGACACTGCTTCTGTTTTCCATCGACAGTGCAGGATGGTGCTGTGTTAAACACAGAAAAAAGAGAGGGAGAGGGAGGGAAAGAGAGGAGGAGGGATTATTAAAAAAGAAAGAACAATGATGTCAGTCAAGGAAATAAGTATGAATGCAAGATATTTACCTCATTAGTACAGAATTCTTAGGGATTCTTCTTTGAAAATCCCTTTTTATTTTGTGCGAGTCGGGTCAACTTCAAGAACACCTCTGCAACATTTTGATATATTTCTTTTCGAAAAGTAAACTGTACTGTGGACTCCTTTGACAAAATGGGTCCTTTGAATTCCAGCGAGAAGCAGCGTTTGGAGAAACTGGTTCAGGAGGTAAGGCCCAGTAAGCTAAGCAGGTGCATGGATCCAGTCAGATTGGAAAAGATCTCCTCTCAGCTCCCCCACTGATTGTCCTTGGAAGCCGACGCTGAATACCACTGAACATTTTTCACAAGACTCCATTGCTGAACTGCAGACGCATTAAAAACGTATCAAGAAAAAAAGAAGGGAAAAACAGTAAAGTGGGGATTGAAATCTGAAGTCTTTTCAGATTTTTCTTCCCCCCTGTTAAAGACTAACCCGTTTCTCAGTTTTGCCGTTGCACTCACCCCTCCTCAACACTTGTCCAGTTGATTAGCTGTGCACTGATGAATACAAAAAGGGCTAACAGATGAACACTGCGGTCATTCCGTCTTGCTTTTTTAACTCACTGTGGTCTCCTGCCCGTCACCGTAGCAGCGGCAGACTGCCGTGTGCACAGTTAGCAATAATCCGTCAATTTCTCCGGAGGGGGGCTCGGGGGTGGTGGTGCGGGAGCGGGGGGGTGGGGGGCTGGGAGGAAGGGGGGGCTGTAGCAGCACAGCAGTGAAGCTCTCTAGCGATCGTTTTCTCTCTCTCTCTCTCTCTCATTCTCTATTTCTCTCTCTCTGCCTCTCTCTCATTCTATCTTTCTCTCTCTTTTTCCTTCCCTCTTTCTTTCTCTTTTCAGTGATAGAAAAGGGGAAATTGATCCCACTGAATGACGTTTTGTTGATTTGAAGAGCTGTCTTGACGAGGGTTCTGTAGTTTGTCCCAGGTGCAGATCTTGCAGTATTCCTTTATTCCCGCGTCTTGAGGTAGTAAGTTGGGGCAGTTCTTCAGCTTCTGCTCATGAGCCTATAGGCTGGCTGGAGCCTGCTGTGGAAGCCGGACAGGCAAGCAGGCAGGCAAGCAAGCACGCAGGCAGGCAAGAAAAGAGAGAGAGCAAGCAAGCGAGAGAAGCATACACACTTGCACCCAGAGGTGAATCCTGTCCACAGCAACGGCAGGAGTGGTGGCGGCGGCAGCGGCAGTGGTCCTCACCCCCTCCCTGGCGTTCAGGCTCCTCTCTCTCTCTCTTTTTCTCTTTATGTGACAGGGTTGCGGCCAGCCGAGCCGCTCTGCTCTATCTCCTCCTTTTGTCCTTCAGTGAAAACGTGAATGTACTGCTGACGCATCCCGCTCAGAGCAGTGCATTGGTTTGATGCAGTGTTCCTGTGTATTAACACATCCACCCCCTCCACTCTTTCTTCTGCGCTCTGTCTCTCTTTCTCTCTCTATCCTCCTCTCTCTACCTCTCGTGTGCGCAGTCTCCAACTCTTCTTTTCTTAGTCTTTGTGCTTGTGCTTCCATCATTTTGTAACCATATTTTACTATGGTCCTTTCTCCGTCTTCTCCTTCTCCTCTTATTTTTTTATAGTCTCTTTCACTCTTTCACTCTTTCCTCTTTTCCTTTCTTTCTCTCTTTCTCTCACACACGCACCCTCTTTCTCCCTCTGTAGTAAGCTATAGTGGGACAACAGTCCCCCACTGCCTCACTGCAAAGGGGGTTGTGACTACAAGCAATTTGTTACCCCCCTCCCCTTTGGAGTGTTCCCAAACCATTGTATTTTACAAGGAAGTGCAGAGACTAGTTTGTGAGAATGTCCTTATACAGTGTCCACTATACATTGTGAACGCTTTAAATAACACTGAGTTTTAGGATGCTCTGCAAAAAGTAACAGATGAAAATCTCTCTGTGCAGCTTTCTGTCTGCCTCTTTCTCTCTCTCTCTCTCTCTCTCTCTCTCTCTCTCTCTCTCACTCACTCATACACACACACACACACACATTTACTGATCTCTGGGGAAACACAGAGAGCAAAGTAAAATTGCTAGTGTGACATCATGACTGCTGACTGTGCTGCTGTCTGTCAGTTGGCCAGTCTTAAGGAATGCTCATGACAGCAGAGAAACCTAAAGGGTCTTGCTAGCTTGAGAAGAAGAGGGAGTAAGTGATGATATAAGGTTTGGATCCATAGATAGAGAGTGTAAAATGGACAGAATAGAAGTGGGGGAGCTGGGAAAAGAAGTGAGAGTGTGGTGCCATTTGCGATGGGCATTTAGAATAGAATAAGTTACTAGATTAACATGGACTCAGAACTGAGTGTTTTTCCAGAGACATTTCCCATAGTAGTAACTTCTAAAAGGTGCCCAAATGAATTCATTCACAGGCCGAGTATTGCCTCAAACATGCCTCTTCCTCTCAATCCCAATTTAGTTCTTCTGCATACCATGACGAAGGTTTCAGACAGGGTGGGCTGGCCTGCTGCCTCTTTGTCAGCTGTGGTGTGGGCAGCAGTGCATGGTGACATTACCCAGGGGAAGCTCTGCACTCTCAGGGGTCCAAACACCTCAGGAGCCCAGCTGAGTCCAGTCATCTCCATGCATGACCATGCTTCTGACAGCACACTTTCACTACATGCCATTGCTGTCCCAGCACTGCATATGTCATTTTTTAAACCTTACATTTGCAGGTTGTGAGTTGCATGAGACTGGAGCTCTGTGCATTTTGACACTTACACAAAGCAGCCAAAAAAGAATCAAAATCACACTCAGCAAATTTCAATGATCAGCGTGATTATTAGCTAACATATTTCATTTTTCTTTCTTACTGTTTAGACTAAAGTGTTGTGTGTCATATTGTTAACCCACCTGTGGGACTAATAAAGGTGTATCACATCTTTTGTATTAGTTTTCCAGCTGGCATTGTTCCAGTCTTTCTAGCAGCATCAGAAAGTTAAAAAGAGAAACCAGCATGTGTGAATATGCTTCCTCACAGCAGAACAAATGCTGGCATGAACAGGTTAAGTCAATATTAGCTGTCTAGCTTGTGGTTACCAGCATATATACAGCATTACTTATTAAGTGTCATAAAGCTCAGGTTTGTTTGTTGTCATGGTTAAAGTGGTGGATACAAAGAAATACTGCATTACAACCGTACATCAAGTTGATTAGTAAGACCTATATTACAGTCCTCTCATTTTCTTTTTCCAGGTATATCAGTTAAATCAGACTGATGGAATGATGTTGTTTGTTTTTTTGATAGTTGTTCAGGAATTTTGGGCTGTGTAGTTGAAACTGATGCAACTGAGCAGGCATAGCATTATGCTGCACAAGTGAGATTTGATTTCATGTAAGCTTCTAGTAGCTTACGTCACCATGAAAAGCATTCATACCTGCAAATCACAAAGTCACAGAAAACAACACACATTGGGTCATTTTAAAAACCCAGGCTATGTCACCTTTGCCATTTGGTTACATGAGCTATCACTGGGCTATTTGTAATAGGTTTTGGGTTACTTTCTGTCTGGTTACTGGCTGAGACTTTCTAGTATGGTTAATATTTTTACAAATACAAATGACTTTCTTCATAACATCAACTACCTATCAATCCTACTAATACATATTAGTCTTATAAGTAATTCAGTAATTATAAAACAGAAATACTGTGCAATAGTGACAAACTATTTGATTAAAATCAAAGGGAGGATAGCTCACTAACACACTATCTGTTGACCAAAAGTGAATGGTATGCACCTGTATAAGATTTTAGAAGATTTTGAAGAAGATAGATTATCCGTGTAAAAACTAGTTTACCTAGCCTAACCTAATGATAGGGCTACAAATTATAGCAGGTTAAAATGATCACTCCCACAATATTTATTTAATTTAGTAGTAAGACATTTGTAGTTTATGGAAATGTATTTCCCAATCCCTGTCACCAATGACTCCATGCTGCTGCCTGATGAGAAAAAATTAACCAACTCTGTTACACTCAGCTTCATCAAGCTTGGCTCAACACAAAAAAACCCCCAAAAACAGTAGTTTTTAGAGTGTTTTTTAAACAATGTTTTTCTTCACCTTAAAGAGGTGAAGCAGCGTGGCCTCATTGGACCCCAGTATGTTAAACTACAATTGAAGTGACTGTACTACATCAGTAATAGAAGTACCCCTGCTTCATTTGCAGCAGGCAGCCAGTAGAGCTGATGGATCACCAGAGAGACTTTACACTCTATAAGCGTTACCTTCTCTTCACACTGAGCTAACAGGACAGAATGGTGCTTTGGAAAGAGTATAAGGCTACTAATTGTCTGCTAGCAAGTTAAAGGCAGACTCATGGCACTTTAGGCTGGATCTGAACAGGCTTTGTACGTTTGGGAGCTATATAAATTAGCCCGGCTAGCCTGTGAAGCGATTGGTTTGGCCTTCTATTTAACGGCCCAGCAGTGGAGGTAATTGATATCCATGGTGCCAACTCCAGTGCTAATGTCATTATAGAGGTCGTATGCATGAAAAGGTCAGGAGGCTCAATGTAGATGGGAGTTCTCTCTCCTGGATTTGCTTCGCTTCACAGCTAGCTGCTCAGCTAACAGGCAGTATGACATAAGGGGCACAAAGCGAAACCCCATGGTGGAGGCGAAATCCTAGAAAGGTTGCACTTTGCTAATGTAGCATATAAAATGCAAAGTTCTATTGCAGGATGTTGCAGGTGTAAACCCAGTGTCATTGCTGAGAGCATACAGCAGTTATGTTTCATAATAAGGGTCGATGATTTTTCTGCACAACTGAGCACTGTGCTATTGAGGGTCAGTAAAATATGATGCTAAATGTAGCTTTTACAGAAGCTAATGACCCTATGGCTGTTTTCACGATCACAGTTGCTTTGTGTGTATTGCAGTCAGCATATGTGTGTGGTCTGTGCCTGTGTGCTCGATCTGGTTCGCTGACCTGGTTTGCGGGTGGCGAGTGTGAGCCAACCCTGGGGGGCGCAGGGCAGTGTGGAGGGCTGTGAGATGGAGGACAGTGAGAGGGTGAAATGGGCCTGTGTCGATATTGCACTTTCCCTGCCCCACATCCCCAGGTCCTCTGGCTGTGCAGATTGAATTTGTGGCACCCCGTGACCCAGTTTTAGGGGGCTTGCTGTGTTTGGCGGTCACTGTGAAGGGTGTTAGTGAGACACAGCAGGCTGCAGGGGGGAGTGGTGACGCCACAGCACAGTCAGAGCACTGCCAGTCTGAATATCAGTCAAAAGCAACTCACTAGCATTTAATACTACACCACCACTAATATACTCTTCATTACTGTGATTACCATTAAGAGCCGATCATAAAGCATGTTCCATGTGGAGGAATGTGATGGGCGATCAGACAGAGACACTGAATGAATGTGAGGGAGAACTAGAGTTCGCTGTGGGCTGTGGGATTCTCTATGCTTAGCATAGCATGTTAGCAAAATGCTGCTCTTAGGCCTTGAGGCTCTGCAGCATTGATCCGGGTTGTAATGATGAAGCTCTATTTTGCACATCTACTCAGTATTATAATAGCAGGGAGTGTTTTTTCTTTTTTTGGGGGGAAGAGTTTGATTTATTACCTGTCTGATCCTGCTCACCTCCATTGACCCTCATCATAGCACCTTGCAGAGATATGGAAACTGGAAAGGTGAGGACCAGCCTGGTCTCGCCTCTTTGTTTGCCCTCTGATCAATCCTGTCTGTCTGTAAATGAGCTACAGAGATACCTGGAATCTATCTTGTAGCTATTTTGGAATCAGAATGTTTATACGTATTCTGGAATTTGCTCTTAGTTTAATAAGGTTAATGTCTTACATGTACATTCTTAGCACAGATGTCATTCCAAGACATTATGAATACAGTGTGGCTGCACTATTTTTATTTGGGAATTATTGTGACTGATGTCGCAGAAGACTGCAGTACGCAAAGATGTCCTCCAACCAATCATAGTATTGTTTTTCCTTTGTGCTATGAGCATCTGACTAATCAAGTGTTTGAATAACCTTAGTCTTCTTGTACTCCAGGCCATTTTGCTCAAAATTAAGCCAATCTTTCACAAGTGTTTAAACTGTTACTTAAAGAGCTCTTTTATTTTAGTTACAAAATACTGTTTAAAGATGTGTAACGCAGGAAGAGAAGGAAAACATTGCAGGATGTATCACAATTAGGGTCACCAGACATCCAGGGCTTTCTTGGCTCGTCCTGGATTTTTATTGTCTGTTAAAGAAAATGTCCCAGAATCCCAAAACTGTCTTATAGCATTTCTTCAGCTTCTGATTCTCTTTATCCAATCAAACCACTTGTACACAACGAATGGGTTTGATTGGCTCAGATTACCCTCAACGTAGGGACAATTACTGTTTCCCTTAGGCAGGCTACTGCAATGATAAACAAACCTAAATCAGCTGCATTACTGGCGTGGGATGCGATTGCATCGGCTCTTAAGGATTTAATATTGGCCCATTAAAGAGTGTCCTTATAATAACCCATTCTGTAAACATGTTCTCTTCTGTCTTTCCTGACTAGTATGACAATAGCTATATCTTTGCTTTTATTTACATATTTATGTAAGAATTTGTTTATTTATTTATTTTACTGGAATATTCTCTTCGAAGCACATAATATTGAAATGTCAAATGTATATATATATAAATCGATCATCATACAGACCATCAGGTTCGAAAGATGCACTGCTGGTGTAATGTTTGGGCATTAGGCACCACTGCAACATGACAGTAGAGAAGATTTGGTCCTGTAAACGAACTGACATCTATCTACCTTAGACTGAGTCATGCGCATAGCCACTCATCCACTGACTTTAGTGAAGAAACCAAGCAACCGATGGAATGTCCATGAATTTTGCAGGACTGGAGACCAAACCTTAACTGCGCCCTGCAGCAATCTGATTGCAATACTAGTATTTTGTCCATAATGTACCACCCTAGAATACAACAGTAGACTAATAGTGTGCTAGATAGTCTATACTAGATGTCAAATGTTTTCAGTTTCTGCATCGTTTACTTAATGAACATTCTAATTTTTCTCCAAGATTTCCAGGGCTAGGTTGGTGAATAATAGCCGAAAGCCACAGCACTTTGTCTACTGAGTACTGAACTCTGGCTAATCATATTTGCGATTCTGATTTCCTCCGTGATTGATTTCACAAATCTAAATTAATGCCTACTTCCTGTTTCCTGTTTGATTAATGCCGTGTTTGTGGAATGGCTTCGGTTGTTTGTGTTGTTTATAGACTAATGACCTTAATTATTTGGAGACCTCGTTTGGGATTATGCCATCTAGTCCAAAAGATTTGGGCTTTCATTAGACAGGGAAGTGTGTGGCGTTTTATGTAGGCCGTAGCCTCCCCCCTATTGTAATTAACCCCCAGGGCTTTGAAGGGAGATGTACAATGACTACGAGAGCAGTAGAGATGATGTATTGATTATGTACAGTGGCAAAATTTACAGCGCAGCTGCACAACCCATGAGGCTTACAAACACACAAGTATTTTTGGTTCCTGTTGGAAATAGCTTAGTGCTAATGTTAGCCTTGAGGATGTGTAGTGCCCCATAATCCAATAGAGGAGCAGCAGCTGAGATTTCAGGTCTAGCTGCCAATCAGGGATGAGCTGCAGCTCTCCCTTCAGAAGGGCTGTGCAAATTGGAAAGCAGCGAGGGCTGATTTGTGACTCATTTTAATTCCGATAGTGTGTGTCTGTCCTGCCAGCCCTATAGCCTCAGATACTGGGCTCTACACCACCAGACTAGTGTTGCTACATGCAGGCAAGAGTGGTGAAACAAACAGCTTCATTGCTTTTAAGGGTCCTTGCCACATTCACATCCTCCTCCATCATATGCAAATGTTGCATTTGCATGCCAGCACGTGATTGGCTGTGTGAAATTAACATTCCGATACCGTCTGAATGAATTATCCTGCCGTTGCTGTGCCAACAGTTCGCACTAAAAAGGGACTTTGTCAATGTTTGATGTTTGGTAAAGAGATGTTAATTTGAGCTGCACGAGACCCTGAAGCTCACTGCCTTTAACCTAAGCACAAACCCGCGACTGTGAATGCTTCCTAAAGAATTGCTCTTCCTTTCTTTTTTTTATCCATGATGTCAAATTCACACACATTCTTCAACAGCAAACTGTATGTGACAAATTGAGATATATTTATGGACAAGGCCTATGAGGTGATGAAATGTCCTTTTTGATAAAGATGAGGAAATAACATTATGATAAAAATAAAAACTGATGTAAATTATTATTATTATTATTATTATTATTATTATTATTATTATTATATGGTACTACTATCACTACTACTACTACTGCCGCTGCTATTATTATAGTTCTTGTTTTTACTTAATTAAAGCCTTTAATGAATTAGTCCATCCATTCACAAAAACTAGACATGTAAAATGTCTTTTTTCGAACCATAAAGTATGAAATAGACTGTTACAACTATTTTTGATTCATCCATGAAATGTCAAGGAAAAATATTGCCAATGAAAAATACCATGGTGACAAGGGTCAGTCTTTCCTCTGTTATTTTTCCTCTGTTAAAAAAATATGTCTTAGAAGTATAGAAATTACACTGGTAAGGCCCTCAACAGGATTTTTAAGGAATACATGGAGTTACATGTTTTTGTCAATAAGATGTTCCAGTGATCACACTCTGGCAGGCCAGGTTACCTGGTTATGCATAAGACTTCATTACCTACTTAAAACTCAGAATTGTGGGATATTGTTCACGCAGAAGAGACTGACAATATGTCTTGATAATATTTGAATTTTTTTGTTTGATTCTACAGGAAACAAGTTCTTCACTGAAATATGCCAGTTTCGCCAGTTGTGAGTAGAGCTAAGCCCTCAGCGCCCTTCTGATTTCTGGAAAGTGTTGTTAGAATGAAGTAGGCACAAATTGACAGAACATTCTGAAATAAACATATTTCATGATTACGGTTTAAGATAAAGATGTGCATAGATGCGTTCAATGAAAAATAATTGGTGTGACTGGTGTCTTGTCTTAAGTTAGCATTAACAAAGCCTTCCAGGCACTGGTACTCAAAGCATGCCTTATAAACCTGACAAAGCTTGTTTTATTCTGACTACTTTACATCAAGAGGAGCTTCATAAAGGCTAGCCAGATAGAAGGTTCCTGGGGCAATCTAACATTTTCCTATTTTATATTGTAGATTTTATATTAACCTGACCTTTTAAAATCAATCTAAAGCACTCAGTTGATAACGAACAATGCATTTAACTAATGTTATCTATCAATAATGCTAGAACAACCAATTAATACTTTTTTTGTGACACCAATATCAGTTTACTGTTATACGTGATATATCACCCAGCACAATGTAAAGCTGTTTTTTTTAAACATAGGGGATTTTTTTCTCTGCACTCAACTTGGTCCTGTGAGATACTTTAAACGAGTGATTGAAAAGGCTTGCTACTTGTCTTCAGAATGAAGAACACTTGAAATACGGCACTGGCTCAGGAGGTACTGAAGGTTAGGATGTAAATGAACAAGAATTTAAGCTCCATTTCAGAAAATGAAAATATTTTGGATTGTTCTTATTACATCTATTACCACTGTAGGATAGTTTAACAGTAACGTGATCGAGCAGCCACCCTCTTAAAAGTTGTTGCACAACAATACATCGTTAGATTTTCACTTCATTCTTGCAACGTTTTTTTGAGGGTTCTCACTCTCAAACGAGTGTAACTAAAAGAAAAGTGTTGTAGATTTAAGAGAGTCGGAGGTATATTGGTATAGATGGTCTAGCACTGCTGCACTCCCACCTGGGCGAAGCTCAAGAGGAGCAGAGACAGTAGGAGAGAGAAGAGATTGGTGGAAATATGATTGGGGGGTTCAGCGATAAATCCTTTAAACTGGAGGTTCTGACCTGTGGTAATATGTTTCCTATGGCAATGCAATTCTGGATTTCCCTGAGGTGCTCTGGGCCTCTATGGAAGAAAAGCATTCAGCAGCTTTCTCTAAATTGAAGTCAATAACAGCCCGCCGTTTATTAAGTGTTCTCAGATACTCCAGGCAGCTTCAGGACGAATGGCGATTGAGTTCTGAAAATATAGCAGACTAATAGGAATTGATCTATCGCTCCACGGTTGAGAAAAGGCAACAAAATAAAAATATCAACTTTGGAGAAGTAATCGAATTTTGCTCAACTGAACTGTGCGAAAGCATTCAGTATAAACCTTTGTTTCCTAATCCTTTTTAACATATTTGCATTTTCATTTCAGTTTATGGGATTAGAGGAAACACCTTCTCAAACTCTGCAGTGTGCTGGAGTTTTCAAGACTTTCGAGAACAGGCGAATGCAATTGATCAGGAAATAGCTACTGAAATAAGTAACACTAGTCTAAAGGAAAAAACATTTATATACATGGTCCTCATAGCCTCTATTTCCTGGGTATCTTAGACCTCTGAATAAATGAATGTTTTTGGCCCAAGGGGTGCAATGGAACAGTTTGAGTATGAAAGTGGTTTTTAGTGCTCTGTCTTGAGTCTGTCCCAAGTTCAGAGCTCAGTACTGCCTGCCATCTTTTTTTGGCTAGCTTCAGGTTAGCCACATGGCCTTGTCCTACTGCCTTGCTGTAGCCAAAAGCTAGGCTGTGACATCATTGAAAATCTGCGTGTGATATTTTGGAAATCATGTGGCCAGAGAAATACCTGGCAACATGATCATCAATATATTAATATATTATCAGAAGTACATGATATGTGCAAAAAATTCAGACACTCCTTCCTAACTGTAGGAATTGTAGCAAATATTGCTGACAGGTGTTGGAATTGTCTACAAATAACTTCTGTACGCTCCATAGAAAAGCACTGGCACTAGAATGGGGTGGTCTAGATGAGCTACACATGAGCCTAAGGTCACCATGCCCAATGCCAAGCATCAGCTAGAGGGGTATACAGCTCCCCAGAAGTGTGCAATGGAGCAGTGGAAGAGGCTTCATCCAGTACCTTCACTAATGCTTGTGGGGCTGAGTGCAAATAAATCTTTACAGCAATGTTCCAACATCCAGTATAAAGCCTTAATGATTGGTGACTGTTGTTGCAGCATAGGGGGTGGAGCAAACTCTCTATTACACTTGATTTCAGAAAGATTGTTGAGTTAGCTGGTGGCTAAATACTTTGGAACAGATAATGCACACTACATTAGAAATATAATGCTAAAATGGCAGAAAATTTTATACTTAAGAAAACATGAATGTGTCACGAATAGGGTGTTTCCTGTGGTTCTTATGTCATCTGGAATGCATTTTAATGAGATTATAAACAAGCTTTATACAGCTCAAATCAACATCTTAGTTCAGTCCAGCTTTTAACTAAGACTTCAATGAGACAATTATCTGTGTAATTAGTAGACATTTTCCCTTTGTGCTCTGGACTAAAGGTTGGTGCTTTTTCTGAGAAAGTCACACCAACGTGACACCATTCTGTAAACTGAGAATGGCTCATCATGATCTTGGAGCTTAGATCTGGAGCCTCCGTGCTGGCCTGATGTCCTAGTAGCAGCCTGTGACTAAGCGTCAGTCTCATGATTTAACTCTTGCCTGACAGAGCTGATTAACTTAATAACTCAGCGCTAGCACTGTGTACCTCTGTTGAATCCAGTGGCATAGGGCTGGAGGCAACAGGGGAATAAGAATCGATTCCCGGACACGGCCCCTTACATGTGGATGCGCGTTCCACCTCTCAGAAACTAGAATGACATGCTTGCACACACACGGCACTGAAGCTTTCTCTTGGGAGATGCTAGCTGTGTGACTGAGGCACCTTTAAAAACACCTGAGAAATTTGACAGTTATGTCTCATTTACCCCATGACTGTGCTCATTCCTATCAGAGGACCCCAGCATCAGGAATGAAAGAATGTTACCTAACCTCTTGCCTTTCTTTTAACTCATCCAGCCTGAAAACAGTCGATATAATAGATAGCATTTGCGGAGCATGAAAAAGTGTTTTACAGAACTTAATACAGCTGGTGGCCTAGTGGTTAGGGAGTTCACCCTGTGATTAGAAAGTCGTGGGTTTGAATCCTAGGACTGCTAGTGGTACCTCTGAGGTACCTTTGAGCAAAATACCGTCCCGGCACGTGGCTCCCCGGGCGCTGTGTTCCTTGCTGCCCAATGCTTCACTTGGTGAATGGATTAAATGCTGAGGAATGATTTCATGCTATGGTTCACGTATGACAGAATGGTCACTTTACACTTTTTTTGAAGATGCATTTGTGGGCAGTGCATGGAGAAGTTTATTACAGCAGAGGAACAGCCTCTGTAGTGGCAGGGTAGTGTTATTTTAGGCAAAGTGCATGCTGCCATAGGCAGGTATAGCAAAATGGGGAACATGAGCTTAGTTTGTTAGCTTCCAAGAACCGGGAAAACAAGATAATATCTTCCAATGTCATTTTGTCATGCCAACATGGTACTCCGTGAGACTTCTCAGTGCGATGTCTTTGAACCTTGTTGTAGCAATGTTGCTCAGGGAAAGTGCATTGTTAGCTAAATTAGATGCTGACATCCCCCTCGTTATTTCACTTACGTTGTTGCTGATATTTAAATATTAAACAGTTGTGTAGGCACACTTTCCAGAAAATCAAAAGCCCTCAAAATTTCAAAGCCTTTATCCAGTTATTTTACATGAAGGAACATAGGGATGCTGTTATCACATCAAAACAATATAAAGCTGTGATTACTGTGCAGAGACGTACCATTGACTGAAGCTACGGCTACGGATAAGTTTGCAGTAGAGTAACTGGCTGTGTGGTGTGTCTAGAGTGCCATTTATGTGAAGTCCAGTGAATGTAAAACTGGTCAAAATAAAAAACGATAAAAAAGGATCATAGGCATGAGACAGCTATGTCAGATTATTTTATTTTATTTTTTTCTAATGTTTAGTGGTGGTATTCTGCCTGGTGCAAAAGATTTATGTGAACTTAAGAAAAGGCAAATTCCACCATCCTCTAGACTATACATGCATCAGTTTGTACACACCAAATTATTGGTTATAATTTTTTAAAAAAATGAAAATTTTCTAATGTCAAATAATATGCTGGACATACAGTTTATTTAACAACAACAACAATAAGAAGAAAAAGAAGAAAAAATTACTTGTCCCATAACTTGTAATGGCCACATTTCATGTTTTGGCCACATTTCATGTTTTGTTTTAAGCAATATTCAAACTTCAGGAAAGAAATAGCAGCTATGCATTCGAATGTGTTAGAATTTGTTCTCAGTAAAACATGTAATTTGACCAGAAGAACTTGATTTTATGACATGCACGTAACTGAAAGTTCTGCTCATAACTGAATTAAAGATATTGGAAAAACGATGAGGGGAAATCTCTCTCTCTCTCTCTCTCTCTCTCTCTCTCTCTCTCTCTTTCTCTCTCTCTCTCAGCAGAGTGCTGGACACTATGAGGTGCCATGTGCCCGTCTGCCTGGTCCAGTGCTGGCACACTTCCCACACCTTTCTCTGCTCTGGTGGGCCTGTTGAGGAGCTCAAAGCTTAAGCGTGTGGTGTGTGTGTGTGTGTGTGTGTGTGTGTGTGTGTGTGTGTGTGAATAGGAGAGAAAGAGAGAGGTGGGCGAGAGGGATTTACACACATTGCTTCGTATAGCAGATTGTGAATTTGTGTGTGTGAAACAGAACCATGCTTACTTTTGTGTGACAGCCCCATGGCTCTTGGTGTGTGAGGATGATAAATGTGGGGTTGTTCCGCACCCTGGCCTGTCTGAACACTATTTAGTGGACTGAAGATTGTCCCTGACAGGACACCGTCCCCATCAGCCAGCATCTCGGCTGTCAGCACTAATGTTCCCAATGCAACTCCTTAACACAATTACTACTTAATAACAGCGCCCCTTCCTTTCGTTACGACTAATCTCTGCTGATTAATGGTGGAGGTGCACCGTTCTGCCTATGGGTGTCAGAGAAAAATGAGCCTGGAGTTAAAGCTTACCCTTTCTCGGTCTGCTCATAAAAGCCTCTGTACACAGTCAGCTCGATGCTGCAGTGTCCAGAAGCCAGAGCTGAGTGATGTTATGTCCGTACCAATATACCAGTATCGGTGTTACTCAACAATAATAATTTTCAGTTTAAGGATATTCATTCATTCATTCAGTTTCTGTAACCACTTAATCCTTACTAGGTTCGTGGGTAACCTGAGCCTATCTTGGGACTCATCCTGTGTGGGGCACCAGCCCAGCGCAGAGTTTAGTGATCCTGATAGATTATATCCATGATATAGTGTGCATAGCAAAACCCTTGGTTGTCACAATGGTACAAAAACTTCACGTAAACATAAATATGTAAATAGGTATTTCATTTTCCTTTTAATTAATATTTTACTCCATTTAATTCATCTTTACTTTAATTGTTACATTATTTACTGTAACCAAAAATGACAAACATTAATAGATTACTTGACTGTTATATCTTCTCTAATTTAATGCAAAATTAAAGATTATGTTGTTTGAATAACAATTAGAATGAAAAGAAGAATCTTTGAAATATTTAAAAGAATTTCAGAATTCCTTAACATGTTCTTCTTCTCCCTTAATGACAGCATGTCCCTGAGCTGGAAAAGCCCCGGATAAGTAGATCAAATCCACCTGAGAGTCATCAGAACACATGCCTCCATGGACAGGATCCAATTGATCTTTTTGTGCAAAGTCCATTACGTGGTATCACACTTTTACTTCTACTTAATTTTTAACGGTGAGCTAGAAATAGTGCAGGATCCTGATTTTTTCTTCATTTTACTTGTCAGAACTTCTCTTTTGTTTATAACATTTCTAACCTCTAAAACTAAACCTTGTTTCCTTCCAGGCAATGAAAAGAATAATATCATATTCTTTATGTGATCTCAGACTTTGGGACCCCACTGTACATCAAATAGGAGTAGACAGAAAGACTGCTGATGTATTTTATTCATCCTGAAGTCATATGTACACTTAAATCAACTCGTTTCAAGGCAGCCCTTGTAGTGCTTTTGTGGAAGACTTGTTCTGAGCCAGTCTGTGATATCTACACTTTCCATTTCCATGAGGGTCCTGGTTAGCATACCTTGTTACTATGGTAACTGCAGCCCCATTTCCGCATTTCTACTTCTGCAGTGTGTAATAGGTGAGTCACCCTCACTAAGAGACACTGCTGAGTCCTAAATGAGAAAAGAGAGAGAGGGGGAGAGAGTGTTGGTAGTTATGGCTGTATCTCAATCCATTTAGCTTCCTTCTTTATTCATCATACAAAATGGAATGAAAGTTTATAGAGAAGTTTAACTTTGACAAGAATTTCAAGGTAATCTTTAACCGCTTGAGGCATTGTTTATTTGACTGTAAACACTAGGTATGTATAATCGATGCCACAATGGTCTGTGGCCGCCAAAGGATGGATACAGGATGGCATGTTGTTCTCTGCAACCTTGACTTTTTTAAGAGAACGCTTATAAAAAGATTCTTTCTTCAAGGATTCATGCTAAAATAATTTATTTGCCTTTGATATGTGCCTTGGGTAAAATTGATGCAATTCAACAGTTCATTTTTTATCACACATGAATCACAGTGAATTCCTGCTTGGTGACTGTCTTTGCCTTTTCTGGTAAGTAGTTAGAAGCTTCCAGACTTCTTTGCATAAAGAAAAAACATTTTTGGTACTCCAGTGAATCATTGTGTGGATGGTTCTTAAAAGGACTGTTTTTGTGAACAAGATATGTGAGTGTGAAGCACCTTTTAAATTGAAGGTAGAAATCTTAAGTAAAGGTTCTTTATACATTTAAAAAAAATTTCACACTCACTTACCTCATTTACAAAAATGGTTCTCTGGGGAACCAAAATGCTTCGTCAATGTCTCCACTCATTTGTGGCTCATTTTTTAAGGGTGAAACTACTCTTTGGAATTGATATCAGTATAAAAGAAAGTGGCCCCTTATAGTCATGCGTGAACACACCACAGCACAGAACACAGTGAGAACAATGTGAAATTCTTTCTCTGCATTTAACAATCTCACCCAGTTAAGCAGTGGGCTGCCACCAACAAGGGGCACTGTGTGGGAGCAGTCAGTTGGGACTGCATCTTGCTCAGTGATGACACTAGCAGTGTTGGGATTCTCACAGTCTTGTGATTGTAGAGGCAACACCCTAGCCACTAGGCCTCCAGCTGCTCCAGTGTATTTTAGTTAATATATATAATTTGTGAATTTTCTTGACTGTAATGTTGGTCTTTACAGTACTGATATTGCAGACGGTGGCAATATACGGATCTAACCAATCACAATGTCTTTTGCTTTGTTTATGCTGGTGTTTTGACAAATTAGGATATTAGTTAATTCATCTGGTCAAAACAATGTGTCCCACTGTCCATCTCCTACCGCCTGAGTACAATTCAAAGACTATATAGTATTTGTAGTAAATGCAATTATCATTAAGTAACAAGTAACAATAATACATAATGAGTAACAATAAAACATAATAATTCAACTAATGCAAACTATTTCTAGTTTCCTGGCTGCACTGAAGCTCTCAATACAAAACTATAGATGAGATATTTTATTTATTTCACATATAGATTTGAAACTAATATAGTTAACACTACAAGGGCTTCGGTGGTCTTTCTGACCATGTTGAAAGTTTGAGATGTGTTCATTTTGACTAAATAAAAGCTTTTCCTGACATTAACTAAATTAGTGTATATTTTAGAGTGGAATTTCTATAAGATCAAATTATTTCTACCTCATTAGACCATATGCAGTCATTTAGACTATGTTCATTAGACTACATTTCATCTTTGTAAGGAAACTCTTTGTTTCCCATTTAATCAGTAGTCTACTCACCTCATATGATATAAAATATCCTGATAGAAATAACAAATAGAAGTATGATCCACAATAAAACAAAACAGCAGCACTGAGGGGACAGGCTATGGCATACAAAGCCATCATAAAATCTGTTTAAAGGCACAGCTGCTACAAATAAATGGGGCAAAAGATGAGACGTGAACATTCAGTGTCGAAGAAAGAGTGGTGTACTGGTTTTTGTTTAGACCTCTGTGAGAACAATTGGCAAAAATACCATCACTAAAGCTGCACTGTTACTGCAACAACAGCATTGAATATACACTGCATTCATACATAGTCTGTCCTGCACATCAGTCCACACCATCTGCACTGTGTCACAGAACAATCATACTAAAGACCATACTAAATGCTATTCTATGAGACTAAAATATTTTACAAATATTTAAATATCATATTAAATACCATACTAACTATTCTATGAGACAAAATTATTTAGATAATATATATTTGTTAGTTTATGAACATACATTTGTATACATTTGGCTGTTTAGCAGTAATACGAAAGCTTTTCACTGCATTAAAAGTGCCACCATGCAAGAGAAACATTACTTTTTTTAATGCAGAACATTTCTCATGTTCATGCAATTCATTTAAAATTCATTCCAGTGCTTTTCTCATAGAAAAATATAATTCAAGTCATTTGTTTGGCCTAAGTCATCGAGCACTAGTACTGGCACCTCTGAATTCTTTTCTTATTGACATATTATAATACACTCTATAACATATCATTTCTGATGAACATCTTATAATATTTCCCTATAAAAAATCATATGTTCTTAGTATTATTGTCTTTTATGGGGTAAATGAGCATGCAAAATGTCCATCTGTGGCCATTCAGAAGTACAGTGATTTCCATTCTTTCCAGTGTTAAACACCAAGATTACATTTTATGTTGGAAAGCTCAATTGTAGGGTTTAGTTTGTTTTTACTGTCTGTCATGTGCATCGTGCCGCTGAAAGCATGCATAAGAGGAGCATTCTCATTCATGAAAACACAACACTGCAGAAAGGCTGCCTGCAGAAACACTGCCTGCCACACCACTTCTGTTTTACAGTGGAAGGCAATTTGAAAATGCAGATCATCAAAATGTGGAATCTAGATAATACTCAGCTCTGTCCAGGACTAATGGTCAATCAACTTCGTGGGGGGCTGCAGGCACTAGTGGTGGATGGCAACCCCAAACCCCCCCCCCCCCCAAAACCCCCGTAAACACCCTACAGTGTATAGTGCCTGAACATTAGATGAGCAATACACCCACAGAATAAGCTGGATCTTGATACATTGTAAAGCATATCACAAGCTCAACAGCAGTACAATCACAATATGATCATTATACTATTGTTTTGTTGTATTACACTGGCCTAATATATATTTTTATTTATCACATCTAAAACTTTTAAAGGAGTGCACTCAACATCAAAAGTATTTATGTTTGAGCCACCTTAGAGCATTTTAGATCACAAAAAGTGAGTAAGCTTTTAGATGATTCATTTCTTCCTTTCCTCATCAAGTGTCATGAGTACGCAGGCATAAGAAAGGTGGCTTTGCTGACGCAGATGGATGGATGTAGGGGGGAGCAGGTTACATTATACTCCAGTCTGGGACTGGCAGATTGAAGGGGAACAAGCGCCTAGAGGGGAACAAAGGGAAAAAAAAAACCTAATAGGAATTTTCATAAAGTGACACTTCTTGATTAAATTATACATCATGGTTAGATGACTATTAAACATGTTTTAAAAAGTATCACACAATGCAAGCAGAGATTTGAATTGTAGTGTTGCATAATACAATGTATACAACTTTACATACATTTAGAACTGCCCTCATAACCCAACTGTACTCATTCACCCAAGATACACTTACAAGCAAAAGTTTTGACACCCCTGGTCACTTTACATATTTCCTAAGTGAAAATAAATACACATTTTTTTACACAGGACACACTCCTGCACATTTAAATGACTGGTTATACAACTGTATTTAGGTTAAGAAGATCCTGGGTTTGATTCCCAGCCACCCTTTCTGTGTAGAGATTGCGTGTTGTCCCCATGTCTGCAAGGGCACCACTTTCCTTCCACAGTCTAAAAGGATGCAAAATAGCCCCTGGGTGTGAATGTGTTTGTCTGTGTGTCTGCCCTGTTTGGACTGGTGACCTGTCCAGGGTGTTTCTCTGCATTTCGCCCTGTGGGATTGATTCCTGCACCCCCTCAACCTTGGTTAAGCATAAGCGATTCAGATAAAGGGTGGATAGATGAATGTCCACAAAAATTGATAGGAAAAATTGATAGGAAAATGTAGAGGATTTGTACCAGTCTTTACACAGAAATTCATCAAAGCATGCCCTTTGGCCATGGGTGCATAGATTGTGCATTTGACTGTATGCTTGGTGACCTGACATGTGTTTCTTTAGTTTTGCACTGTTTTGCATTGCAGCTAAACAAAGGCTAATATAGCTAAGAAGTAATAGAAATATGTTAAGAATAATGTTTTGGGTCATCTAGACTTGATTTATATTAGCCCCATTGCTCCATTATAAATGAAAGAAGCCTGACACTAAACTTCAGACACAAAAATGCCAACTTTCTGCATTTGGCCTGAGAGAAAAACTGCAAATTCGATTTTTTTGATGAACCAATCTTTTAACCCAGTGTCGTAGAATTCTGAGAAACCATACAACGCTGTTAATGTGTTCGACAACTAAACATGCACACACACACACACACATACACACACAAAAGCCATTTTGTATTCCGGACTGGTCTGTGTTGATGCCATTTTTTCTAATTAGGCTCCTGCATTCATCAGGCCTGTGTGTGTGTATAAAGGAAGCTTTATCTGGAGGTGGCACATTTCTTAAGTGCCTGTGACTGCTCTCTCTCGCCCAGCATTCCCATGTCACTGCTTTAAAAGGCAATTTAATAACAGCGTCTTATTGAGGCTTAATTGGTGTGTCAGTGAGGTGAGTGTTTGACCCTGGTTTGGTTATCTCTCGGACAAATTTCCTGCCAGGGAACTGGGTACTGTGGAATGAGAGGCAGACAGAGAGGGAGAGAGAGAGGGAGAGAGAGAGAGAGAGAGAGAGAGAGAGAGAGAGAGAGATGGATGCGGAAAAGAGCTCTTTGATCCTCCAGATGGCCCGCAGCGTTCAAGCTCTGTCCCTCACATACACACATGCAAACAAAGCTTTGGAGGTGTCAGATGAAGGAGTTTTTGACCCTCCCATCATCAGAGCAGATAACACTCCTCCCTGCGGCAGCTACTGTAAAGCATGTGACCTCAGTGACAGCACTCCTAAGAAACATCACACCACACCACACGACTCCTCATGATGTCCCGCATAGTCTTCATTCACTCACTGAATACGTTATTGAATAAAGCCCTAGCCTACAAAGTATGCTAATTAAAGCATCATTTTACGAAACCCTTTTTGTCAAAAACACCCAAAACCAAACTGCTCAGACTATTCCAAGTATGTGCATTTAATGCATCCTTGACAATGTGATCTCACCCGTCAACGTGTGTATTCACTCGGCCTGATTTTTGTTTGATTTGTCTGAGCCAAATACAGACATGCAATTAAGCAAAGTGCAAAAAATGAGATTGGATGAGCATGTTTATGACTGGCATGCCTGGCAGACACCTGACAGCTGCACCTGCGTGACGCTTTTATTGTTTAATGGCTTTTATTTTGTGATAGCTTTATATTGGCTTTAGTGCTTTTATACATCATTTTATTTGAATAACCCAAATGGAAAACATGGCTGGGTGTAATTACATAATTTCCCTTATCATTATTAACATCAAAACTGAAAAGGAAAAAAAAAAAACTAGAGTGAATTACATGTATGTAGGAACAGTACTGTGTAATAGTTTTAGGTATGTAAAGCTGTTCATCAGGGCAATACGTTTTTATTTCCACAAACATATAAATAAAAGACCTTTTCCAAACTTTCTCTAGGAAGTGCAGTATTTACTATTACCACCATACCACCCTATCAACTAAACAATCATTTATTAAATGTAAACAGGGTCATTAAAATCATGCAGTAACTGTAGAAGAAAGGAACCAAATTTGTGTTCACAATATAACTAACAATAACCGTGTTTTTTTTTTATTTTTGTTAATACATTTTTTTTCTGTATGTTTGTATTCATTCTATTTATGGCTGTGTATTTGTACTAACACAATGACAAGCATCTAGCTATCCAGTGTGACTTTTTTACTGTCTTCAATGAGAAAGACACGTTTTATGCTCTGAGCACCCCAACTTTTATGCACTCCGTGGCCATTGTTTTTGGTGGGGCGCTCCATCCAACCTGGGTTTTAAAAATGTTTTGTGTTAAATAAACAGATTAAAAGCAAGGCTGGCTGCCTTACTGACAACTGCAACAATAGTAATTCAGGAGGTATTAGATGTAAATCATTTTAGTTGAGCTTATTTTTTTGCCAGCCACACCCCATTTTGTAGTAGTAGTAGTTTAACTTTTTTCCATTAGCTTGCTAGCACAGCTGGAGTCTTATCAGTGAGGCTCTTGAGATTTCAGGACCAATTTTGTTATTTTGTTTCGTGGAATTAACCAGCAAATGGATTTCCTAGTTAGCCAGTTAGCTATCACTAGTTGTTGCCTGGGCCTCGCTTTTTCCGCATTCAGCTAAACACGGTGAGAGTGGGAACATCCCCTCC
>JBBPCX010000018.1:9885375-9906485 GCA_037974365.1 Hydrocynus forskahlii | reverse complement strand
AGATTCATAGCTTATTTCTTATGGCTGCCTACACAATACTATGCATGTCTAACCACAGGCAGTGTCATTTTGTGTCATTTTAACACTGATATATTTTGTCTTCCTTAAGAAATCATATAATGTTTGGGAAAACACATAGTATACAATTGCAATAATTGTTCTAATTACAGCACTTTAATATGCTGTCCCTGTTTCTGTGATGTGAATTACTGGCTCTCATTCCTAAAAAAGAGAGTCATCTTTGCCGACATTCACCATTAATTCATCCGTTCAAATCTTACTAATGGAAAGTGCAAATCAACCTGATGGTGCTAAACCACCTTTTAGGCTTTGGTGGCTAAACCTGGCATGATCTTAATGTGTGATTAGAAGCGGTTATGGAACCGTGGTGTGGAGCGATTAAGGAGAACTGGGCTAAATGAAGATTAGAAGATTAAGTATCAGAACGTCTGGGTGGAATGAGGTATGAGTCTGACTTGAGGGAGGAGAGGCCTGCTTGTGGCAGGCACAGGTGCCACAGGATACATGATTAATCTGCTTTCTTAGAGTAAACGAAATGCACTATGATATACAACATCCCACTCCCAGGCAGAGACCGAAATAGAGAAAGAGAGGCAGAAGGGGCGAGTATGTAAGTCACATGGTCTCTGGGCTCCTCACAGGTATTCATAGCTGTCGGTGACAGTTACCGCAGCGATCTGTGACTCTATTGCATATACATAATTCAGCAGGCACACTTCATCCTTCATCAAAACAAGTCCACTATGCTGATGGACACTGCCATATGCCTGTATGAGTAAGGGAGCAGAGGGAATGAGCGATTGGGGGGGGGGTTGAAGTGGGTGTGGGGAATCGACAGAAAGTGACATTTTTTAGATTGTCTGTGGTGGATCTGGGATTGCAGTAGATGACACTGACCATGTGCTCACGCATCTGTTTTTTTGAATGCATAGTCAAAAGCCCTTGCTCCATGTTTAGAAATGAAGCATTGTTCAGGGCCACAAAGCAATGAAACAAATTACGATGTGCCAAAGAAGCCAAAAAGCACTTACATAACCAAAATTTTCCACTGTCCAAACTCTTTAGTTTGAGAACATATTTGAGTGATTCGCATCAAACGAAGCAAACAAGCAAAGGAGCAAAGAAAAAAAATCCCAGCATGTTTTAATTTATAAAGAGCTAGTCTCAGGACCATTAAAACTTTTTGCATCATGAAATAATTTTCATGATAATAAAACACATTTTTCACTTTGAATTTTCATTAGTGCTATTACTGTGTAATGTGTACAACAATGTAATAATACAGAACTGTTCAAAAGTTTGCAATTAATGTTTTCAATAACACAAAATCAACATGGTTTCATTCAATATAGGATAGTAAAAAGAACATCCAGTATTCACTAGATTTCAGCATGTTGGAATATATACATATATTACTTCATAATTCTATCTCTCTCTTGTGTTCTGTTCTGTTCTGTTCTTGTGTTGCACCATGGTCCTGGAGGAATGTTGTTTCGTTTTTACTGTGTGTTTATGGCAGAAATCACAAATAAAACCTACTTGACTTGACTACTTGATTTGATATATATATATATATATATATATAAAAAACTAACTGTAAATCTACCATGTATGAATCTAAATCATGTGAACTATTAATATAAGAACTGATTCTAATCCTGTGAGTGGTATGGTACCTGTTATTAGCTAACTTCCCTGTTAAGGTCTAATTTATCTGTGTGGGTCTCATTACCCTTACACATGTTTCTCATCGGCAGGCTTATATGGGTAATGAGAACTCCAGGTACACTAATGAGAATTTCATTTCATACCTTATTTCCCAGAAGCTCCTCTGGAAGCCTGTCTTAAACATAAAATCTCATTTTCTGTAATGGAGTTCTTATTACCATTATTCATGGAATAGAATGAAATATATCTGTGGCTGTTTTTCCGTGGCTCATTTTCTTTTTTTTTTCCTTCTTTTTTTTTGACAGATAAATAACTGGTAATTTTGCTCTATATTGTATGTTTTTTTATGTTACTAGAGTATTATTTTGCAACTAATAAAGAAATTAATTGAAAATGCAATTTTGTGGGGCTTTCAAAATGCAGACAATTTTGTGCATTTTATTAAAAACACGATACAGTATTTTGAAAATACTGATGTTGCTGGTGACAAATAAACTGATGTAGCTGTTTTTCCAACCATGCAATGTTCAGTAAAACTGTACTAGGGTGAGTCCCTGCCTCGCGCCCGTAGAACCTGGGATAGGCTTCGGGGCCCCGCGACCCTGGTAAGGCATAAGCGGTTACAGAGAATGAATGAATTAATTCATCTTCAGCCCTGCTGTTTTGATGTATTGCAGCAAGTTTTACTTCCAGCAAGTTTTGACATTACATGTATTCATTCGTTTCACCCATTGGTCTGATCTTCTATTGTCTCATGATTGGGTTGTTTAGTCATTTGTAATGTTAAAATGAGTTGCACTGAAGTTTAATGTTTTTTCTTTGTAGATAAGGCTCCATGTAGACCAAAAAATAGATATTAGAGGAGTAATTTGATGAGAAGCAGCAGCATTTTATACAGAGAATATTAGCAAAGAATTGTATTTTAATTGGACATTTGCTGTCGCAACAGGTGGCCTAAATTGGGAAGCACATTGCGGAGAGATTGAAACAGTAGGAAGGCTTCAGCATCTGCCCAGCAGCAGTGTAAAACAGAAGATCTAAACTAGCTTTGTCAAATGAAGTTGGAATATGAACAGAAATACATGATGTGACTCCACCTTGCCTGAATGAACGATCAATGCCTGACAAATCAAAACAAATCACTCGGCATATTTATTGCACGACTCTTCCTGCATTTCCACAGTGTACTTGGTTTCACTGAGTGGATTTTAATGCTCGTGCTTGCCAATTTTTCCTCCCTTCATTACAAAGTGCAGTGGCGTTTAGAAGCCTGCTGTGAAGTATCTTTGTGCGTTTCATATGTAAATGCAATAAACAGCATGCAAAATGCTAGTCACCCGGCTCTCGAGTCGTGAGCCAGTCTGTTTCTGGTTTTCTACGAAGGAGCTGGCCCTTCTTGATGACTCTCATTATGCTAAACTAAGCAGTGCTGTTGCTACCTTAAAACTGCCTATAGAGGGAGAAAATGATGTAGGTGATAAGGAGCCTAGTGCAGCACTCAAGGACATGTTGCTCTGACTCGGAGTAAGCTGAATAAAGAGATTAATTGCCAAAAATTGAATAGCCCTGAACAGCAGGAACACACAGGCAGACATGGTGAAATTGTGTCCGAGATATTTATGAAAATACTGTACTGTACTGTTGCAGTCTCATTTATACTATCTGTCTGCCTCTGTCTGCCTCTTTCACTCTTGCTCTATACACACACACACAATATATATATAATATATACACAAAAGTATCCCAACCACTACACCAACAAGGACTCTAATGACATTGCATTCAAATACATAGACTTTAATATGGCAGCTTCCACTCTTACCACAAAATTTTGGAGTATTTTTGTGAATGTGTGCACATTCATTCTGTAGAGCATTTATGCGGTCAGGCACTGATGTTGGACGAGATGGCCTGGCTCACAATCTCCATTCCAGTTCATCCCAAAGGTGTTGGATGGGGTTGGTTGGGGTTCTGTGCGTGTCAGTCAAGTTCTTGTTTTGTGCACTGGGACACAGTCATGCTGGAATAGAAAAGGTTCCCCAAACTGTGTCCACAAAGTTGGAAGCATGGCGTTGTCCAAAATGGCTTGTTATGCTGAAGCATTAAGTTTGCCCTTCACTGGAAGTTAGGGGCCTCAACCATACCCTATACTTTTCTGTGTGTAATGTAAGTATGTATCGACATATATATGTCAATTGTTGATTATGTCATTACAGGAGTAGAATTTGTAAGGCAGACAATTCTTTTAGTTGACGAATGGGTGTTCTCAGTATGCCGTGTTTAGTACCTGCCAAAAGTGGGAGTCCAAGAGAGGAGAGCCAGTGAACAAATCAAGGCTCACTGGACAGTGAAGGCTAGACCGTCTGGTCTGATCCCTCAGAAAAGCCACTGCAGCACAAAATGTTAAAAAAAGTTAATGTTGGTGTCAGAACACATTGTACACTGCAGCTTAGTGTGAGTGAGAAGGCGTAGCCACGGACTGGTTCAGATTAGCCATGCTGACTCCTTTACACTACTAAAATTGCCTACGGTGGGCATGTGAGCATCAGGACTGGACCAAGGTGAAATAGAAGAAGATCCAAAACAACACAAGAGTGGTTGGACAACAAAGAGATGTATCTTCTACAATGGCCAGGTAAAAGTCCACCTCAGTCCAACCGAAAGTCTGGGGCACTTTTTGAATACTGTAGCTCTCAAATGTCATCCAACCAACCTGAATCTGCCAGAAAATCAGAATCTGCTTGGAAGAATGGGCATGAATCATTCCCAAACAGTGTGCAAAGCTCATAGAAAGGTACCCAAACAGATTTAATACTGTTCTTGCAGCATAGGTGCAAAAACGTGGTCTATAAAGAACAGTTCTTGTTATGTAATCTTACAGTGAAAGCAAATAACTTTTTTCCTTCTCTTGAGAAGTTGCTTTCAGGATACACAAGGTTTTGTTTCAAAAGTGGACTGCTCTCTCTCCACTCTCTGTCTCTCGCTGTCTCCCACTCTCTCTCTCTCTCTCCCACTCTCTCGCCCTCTCTCCCTCTCTGTGCCTTTCCCTCAGTCGCTGAATTCGCTCTAGCTGCAGAAGGCAACAGATAATTCTTTATCCTCACGAGCAACCATTTGAAGTGACAAAAGGGCACACTGATGAATGTCCACCCCACCCGCTCCACTCCTACCCCTGCTGCCCTTCTTCTCTCTCTCTCTCTCTCTCTCTCTCTTTCTCTCTCTCTCTCTCTCATACACATCCACACCCACACTCTTTCTCTTTGCTTTCCCTCTCGCTCTGTCAGAGGACAATAGAGCAGGGTGGACAGAAATGGCTTTTTGAATGACACAGGTTGGCACCTCATTCAGTGTGTGTATTACAGGCTGCAGGAATGAATGATATTCGCTCTGTAAGTCTCTCCTCTTTTCTCATACAATTCCACCTGCATCAATATCCATGAAACCCAAGCCGCTGCTCCTCTAACCTTAACAAATGTCCTTTTTAGTCCCGCCGTGTGCCACACATCTGGATGCTCAATCATTCGATTAGGCCTGATGAGATCTTTGATATCCCTCAGTTTGGTAATGCAGTATGAAAGCAGTGCTCACCGTCTCCGTTTGCTAGATGCGAATAAAAAGCCTCATATCTTGTTTCACTCTTATCTTTGACTAGGCTGTCACATCCAGTTACAATGGGGCCTATTGAGGAGTTTCCTCCTCTTTGTTTGTGTCGTTCAGGATAGATTCCATGCTTGCTCTTACATTTAATGAATTAAGACGTGGCAGGACATCATGAAAAGTGGTGTGGTGGGGTGTGGTGTGGTGGGGTGTGGGGTGGGGTGGGGTGCTGTGGTGTGGGGTGTGGGGTGTGGAGGTGTGGTGTGGTTTTTTAGGAGTGCTGTCACTGAAGTCACATGCTTTACAGTAGCTGCCGCAAGGAGGAGTGTTATCTGCTCTAAAGAATGGAGGGTCGAAAACCCCTTCGCCTGATACTTCCAAAGCTTTGTTTGCATGTGTGTATGTGAGGGACAGAGCTTGAACGCTGCGGGCCATCTGGAGGATCAAAGAGCTCTTTTCCACATCCACCTCCCTCCCTCTCTCTGTCTCGCCCCCTACACAAATTAATATATTTAGCCAACATTGCAAAGCAGCAGCCTCAAAGATCCATAAAACCCCTACACATCGTTTCTTCCTTGATCTCCACTTACTGACACATCATTTTTTACTTGTTCTTTTTTAATGAGGTGTCCATGGTATGTAGGTAATGATCATTGACTGAAATGCATGTCAATATCAGTTAAAAGCTACCATAACACACACAAAACTGGAAGAGTAAAACAATCTATCATGTGCCATCAATTTTCTTCTCTCGCTTTCTTTTTTATAAGGTTGCATGCAAAGGTTTGAACACCCCCGCTCAAATGACATATTTTGTTGATTTTCAAAGTGAGAAATATGTTCACGAATTCTCTGCAGGGAACATTTTTCTGCACAATTCAGTGCACAATTTGTATTGATTTGTTTACCATAGTTTGTTCCCTGTAGAGGATGTGTACTTTTTTCACCAAGAAAAATCAATGTCATTTGACCGAGGGTGCTTGAACTTTCGCATATGGCTGTACATGTGTGATACGAAGCAAATATGAATATAATGAAAGAAAACTAAAAAAATGCTATTATGCTATGGTAGGATAAAGAAGATTCTTGCTAGATATATCTTGTATTAGGATTTCACTTTTTTCTGTTAGTGTCTTTACAGACCTCAGCCACTTAAATTGTTATAGGTTGCTCATCATGTAACCATATTGATACTTCTATCAATCTGAGCTCCATGTAATATAGCGCCCTCACGCAAGCAATGGGCAGCATAAAAAGCAAATACGACATTGGTTTCATTCTGCTTTCATATTTCTGACTAGATTTATTACAGTGTGTTCACATAGGTCTAAAGGTTTATGATTCATAATGAGCCACATTCTCGAACATTGATTTTTGTTCTGTTGAAATCCTGATCTCCATCTCTCAAATGGAAATTATGTGCAATAGACAAAGTGTAATTTGGTATCCATTGATTTGGTTGAGAGCCATTCTGAAAATGAGGGATTGCAGTTATTGCTATTGATTTCAATAACTAGACTGTTACAATCCATTCACTGCACACTTGCTCAATGCTGTGCAGAAATGAACTTTTCACACACAGCTAGGAGGAGGTTCTCTGGTGAAAAGCTGTTGTCAGGCCGAGACATCACTCGAAGGGCAGTATTGGGAAAAGCATTTCACATCTCATCCTGCACGTGGCCTGCAGGATGTAGCTAGTTAGCAACTGAATGATCATGCTGCTTCACATGCTAATGCAGATACAGACAAATCATTCCACTTTAAGAAGCCAATCACACATTAATCCTGTGGGACTGTGGCAAATTCAATGCGCTGACATTAGTATTGATCTGCTCCACATTGGCAATCATTCAGAATTTTCCATTTCCCCAGAGGTCAGAGCGAGCAACTGTTTCTTACCTATATCAATACGGAATATCCACCAGGGTCCATTAGAATGTGCTTTGCCTTTAGAAGGATGTTTTTCTGTTCATCAAAGATCTCATGCTCTTAAAACGTGAAGCTCTAGGGCATATTTATTTCATGAATATAGTCAAGGGTCTGCATCAACACTGTATAATGCCTCTGGATTTCAAAGAAAATCAGCTGATTAGATGTGTGTGTGTATATATATATATATATATATACACATCTCATCAGTGGTCTGGTGTATCAAGGATGAAATGATTTTATGTGATGTCTTTCATCTGGACTCTGTAATAAAGGCTGATTGATTGATTGATCCAGAATGGATACATTTTAATTATAAGGCACATTTAAAATCAACAGTGGTGGACTTTTACTATTAGAACTAGGCTTTCATGAGCATCCAAACCCATTTAAAACAGTAAAATCACACCTCTGCAATAACGATCATCTCTAGAAACCTTTTGGTGTTCTAACATTGCAGGTTAACCTTGTTTTGACAATTTTAGATTAAATTTGAAAATCTGAAGACGTTCCATATTTAACCCAAAGCTTGATAGAAACATTTTAAACATGTTAACATATTTTATCCTCAATGTAGCAGTTCTAGAGTGACTCCTGTAGTATAGTTGTTTACCACCCCTCACAGTCAGTGAGGTATCTAGAACCGCCTGAATGCCTAGAGTGACATTTACTTCTCATGAAGCTGGTCGCTGGTATGCTGCCTTAATATGTTGGTGGTTAATCTAACGCATTAGGTCTTCAGTCAATGGGAGATCAGTGCCTGATCAATGGGAGTGCTTGAAAAATTAATCTTGAAACCATGGATAGAAAAATGTTGAGTGTTAAATTTTCTATTGTTTCCAACCAAAATATAATGATATCATAGTAGTATTGCAGAAAGCATTATAAAATAATATCAACAAGCAGATTAAGCTACAATAAAAGCATAATGAGACAAAAGAGAAACAGAGAGTAAAACAGAGAACTGAAAGGAAAAGCAGCACAATATTACTTGTAATACATAATATTAATGCACATTCAGGGCCCTTTTCCATAATTTGAGAAATACCATTTTGGAAAAAGATTTTTAAAGATTTTTAAAAAGCTTACAAATAGCAATTCCCATGATCTACGAAAACCAAAGAGATATGCTCGCTGAGAGTAATATGATAAAAATGTATTAAATGCTTTAAATGTGGAGTCTTGGAGAAAGGTTATGTGCTCTAGAGACAAATACATCAACATGTTGTGTATTGCACTTATGTGTAACAGGCAAACATGCAGCCAAACAGAATATGTGTTCAGCAAGACAGAATGCCTGTATTAGTATGCGTGCTATTCACCTTTCCACAGTGATGTTTGTTTATGAGCCTGAGGTTGTGACAGCACATATGAAACTAGGCATGGCAGTTTGTTTGTGTACACAACAAATATGCACTGTTATGTGAGCAGATGTATTTGTATGAACTTTTATTTAAAGAAAAAAAAGTGTTAAGAATTAAGTGTCGGTGTCATGGGACTTTTATCCACATTTGGAAGAAATTATTTCTGCCTTAACTCATAAACATTTTAGCTGGTATAGCTAACAATTACTACATCGTGTCCATGCATCCTGTCTTCACTCCAGGCTTTTAATTTGAAAAAAAGTAAAGGTACAAATATGCCCCCTTTCCTGATAAAATGAATGTAGTTTACATTTAAAACTCATTTACCTTAGGACCGTCATATTGCATCTTTATGGGTACTTTTACACTGTTAATCCATGAGGAATGGATTTGAAAGAGGCCTACAATCACAGATTCTGTCTTAGCAACACACAGTTTAGGAGCACCAGCTTCAGCCTGGACTGCTACGGATGGTTCAACAAAGGTTCAGAAAACATCAACTATTCAGCTGTTATAGCGACAACTTCCTGCTTTGTAATAAATAAAAATGCAATCTGACCAATGGCAAATTCTTCTGAACCTAATATAACTGTTCAAGAATTTAAGAATTAAGTGCAGACAGATTTTTAACCAGAATCAGAACAAATTAGATTTGCTTTCTACTTTAGCGCTTGAATCCTGAACCAGACCATTCAGCTGTTATAGCTTACAGTGACTGCATTGTACAGTGACACAAAAAGTGTGAACAATGGAAAATTCTTCAAAGCCTTGCATTAACGTGCTGAAGAATTACCCACTGTATTGTTGCAGTTCAGCATCTCACTGAGTGAGCGTATCATTGTTTTCTTTATCTCCATCTGCAGGCCTCTGACTCAAACTTGGACTGGAGCAAGTGGTGGCAGTTATGCCCTGTGTTATCACCACTGTAAAGTTTGGTTGGAGCAGCGAGTGAGTCAGGCTGATGGTGCCGTGGATATGAGGAGGGATGAGATGGTTTATGAGGTGCTGACATAGAGATAGCGTTGATTCACACACCCATAAACATGCTGCTGATGTACAGGACAGGAACTGTGTTACTAATGCAAAATGAGGAAACGTTTACAGATTCCACTGCTGCTCAGGTAATGACCACTGTGAGGACTAACCAGTCCCCACACTGGTCACTTCACTGCTGCTTAGGCAATGACCTGTGTGGGGTCACTGGTTTTTGGTTACATTGGGGCTGTGATCCGTAATGGTGAAAGTAATGCTAAAAGAGATGATGATGATTGTCACTGTGGCATTGAAAGGTGAAATATTGATGAATGATGATGAGGAAACCATATCCCACTTTTATTTGTCTCTAGAATGCAAATGCAAACTGGCGGTACACTTCACTGTTATCGACCCAAAGCCCCACACAAAGCAAGACGGGTGTGCTGATGTGCTGTGTGCTGCATTTCTGCTGTAGAGTTTGCTTTTAATTGAAGCAAATGTTCTCTAATCTGCTGTAAGAATGGTGGATTAAGTTATTTCAGAAAGGAGGATGTGAATAAACAAGGCAGTGATTGGACTGGAGACCTGCTCTCCCCTCTCTGTTTAAAAATCCATTATGGTGAAGAGCTTTTGTGAACCACAAGCCTCTCCTTGTTTACTCAGCCATTGTTCTTGAAAGCAGGGCCGGAGTAAACCGCGGCTACTCTATTGAGATGTCTTGACGTGCAAACATCAAATGCGCAGCTTGCTACAGATATATTAAATAAATGTAGCTGAATTGTTTCACTTAGAGTGATTTAAACCATTTAGACCCCAGCAAACTTAAAATGAGTGTTAGGAATCTTCACTCTCACAGCAAACCAAATCCTCAACAAGGTTATTGATCACTCGTGTAGCAGAAGGATCTATACATGTTGAACAAACAAGGAGACCTGAAATTGTTTCCACTGAGACCATGGATGTACTGAGAGCTTCATCTTTCATCTGTTATTGCCTCTCTATTTATTTATTTATTTATTTATTTATTTTATTATGGCCTACAGAGGATTCCATTGCTATTGAAGTGGAGACGGATGAGTCCTGCCAAGCCATAATCACACAAACCCCGAGCCTCTACAGAGTCACACAGGTACCATGACATTGTGAATGTGGGATTTTTGCACAGCGTTAAGCTACTTTCACCGAGTTCCACAAAGCACCTCCTCGCTAAACTCTGACAGGCTGAAATAAACATAACTGTACTGCTGACTATGCATTGATTCCAAACCATATGCTGAAATTCACTGCAAGGAATCGATGAGAGCTAAGAATGTTAAGGACCAGTGCCTGTGTTTTTTGCCAGAACATTCTGTTGTGCAGCTTGAGTACTTTTTGTGGCTAGATGTATTTTGACAACCATACCATTCAACCATACATACTCTCAGAAAGAACACTTATATAAAAAGTGGGTGCCATAAATAATCATGCGATTAAAGCAACAACCACTACTTTCAAAGGATGGTTATTCAGAGAACCCCTTGTGCAAAGGGGATGTGTGTAAAACTTTTACATAACGTAAAGGCTCTTTAAACCAGATAGTGTCATGCGTTTATTCCTGGGGTGTGAGTAAGAGCTGAGTCTCTGGGGTGCAAGTCTGAGTCGAGTCTCTTGGGTGTGAGTCTCAGTCAAGTATCTGGGGAGCGAGTCTTAAGTCTCTGGGTGTGAGTTGAGTCACGACAGTTTAGCCTCTTTAGTAGCTGCAGGCATTGCCTTGTACAAAAATACATCCCTGCTAAAACCCTGGTAGGTTTCATATTGCTTCAAATTGCAAGCTGTTCATTGGAATTAGAACAACTCTCTGTCTGACTGAACAAAACACTTCAGTCTGTAGACTGTATAGAACATGTGATAGCTCACATCATGTGTGCGTGTCTGTGTGCAGTTCAGTGTATCATAACCTGAAACTACTCCTCCAAAGGACTTGAGAGGGAAAACTACTAAAAGGCTGCATAGTGAACTTTCAGATAGGCTCTGATGACCTGTCAGGACAAGTGTATATATGTAGATCTTATCTGGTGTGCTTGACCAGCTGAAAGCACATGTCCAGTGACAGAAGTGAAAAAAATAATTAAATTAACCGTCTTTTTATGGCTTCTTCTTCGAGTTTAGTCGACATAATTAGAATTGTTTGTCTCTGTGGCACTGCCACAGTGGGAAAATAAGCCCCATTATATTCTTATTAATTGCCATTTAGCATGGATGTTAGCACAAAGGCTCTTGTGAGGGGATTTAGTACAATAGGAATCCAGGCTTGTTGAAGATCCACTGAAGTCCATAAATATTTGAGTGCCACAGTAATATACTTAGGTGCTTCTAAATGGCAAGAAGGGTCTGAGTCGTGAAACTGTGTTTAATGATTAAACTGAATTCTTCACAGAGAGAGAGAGAGTGAGAGAGAGAGAGAGAAATGCAGTGAAAGAGATAAAGATATTGAGAGGAAGTCAGAACTACAGTGCACCTGTTGAGATCAGGGTCAGAAAACACCTTCTGAACACCTGCTGCTGTGTCCCATTATCACCTCTGCAAGGCATTGTGCAAACCACCTTGTCATTCCACTTTTCACTTGTGTGCGTGTGTGTGTGTATGTGTGTATGAATATGTGGGGGTGGATAATCACAGATTTCCTTGTTGAGTCTCTGTGTGAACAGGCTTTAAATGGGTGTGCTCCTTTGAGCTCCTCCGTTTGACTCCTCTTCTGGGTAACGTGTTAAACCCCATTAACGTCCTTCTTGTGATGAACACACAATTTCTCCATTGCTCTGCTTTTAACGGGCTATCTTTAGATTCCTGGGCAAAATAATAAGAGGAGAGCAGCGCTATAGGTCACAGGCATGAATACAAATTGCACTAGGTGTCCTCAAATCTGCTTCAGAGAATGCACTGCTTTTCTTGCATGTCGTGTTGAAGCGTTTAACACAAGATAAACACTAGCTTTATCTTCTCTTCTGCAAGCCAGATGAGAGAAGGCTCTGCGGCGTGGGGAGGGGAGTCAATTACAAAAGAAAAATACCACCACGGCACCCTGAGCACTGTAAATTGTGATGCCCTGGGAATGATTAGAAACGCTTTTTATTGACACTGTAAATTGATTTTACTGAGGCAATGGGCTGGCAGTGGAAGAAAGAGCTTTACACATTCTATCAGTGGTGCACTGTGATAGAAGAGCACAGGGCCACTGTGGCTTCTCTAAATGCTTCTTCACCACTTCCTGCGCTGTGTGGTGGCCGTGCACGCTTTGCGGGGGCACCAGAAATAGCTAAAATGATTAAATCTGATTAAATCTGATGTACTCTAAAGCCGGATTAGGGAATGGACCAACTCATCGCTTGCAGGAAGTGAAACAATGTGCTGGACATTTGAGTTCATAATATCGCTATCGAATCATCTTGGCAGCCGCCAGACAGCGGGCTCTGTGTAAGGCCTGTTGTAAACTGTATGATTACAGTGGTCTTTGGCATTTGCTGTATGTCACGCTATACAAGATGCTGCAAATGAAATCATTTTTCAGCAGATTGTGTGACCCACTGATATGATAAAGATTCTGATGATAGGTCAACAATGCAAGAACAGGACAACGTTTTGCTATTGTCATCCATTACCACCTTCTGTTTTTAGGTTGCACAAATGAAAACAAGTCCAAAGCATGATGGCAATGATATGCTTTAAAATATATGACTAAAAAGGAATATTTTTGGATTTGTCGCTATTTCCTCATTACTACAGCCATCTGTTTTGTAACGAATGTGAGTTGTGCATCATCCCATGCTACAATCTTGTTGGCTTCTTTGATCGGCACTAAACCAGTACTTTAATTCCCTTGTTGGGGTCCAAAACCACTGACACTGCTGTAAATTTTTTGAAGTCATTATTTGGTGACAAAGACACTTAGCCAACCCCTCCCCAGTTGACCTGCTAGTTATGGTCTCCTCCATTACATGCTACCAAACTGGGAAGGTGAAGAGTAGCATGTGCTTCCTCCTGGACACAAAATGCCTCCACTTTTTAAAAACTGCCCCAAATGCAACATTATTGGACAGCTCAACACGCTTGGAAGAGAACACTAACAACCTAATTTGTAATACCAGCTAACACACATGCTAGCATCATGGGGAGAGAGAGGGCCATCATACCCACCCACTGAGACTGAGGCCAATTATGCTTTCTTGGACTCTCAGCACAGATGGCTGATATATTGCCAGGAATCGAACTTGGAGTTCCCCATTACAGGGCCAGCTCTTATACAAAAAACACTGATTTTAGTTCGCAAAATAATCTAGCAAGTTGCAGTTATTATCATCAAGTTTAAATCATCAAGTTTAAAACTGTTTTAGTGCTTTTAGTATGTCTTCAATGTCTTCTGAAATTGTATAATATTTGCAAAAGGGTTATGGCTCTCCAATTCTACTGGTTCTGCTTTTCCTGTGGCTAATAGACTGCAGAGGACATTTGTCATCGTAATCACTCTACAGGCTATATTCAGTCTCAGAAGACAGAGGATTAAGTTTTACTGTGCTTTTCAAGGTACCAGACTCTTCCTCTCTCTCTCTCTCTCTCTCTCTCTTCTGTTCTCCTCACCTTCTGTCTTCTGTCTTTGCATTTGAATGTAAGGAGTGTTGCACGACACTGACTGAAGTCATCAGGTCACAGAATATATCGCTGAGGGTCATCCATGAGAGATGAGAGGGAGGTCCTAAGAGCCATCATTGAACTGAGGGTTGAAGGAAAGGAGGAAGAGGGGAAGAGGGAAGTGAGAGGAATAGAGGATGATGGAGCTCTAGGGGATGCTTGCCAGAGTCCTTTTATGCTGAGGCACTGAAAAAGAATGAGGTGTAAAAAAAGCCAGAGTTTCTCTTTTGACCCATCCTGACGTCAATCACCAATGTGGAAAATAGATCAAATAAAGAACTACGCATTTCAATAGAGTTCCACTGTAAAGGGATGTTGTATAAAAGTAAGGTGCAACTGCATTACATGGAGCAGTCATTACTGGCTTGTTTTAATGGATACTGAGGGCCCTCTGTGCCAGTTTGTGTAAGTGTAAACAGGAATTATTATGCCCGAAAAAACATGTGTTATGTACAAACCTGGCATACAAGCCTAAACACACAGCTGATGCTGGATGTACAAACACAAAATACATTCCTCTTCCACTCGTGTTGACATTACTTAACAAATGCATGTAACTGTGTGAAAAGAAGTCACAGAAAAACAGATTTCCTTTATAAGTATCTGGCCAATGCAACCTTGTTGAGTATGTCTTACATCTTTGTACTTGTGTCAATCTATTGACATACTAGGTGTATCTTTCAGGCAATTTTACCTGCTGTTTGTGTTCTGTGTGTTGTCTTTAGCCTTGGCCTAACTTCACTTGTGTGTGTGTGTGTATGTCCCGTTTGTTCTTTGTTGTAGCCTCATTATTGCTGTATGAAAGAGCAAGTTACCATAAAGCCGGAGCAGTGGACTGGACACTAAATTAACATCTACATTTTATATATCTGACAAAAATCTATTAAAATATATTACTTTTGTTTCTCAGTTTTGAATGTGCTGTGTCTACTAACTTCAGTTAATCAGAAGTGGCACAATGAGTAAAGCAGAACATTTCAGCAATAGTTTCGTTGTCTACCAGTAAAAAAAAAAGTGGCAGACAGACTCAGAGTGTAGTGCTCACATTTTATGTACAAGTGTTTAGACAAAAAAATGCTCATATGCAGTTTCACATTGCTGTTGCAAATATGACATTTTATATGTAAACAGTTAAACACAATTAATATTTACATCTTTTTATTAACTTTGAAAACATTTCACTTTCACAGCTCATGGATAATGCCCATTTACATCACCTCTGAGACAGAGGTGTAAACAAAATGAAAAAATGCGTAACATGAGATCAGAACTGGACTGGCAGTAAAATACTTAAAATACGGCAATTTTGGCCAATACTTAATGACAAATTTCATTGTTATCATAAATGAGTTAACATCATTTCTGAACAAACATTAACATAATTTCTGAAAGGTTATGCACAAACTCACGTTACATATTTCTGAAAATTCTAAAGCACAATTCTTTTTTATTTTCTGTATGTCTATTAAGTATAAGCCCATGGCTTTTGAGTTTAAGCACAACACCCTGAGAAGTCATTTCTATGTCTGTATTATATTAATAGTCTACACCTGACTTGGATTGGTCAAATAAGATCTCACAAACAATTACTGACAAAGCGACTGAAATGCTGCCCAAACTTTCGCACATGCCACATTTGATTGATGTTTTTTCCCCCAAAATTCTGCAAATGTATGGGAATCATGCCTTGCACTTGTAGAATATAACTTGTTTAAGCTTTTTGAGTAACATTTCAATGAAGGTCCATATTTGTAAGGTTACATGACATGTACATAAACCTTTTATGACAAGTGACATAAATCTACATAAAAAATTTAATGGAGGCCTGTTCTAACAAGTGTCAGTTGTCACAACATTATCTGAAACCAAATGTCAAAATTTGACTAAAGCAGCTATTTTACAACAACTGATGGTGTGTTAACTTTTCACTTAGAAAATAAATAAAACTACAATGTGACCAAAAGTGCCCAAACTTTCACATACAAATTTCTGCCTGGATTGGACATTCTTAGTATGTTTTGAGCTAGAGTTGAATTACATTCCTCTTCATTCAGACTTTGTAGGGCCCCAGGCAAATAATATTGTCGAAGGGTGTTGTGGGTGTCCATCGGAAGCCCTTTTCCCAAACAGCGGGCCTTAAACATTTGCCTTGTTTGCCTGTTTTGATGGTTTTTACCTGTGCACATTGTTTTAGAGGCAAATAACTTTTTTTTTAATTACATCTCCTTGTTATTAGCTTCTCTGTTCCACCTCACCTTTTCAACCCTGTTCCTTCCAAGCATGGCACAATTAGTAAGTGGTCCTGTGTGCAACAACCTTGTTAATCTGACTGTTCATTTTAAATGCATTCTGAGTGCATATTATCACCCCAGCAAAGCATTTTGTGTTGTATGTCATTGTTATGACCACAATATATCCAAACTCATTTGAAAAAAAGAATGGTCGTGAATCATGTCTGTGTCTTGTCATCCCCATATTTATGAATGATGACACTAGAATAGTGTGTTGATCAGTTCGTACACGTATCAGAGAAACAAACAGCCATATTAGAGTCTTTTGTGTTTGTGCAATAGCTCTTTTGTGCAGCAGGAGGGTAATTAGTGCAGGAGGTCGAGTGACCATATGAAAGTAATTGGTTCATCAAAATGTGGCTGGCTGTCACTCTGGAATACCAATGAATTTTGGCGCATTGCCAGAGCATTGGCTGAACTTGAGGTTACTTTGAATGATTAATGAACATCATTATAAAATCTCCATTTCGTTTAAACACCTACCAACCAGACATACATATGCATAAACATGCATTACTGCGCTAGGCCGCTGGTCCATGAGAATCACCCCTTGATTGTGTCTTCGACCTATAACAACTGAGCCGTGAATAATACATGAGCCCTTCGTTCCCTCTAGCTCGGCTTACAAGTTCTCTTGATTTACCAATGGTGCATGCATCACCAGTCACCTGCTTCAGGCCTCTATGTAACTGTGCAATATAGTGCCTAAAAAAAGTCAAAATTTTATCATGGCATGTATTTCAGGAAAATATGGAGAACGGTATTTCTTTTTTTTTTTTCATCAGAAGTATGCGTCCCTATCCAGCAATCAGAGGCTCCAGCTGCATTAACACCTGTACTGTAGGAATGCAGTAAATGTAAGTAAACATGAAGTGTTCAAAATCCGTGGTAAACTGAATGATCCAAAAGTAAACCACTCGCTTGAAAAGCAGTTAAAGTTATTAGAGATTTTGTTCTTTATTTTCCCAGTGTTTTCTGGGCAGGTCTAAAATGTGTGTACATATGGTCCAAAGGGTCTCTCACAGTAAAAAAAAAAATGCATACCAAAATAATATTTTTACACATAAGCAGTAGAGTTGTTCTTACATTTAACCTATTGAGTGGTCAGGAACCACCAGCAGCTCCAGGCATCCATTTCACACTCCTTAAGAAAAAGAATGATATTGAGTAATTACCATGTAATTGCTGAATAGCAAGCCGTAGGATGTAATGTGCTTGGAATGTTTAAGGGGCTAATGTACTTTAATGTAACATTCCTACCATTAATTTATTACTACTAAATTTGTGTTTTCCATAATCTCTTTGGAATCCAAAGACCATTTCCATTCAGATGAAAACTCGAAAGAGTTTTTCTTTCCTCCAGAAATTCTAGGCATCCATTACACTCACTTTAAAACAGTGATACTCAGTAATCACATGTACTTTTATGTAACATTAATGTACCTTAATGGAAAAAAGATTATATTTTAAATCTGTTTGGAATCTATAGACCTGGGGTGCATAGACTAATGTGTAGGGGACACTTGGGTAGTTCCCCTACTCAAACCAACCCACCAAACCTAGTCACTGAATCAGGCACATTTGACCAGAGTGGTCATCAAACTGTGCTGTACACTGACCTGGAGTTGTGCACGCCTGCTCTAGACCTTTTCTAGTGGATTTTTTTCTTTTGAGGGCTGAGTAATGCTACTGAATATCACAACATGTGTCCCACTAGTTATTATTTATGGGTTATACTTCTCACTTCACATGGATATGCCAGCTCTGGCCTTGTATTCCTTGCTGAGAAAATTAGCTTTGTGCCTTGTCGGGTACAGACTCACAACAAGTGCCCCTGAGCAAAGTCAGTATGTTTTAGAAAACTGAGATGTAATTAAAGAAAGATCCCACTTGTACCTTGAAAACAAGAGAGTCAATTCTAAACGTGTCATGTTCATCTTACAATTATAAAGATGTGAGAGGCTTAATTCAAAAACTAAACTTAACTCTTATTCCTAACTCTAACCACGGTACTAATCCTAACCGTAACTCCAATGCAGTTTGTTAACAATTCAAACATCTGTGGATAACTACTGGGGGCGTAGATCTGAATAAAGTGGGAATGTAATGTTTATGCAATGACACATTTCTAATGTTATGAATATTTTTACAGCACTGTTTTCAATTGCAGATAGTTGCAGTACACAACCACCAACAAATATTGGTCAAGGGAGAATAATACTTTGGCTGCTTTGTGTCATTTATTCATTAATTTATTTATTCCTTTTCATGAGGCATCAATTGTGCTAGCATTCAGAGCTTGTCAAGAGTGAGCCGAACTTTTCTGAGTTTCCTGCCTGCCATGCCAAGCTGTGCCAGTGCCAAGAAGACCATTAGCCTCAGAGTAACCCCCAAAATGTGTATTAATATACCTCCCCTTTCTCCCCTCTCTCTGGCTTCCTCGGGAGGGAGAGCAGAGTACAGGAAGCGAGCAAATGATCTCACTGCTTGGCTCTGGCAGCGAAGCAACCATCTCCATGGTATCCAAAACCAGTGGCCTCCCTGTGGCACTAACTGCTACTTTTATAGCACAAGCCAGGACAAGGAGGGGGCTGACATATTTAAAACAATCCATTTTTTCTGTTCGTGTCTTTTATTTTCTTTCTTTTATTTAAGAATATATGGGAATTGTGCGGAGCTTTTTTGGCTTTGTGTTACAAGATTCTGCACTGTGCGTGTACATTTTTTGTTCACCAAGGTACAAACAATATAAAAATGTACCCTTGATGTTACACTCATGGTCCTTAAAGTCCTACTGTGTAACTTAAATGCGTTTTGAAGATACACTACATTTACTTTCCCAGAGGCAAGGGGCATGTTTTCCTAACCTATTTATTTAAAATAGAAAATTAAATAAGCCTAGAGTAAATACAGGGTGTACTGAATCAATACAGATTAACAGCAGTGCGTTTTATGGTAAAGTTATCAAGTCAAGTCAAGTAGGTTTATTGTCATTTCAGCCATATACACAGCACACTGTGAAATAGAGGAACGTGCCTCCAGGACAATGGTGCAACACAAGAACAGAAACAGAACAATACACGACTGCAAGTACAGATAGGACAAAATACACAGAGTGCAAATAGAAAGAGAGTGCAAGAAAAACACAGGAGCAGCAAAACAAAAGGACAAGACAACATTTCGTGCAGCCGACAGCTATAGTACTGGTCTGAATGAATACAGTGTAATGACAGAAACTGTATTCTAGCAGCAGAGTGCGCAAAAAATGCAGAATAGAAGTAGACAGCAATAAATAATAACTGTACAAATATAGCAGCAGTAGGACAGAGAATATGCAGTATATAATAAATGGATGGGGTATTTACAGAAGCAGTTGGAGTGTGAGTTGATCGTTTAAGGCAGAATAGACAAGTGTGTATATATATTTTGTTAGGAGGTGGAGGAGGAGGAATGAGCATAACTGAAGAATTATGTTCCCTATCTTAAGACGTTTGAGCCCATTGACAATACAAAACCCATTTTTCTTATAGTTTTTTGACTATGTGCATATAGCTTTTAGCAGGTGTTATTTGTCTGTCTTTGTTGGGGTTGTAGATTTTATCTGTTTTGCGACAGTCAGGGAGCTAAGAAAGCTTTTTTGTCTTTTGTTTGTCTTTTTGTGTGGTGGAGGTAAAAAAGTCAAGTTAGTCTGAGCCTTTGTTGCTTTGGCAAACCTTAAGCTTAACTCGCATCTGCGGATGGGTATTCTCCAAATATAACCACTTTTGGCCTTAACCCTGTCAGCATCTCCACCACACTCTTGCCTTTGCCACGAAATAGGGAAGTGTGGAGGAAATGGCATTTTTACAATACTGTGCAGAAACCTTACAGACACCTATACATATTAACTTTGATAGGAAACATGTAATGTACTTTAAAAATCCATCTTCTGTGAAGGTACAGCATGTTTTAAAAAGACATTGAAATGAAATGTTATTAGGCAATATTTCCCTTCAATAGCACTTCCATAGCAGCCACCTAAACAACCTTTAACACAGACTTTTTACATGGACCTGACGTCAATGTGGTGGGGATACTGTGGGACATTCATGGATTGTGTAAAGAATAATGTTGACAACTGACTTTCATTCAGTACTAAAACGTTTAGACAAATTGGGTGTCACTTCCTTCAGTACGATTGATCAGTTTTCAGATCAATCATGTTTTTAAACTTGCATGTTCAAGTAGCCTGGTTGTGCACAAGGACAAAACGGTGATACTGAAGCCTGTAAGCATTTTCAAATGTAAGACAAATTTTGACAAAGAGACAGGGGATGTCATATTTACACAGTAACCGCCCTCTTTAACATGGATCAGCAGTCGCTATTTCAGTCCATCGCGGATTTTCGAACCCCCTGTCCGACAAGGGGGCATGGCACACGAGACCCAGACGTCACAGTCAGCTGTACTCACAGACGGGAGGTTAGAAAGTAGCCAGTCCGAGCGTCTCGAGTGTTCTCGTGTTTTTCATTTTGTTCTTCTGCATTTTTATTACTGTAAATTAAATTCATTTATTACTGTATTTACCTGCTTATACCAAAGAAAACGACAGCGCATACCA
>JBBPCX010000018.1:9838386-9857935 GCA_037974365.1 Hydrocynus forskahlii | reverse complement strand
AATAATAATAATAATAATAATAATAATAATAATAATAAATTAACTTTGACTTTTTCATTTCATGTTTTCTCCGGTCATCTTTATTTCATTTGTTAGTATACATTCATTACTGCATTTCGGGCCTGCGGAGGATCTCTAGTTTGTCAACAATTGCCTTAGAATATGACTGAAATGTGCGTCACAGAAAGATTGGAATGGATTTGCAAATTTTTCTCTCTACCTTGCATAATATCATGAAACGATTCAAGGAATCTGGAGGGATTTCATTGTGTAAAGGGTTCAAGCTCACCTGTGAATCTGTGAGCTCTGGTCCCTCAGATGAGGATGTTTAAAGAACCATCATTCAGTTGATATAACCACATAGGCAGGGAATTCCTTTGGCAATGCTTTGTCAAGTGCAACAATACAGAGTTACATTCACAAATGCCACTTAAAACTTCACTGTGAAAAACAGAGGCCTTATGTTTACCATGTTCAGAAGCGGTGTCAGCCTCTCTCAGAGGCATCTGGACTGTACCATCACACAGCAGAAATGTGTATCGTGGTCAGACAAATCAGTATTCCAGATCTTTTTTGGAAGAAAATGATACAATGTGTCCTGAACCAAACATGGAAAAGGCCACACAGACGGTTATCACCAACAAGTCCAAAAGTCTGTGTCTGTCATGTTCATTTATGTTTCTGTGATGGCAGCGTAAATACAGAAAAGTACACTGACATTTCAGAGCAACATATGCTGCCTTCAAGATGACATATTTTCTAGGGACATCCTTGCATGTTTCAACAAGACAATGCAAAACCAAATACTGTATATTTTCCATAGGCATGGCTGTGGAAGAAAAGGGTATGAGGACTGGACTGGCATGCCTGCAGTCCTGACCAGTCCTGACCTGTCTCTAACAGAGAAGGTATGGAGAACTTTGAAGCAAAAAAATGTGTTGTGAGAAGGAGTGGCAACATTACACAGTGGTAAATACTTTACTGTCCCAACTTTTTATTTGTTGCAGGCCTGAAATGTATGAATATATTTATAGTAACACATTAAATTAAGCTGACTGGACAAAACATGAAACATTTGGGTTCACACTGTTTGCAATGAAATTAGAATAACTTTTTATTTGTATTTTGCATCTTCTGTTCTGATTGGCCACCTATTTAGCCATAATATCATAGAGGAATTTTTGTAAGGAAAAGAAAAAAAGAAAAATGCAGGAAATGGGCTATTTAAAAGCTGCACATGTGTGAGTCTGAGATGCTGAATAGATGGATGATATCGCAGTGCAATGTATGCAGTGATTTTTTTCACATCTTTTCATGTGATGTATTTATATTTCATACCAAATTATGGAGATTAGTATCACTAAGTGTATGGAGTATCGATAAGCACTATGAGTTTCAATATCGTTATCCGTGAAATGCTAACGATAGCAAGCTGGAACATTGCTGTGAGTATTTGATTGCATTCAGCCACAGGAGTATAAGTGATTTCAGGTACTGATGTTTAGCTCTGGTTCAAAAATACCGTAGTAGCTGTAGCTCCATCACCAAGAGAAGCAGCACGGCATCTTGGGAGCAGTGCGTGGGGATGGTACCTTGCTTAGGGTGCCTCAGTCTTGGGAACTGAACCCACAACTTCCTGATCGCAGGGCAAACACCCTAATCACTAGACCACCAGCTGCCTTTGGAGAAATAGGGTCACTAAAAGTAGAAGGAAATAGTTCCTCACCTCAAGCATATTTGTTAATGTAACATGATTTTAGTCCAAGTCATTTGAGACCATTTCTGTCGGTTTTCACACATGGCCAAATGGTATCTATGTATGTATGTTTGTATAAATAAATAAATAAATAAATAAGTAAATAAATAAATAAATGTTTTTTTAAAGACAGGAGCAATATGCTGGATTCTGCAGTCTCATTACTTTTTTTTTTCAGAACATTCTGTTGAAGGATGCTTTTTGAGCAGAACAGCAGAATAAGGGTCATCTCTCTGACTGACAGCTGTAGAACTGACGTGTCATTAGACAGAGCAGCTGCCGTGTCATTTCGCCAAACCGCTCCCCGAACACTTGTATTCTGCATAAGCACAGTGCTGTGTGATTGAGCTGTCTGAGTTTTTAGCAGCGGCTCCCTGCCATTTAAGACGAAGCTGGGAGACAAATGTTGAGCTGGAGAAACATCTGCTGGCAGAGAGAGCAGGCTATGGGACAGTGTTTTGTCGACAACGCTGCAGAAATTCCCAGCTGCTCCTTTTCATCCATTTTGCCACCTGTGCAGTTTTTAATGCTTAATTTACTGCTAAAGAGTCTGTTCTTCTGTCCACTGCCAACCGAGCTTCTTAATTCAACCGTCATACCTAGCTCTGTTCTTTGTGATTAGTACAGAGCAGTCTTCTTTTTCTACACTTTGAATGAAGGTGCTAAAGAGGGTTCTCTGAAGCAGTGCTATAGAGGAACCACTCTGACTTCATGCTGAATGTCTACATTTAGAGATCCTTAGAGGGCCTGTTCCTTTAACATATTCAATTCTGCCTCCAGAATAGCTGAAATGTATGCATGTCCATGCTGGGTAAAATGCATCAGCATATGAAATTGGAGCATTCTGTGTGAGAGAACGTGAACCATTTGTCACGCATGACCACACCACAGCAAAGCTGTGTGAACAGTGTGAACAGTGGGCAGCTGACAACGCAGCACCTGGGAGCAGTGTGTAGGGATGGTACCAAGGGTTGCTCAAGGGCACCACAGTGGTGCCCTGGGCCGTCCTGGCTTTTAAACCCATGACCCCTTCAAAATCCCATACCACCAGATCATCTCTGGTGTCATTCACTAAATAAAAGAAGCTCCATGCTGCCTATTGTTCGCTTTTTCAAAAATGGTAGCTGTCATGATGTGATCACTCTCCACTGAACATAAACAGCGACTCAGTAGAAACTGTCCAGAGCATCAAGTTCCTTGGTGTTCACATCACAGAGAACCTCATGTGGACCCTCAACACCATCTCAATCACCAAGTAGGCCCAGCAGCATCAGTACTTCCTGAGGAGACTCAGGAGAGCACACCGCCTACCCCCCACCCCCAGGCCTCACCTCATTCTAATTTGAGACTAGGGAGAGCCTTATCTGTAGCTGCATTATGGAGTGGGACAGAAATGGTTCCATTTAATTTTGCAAGATCCTATAGAGGATAGTGAGGACAGCTGAGAAGGTCAACAGGGCCCCCTTCCCTCTGTCGTGGACACTTACACCACACGCTGCATCTGCAAAGCAGTCGGCATTGTGGATGACCCCACATCCCTCTCACACCCGCTTCTGCCTCCTCCCATCTGTCAAAATGTTCCATAGCATAAAGGCATCCACTGCAAAACAAGAAACAGTTTCTTCCCTCAGGCCATCAGATTCCTCTCTGTAACAGTAATAAACTGTATCCCCTGCCCCCCTGACACACACACAAACACACAAACACCCCTGAACTGAACTTCTTCCTCCTCCTATTAATCATAACACTGTATTCATTCATGTACTGTAGCTGATTTTGTCGACCATACTAAATGTTGTCTTGTCTTGTTTTGTTATTCTTGTGTTTCTCTTGTGCTTGTTCTCTGGTGTTCCTGTTTTCTGTTCTTGTCTTGAGCCATGGTCATGGAGGAATGTTGTTTTGTTTCACTGTGTACTGGGTATATGGCTGAAATGACAATAAGTCCAGTTGACTTGACTTGATGTCTTGTGACAAATAAAATATTTTTTTTTGCCTGGCAGTTTCTGGCAGTGATCAATCATATTCTTTAAATATATATATATATATATATATATATAAATGGAACAACAACTTTTGTGGAAATTTGGTTATGGAGCACTTTTCATTCAGGTAGCTGCTCGACGTGTTTTAGATGCAGGTGATTAAGTTCAGCTTGTGAATTGTTTTCTTCTATTACTGTGACTGTTCAAGAAAAAAAAACATGCATACAGGCGGTCTTTGGATTACGACCAAGTTCTGTTCCTACGACTGTGACATAACCCGAATTTTGTGGTAATTTTAAACACATTCTAGCCTAAGTCACTTACCTATCCTAACACAGTTGTAAAATCATAATCTAGAACATAAAAACACAACTTTTCATGTCTACCCACAGGAGTACCAGAGACACGGGGGTTTAATGACCGTTCAAAAGGACTGTTCAAGGACAACTTCACTTATAATCAGTCTTTCACTTAGGTGCTCAGATGGTCACTCTCGTCTGTGGGAGTGAAGAGAACAACTCCCCGTCCGGGAGTCGGCAGGAGCACGGGGATACACAGGGGACACAGGGAGTCACCAGGAGCACATGGATACACAAGGGACACAGGGAATGCAGCCACACCTCGCAATCCAGCTTCCTTCCAGAGCACAAAGATGGACCCTGACAGGGTAGTGGACCTAGGAGGTTTAGGAGCCTTCCTGATGGTCCAAGAATCATGAGGCATGCCCTACTCCTCAGTTAGGAGGGCTTAATCTGTGGAAGATACAAGGGAGGAGAACACAAGCGCCAATAATGCAGCTTGGGGCGTGGCGGAGCAGTTCGGATGTCACCCAACTAAGCCACAGAAAAAGGAAAAGGACATAAATATACTGTACTTGTAGACTGTACTGTACTAGGGGATGCCAACTCCCTCACTCATATGTCACGTTACTGCGTATTCTTCTACCGCGCACAGCCAAACTAGTTTGCCACAAAGTACAAAAGTAACGGTGTAAATCTCAATTATTTTAAGTTTTTATGGGAGTGAATGTCGTAAACTCGAAACATCGTATGTCGAGACTGTCGTAACACAAGGAAACCTCTGTAAATGAAAGTTTTGAGTATACTTAAAATCATACTCCCGAGTGGTGTAACTACCTTAAGTGTTGGCTCTACCATCTGATGCCCCAGCCATCCATGATCTGAATGGGCACAATGGGCTTTGTTCTCTTTAGGTGGGTAGAATGGCCCTCCCTCGCTACATCACTCAAAGCCTGATGCTAGCCAGCACAGGCGCCTGTTAGCTGACCGAACAGAATTGACAGTCAGTGCTCTGCTTCCAGCATGTTAAGATGTTCCGTGATTTTGTGGTAGCAATAGTTAAAAAAATGCAGTGGCCAGGTTCACGTGATTTCACCCTTCCAGTGTTGGTGGTATTGTGTGATGGGGAATCCTAGTCAGTGGGTGGAATTGGAGACAACTGAATTGGGCAGAAAATTGAGAAAAAATATATGAGACATTAGTATAGCTCAGATTCAAACAATAAATACAGATGTTTCTTGAAAGTGTGTACCAAGCATGAAAAGATGGAACTGAGTTCAACAGTTTAGAGGCTTAATAACAGAAAGAGTTCACTCCACCTTTTCTGTAATTCATGGGGTCAGCGCCTGCATTATTTTTAGTCACAAATTGGTACATACGGACAGACATTCACTAAGGTGTGTAGATGATCAAGTAAAGTGGCCCCTTATAGTCACACATGAACAAGTCACACAAGACAATGTGAACAATGTGAAATTCTTTCTCCGTCTTTAACCCATTCAACAAGTGAAGCAGTGGGCAGCCACGGATGCAGCATATGGAGAGCAGTGTGTGGGGACAGTACCTTGCTCAAATGTACCTCAGTGGTGCTACTGGCAGTCATGGGATGCAAACCCTATCCACCAGGCCACCAGCTGCCCTGGCTTAACATTATTAAAAGAGGAAAGGGAATTAAAATGAAAAAATGCATCTTTGTTCAGCCAATTGTTATTATTGTTTCCAAACCACAGCATCTTCTAAACAACAATAGTTTCACAAGAAGTGTGAACACATGTGGTGTGTTGGCTAGCAATGAGGCCTCTGAGACAACATCCAGCACTGTGCTGTGACGTGAATCATTAGAGTTTAATTGCTTTCTGCAAATTGGCAGACCCAGTCAGATGCATGCAGAGAAAATTACTCATGATGAGGAGAATTCAGAGCAAGGCCTTCGTTTGGCCTGGACTTCTGGAGCAATAGCCCTGAGTGTTTCATGAATATCCCCGTTATCTAAAAAATAATAATAATTAAAAATAGTCAGTAGCCCCAGATCTAATCAGAATCATGTGACCCATCGATAAATAGAAACTATAGCTCTGAATGTTTCAAGATCCCAGTGATGCCTGAATCTCATCCCAAACTTCCTTTTTCAATGCCAAACTCTGCCGTGACCTTACTGACCTTGTAAAGCAAGACTGAGAAGTGGAATAGCTCTGCAGAGCTTATATCAGGCAGTCTTGCTGCGAATAAAGTAATATGGAGAGTACAGAATATTCCAATAGTGACGCAGCAGGGTGCAGGGGTGACCTCAAGAGTAGAAGTCAGCTGATTGCCAGCCTGATTAAATAGATTGAGCTATTTCTCATGTTCTTGTTAGATGGACACTTGAAAGAGTGCAGGAAGGGGCATTTCTAAGAACTGTTGCCAAAGCAACTTTTATGACTTTACTGGGTCAATATTTCTTTTCATTTTTCATAGAATCTAAATAGTATGTATATAACCTGTACTACTAATTTAAGACTGAATGATGGTGATTCATTTGTTTGTGATGCTGACAAGTGGATTGTTTGAGTGGATTGTTTGAACAATTGTTCCACGTTCTGTATTCACAGAATTGGGTGTGTACAAGGCTAAAAATGACAGTTTGTGTTGTTTAGTCACATTTTCTTGTGTCTGAACAGTCAGTTGTCCAGTGACATGTTTTTATGGGTATGTCATACATTCATACAGTGCATTCATGAAGATGTTGTCAACATACCTGTGACGGCCCAGGGCCTTCTTGCTGTGAGGCAACAGCACTACCCCCTGCAACCCCAGAATTACACTTTTATTATGAATTTTTTGTGTGGTAGTGTTGGTTTGGAGAAAATCGAGTTCTTTCAATTTGAGATATTTGTATGAATACCCTGCACATGTCTGTTGCTTAAAAATACTTTTAAAAGGTTTTAGACCTAAACAGCAACACACTTCTATATTTACTGAATTAGCATAATCAAACTCTTCTTTCCTTTTTTATTATTTCGATTGTGAGCCTGACAGGTGTCCAGCTTATTCACGAAGGGCCCATGTGACGGCAGGTTCTCATTCCAACAAAGCCAGAGCAGGATGAACTATTTGACTGAGACTGAGACCTAAGACCCACTGATTAAACAAGTGGAGTCATGAGAGGTCCTACTTGATTGGGATGAAATCAAGCCACACTGGCCCTTTGTGGGAAAGATTGGACACCCCCTTATTGACATGGACATTTTCCTAAGGTTAGTTATTCAACTTTTCAATGCAAATCTGTCATTTTGTCGAATACACAGGCAATCAATAAGATCCCTTACTTTATTTATTGATTTTGTACATGTGAAATTACAGAGAATGTTATTATTTCTACTCACCATTTCAGGCCCTATTAAGCCCACTAACATTCAATGGTATTTGTCACTTAATGTTATTTGTATCATCATTCAGAGGTAACCAAATATCTGTAAGAAACGCAGGGAGAAAGCATATAAGACTTATTTATACCTAAACGTCATCTTCTCTCTATTTTATACATTTAGTAATTTACATTTAAACAATTTATACACTTAGTAATACATAATATAAAATTAAACACATAAAATGTCTTTGATTAAATTAAAATATCTGTATATCCATTAATTGAAGCTGGTCCTCTGCATTGTGGTCATAACCACTTCTACTAGTACAAGAAAAATAAGATATGCAAAGAAAGAAACTTAATTGTCTAAGAAACATGTGCAGAGCTTTAGATTTATTTATTTAGTAGAAGATCATAATTATATTGTTGGGAGATAGAAAATCTTAAAGTTCTTCTCTGATAAAGATAAAGTTCTTCTCTGCATTGGTGTTTTGAGGCAAGGGTGAGCTCTGATTATGCAGTGGCCTTGGGTTGTGGAAGAGGACTGAATCGTTGATCTCTAGTTAATTAAACCAGACAGTTTGTTTGTACTTAATATCTAAGGGCCTGATCTGGACTCTCTATGGCTTGGAAATGACTGAATATTTACTTCTAAATTTACCTTATTTAAATAAACAAACAGAGTGGGTTTAATATAGAAACACTGGCCCAAAGAAAGTAGTGGAGCTGAGGACAGCCATGCTGACTGAAGTACAGTGATAAGTGTGTGCTCGCAGCCTTCTGGTGATGTATGTGTTTGGGTGATGATAATTTTAAAACATGGCTCAGTCTGACAAAACCTCTCACTGTAGACTGCAGGGAGAAAGAGGAAGGAGGAAAAAAGTGCTCCATGGTGTTGGATTTAACATGTATTTTTACACTGTTTTTTGCTCGGACAGTAGAATGTTGATTTGCAGAAAGAGGGAAGACTACTTGTTTAGACTTGGCCACAGTTTTTTGTGCACTATAATGGTTCAAGTTTTGATATTTAAAGGTGTGGTTAGATTTAGGGCTGTTTAATCATATGCAGTGTTTGGGCTGACATTGTACAAAGGAACATATTACAGCAATGTAATTACCTTTTCCAGTGGTGAAGTAGTGTAACACCATCTAAAATACTCTAATTATATTATCTTCTTGGAAGGGTTTCCACAAGATGTTGGAGTTTCTGTGGGAATTTGTGCTCATTCATTCTGCAGAGCATTTATGAGGTCAGGCGCTGATATTGGACGAGAAGGCCTGGCTCGCAATTTCCGTTCCAGTTCATCCCAAAGGTGTTCGATGGGGTTGAGGTCAGGACTCTGTGCGGGACAGTCAAGTTCTTCTACACTGAACACATCCAACCATGCCTTTATGGAGCTTGCTTTGTGCACTGGGGCACTGTCATGCTGAAATAGAAAAGGTTCTATTTGTCCACAAAGTTGGAAGCATGGCGTTGTCCAGAATGTCTTGGTGTCCCAATACAGTGTCCCAATACCTTTGTCCATATGGTGTATGTTTCCATTAGAATTATATGAAACATTTAGCGTTATGAGATCATTTGAGATCATGATATCATTGTTTCAAACATTTGAAGGACATATAATAGATAATAATGAATAATTACGGCTAAAGCTTAGTAATCACAAAACAAAAGTTGAATCCAAAAGAGTGTGACTGAAAGTTGGCTGGTTGGGGTGGTTGTAGCCATCTGGACAAAGTTTTCAGTCTGCTCGAGAGAGAGAAGTGCATGCAGGTGAGGTTTTTTGTTTCTGGGCATAGCGAAGGCAGATGGGGGGACTCCATGGTAGAAGTGGTTCAGAGGGCAAGCGGTTGAACATGCACTGGCATCCCCACAGAAGACAGGGGCAGGAACAGCTCTAAGCATGGGAAAGGCAGAGGAAAGGGCGTAGTCCCTTAAAGAGCGTAAATGGAGTCTACCCAGCTATGGTGGAAAGTTAACCAAAAGCTAAGCTGGACTGGTCTGGAGGGTAAGCAACCAACTTGACATAGCGCTAAATCAGGCAGCAGGGGCAGGAATGGCTGAAAAAAGGGTAAAATTAATACAATAATATAGTGAGCAAAAGAGTAAACCAAAAATTAAGAAAAAGATAAAACCATTTAGAGACATCAGAATAAATATTTTAAAATCAATGTGGAATTTAAGTTTTGGAGCTAATAATTAACTGCAGAGATGAGAGAATAGCATTCTAATTGTTGAATTCTGAAAGAGCTTAAGCTTGTAAAAGCAACCAGTCAGAAAGCTGTTACAATAATCCAGCCTTGGGGTTATACAAGCTTCTCAGCACCTTTAAGGAAAGTATATTCTGTAGCTTCTGTAATGTTGCATAGGTGAAATAATGCATTTATGAATTATTTGAATGATTTGAATGAAAAATGACATCTAGGTTATTGATAGTTGTGCTGGGCATAAATCTGAGACATTTCGTTTAAATTTCGTTTAACCCATGCATGCCCAAACACAGTTTAGTGATTTATTTGCCTGCACAAACACACTCACTAAACTTGGCATTTAACAGATGAGTTGAACCAGGTTTGTTTCAGCAGGGAAATCACCAAAGTACTGGATGCTGGCATTCCAGGGCCAGAGTTCTATTTTAGTAGGACTATGGGTGTTTGGTTTAGCTGACATATAAAGCTAAGAGTCATCAGCATAATAATGGATGTTAATGCCATACCTGCAAATTTCAGTACACAGCAGCAGAATATAGAGAAAGAATAGTAGTGGGCCAAGCACTGCAAGCACTGACCCTTGCTGGACACCATATTTTACTTCAGTAAAATCAGACCAATCATTTACATACCAGTCAGTCAAATAGGATATGAACCAGAAGAGCGTCCTCTAATTCCTACAAGACATTCAAGCCAGTCAAGCAGCCTTCTGTGGTTTATGGTTACAAATGTTGCACTGAGGTTTAGGAGTCCAAAAATAGTGAGGTAACAATGGTCAAAAGACAATAGTAAATCATTCACGGCTCTAGTTAATGCTGTTTCAGTGCTATGGAGGATCTAAACCCTATCTCTAATATCTTTACAACAAATGGGTGTTGGATGTAAATCATGAGGATCAGATTTTTTAACCTGGGCTTACTAACTGCAAGTTTAAAGGGTCTGAGTATATAAAGAGATGAGTTTACTGTGGAGGGCAGGGGTTCAGCAAAATTAGGTAGAATCTACGAGTATATGACTGATTTTGATGAACTGATAAATGTAGTCAAAACATTTAGAATTAATGACCTAAGGGACTCTAGCTGAACAATGGAGCTGTGATTTGCCAAAAGGTTTGTGAATTTTAAAGGCCCGTGATGGACCTGACACTTTAAGGCCAAGCACTTTCAAAGAGCTGGCTTTATGATCCATGTACAGTGTTATGCCCAAATCTGAGTCACAGACTATAGTTACATCACAGCCATTAACACATTGGTTATGGTAATTACTGTAGCTCAGAGGGGAGGCTTCATGTAATGGTATATTATCATTTGGTTTGGCCTTATGTTTCAGTGACAGGCAGTACATAAAGGGAGTTGTCAGTAATATAATTCATAATAACTGCACTGGATTCAAGTGATCGTGTTATTGCTGCTGCACCTACCCATAGCCAGCAATGCAGCTTGTAGACCCTGGATGATGACAGTGCTCATGTCCTGATGTCTGCTTAGGTTTGAAAGAAAACCACTGTTAATATTCGGACATGAGCACCTGGAAAACATGAGACATCAGCATCACTTTTAGTGTTGGTTAGTTTCAGGGGTCTTAGGACTTGAGGCACTCACATTGGGCCCAGTAGTCATGTACAGAATTGTGCTCCCTCTTCACTCCCCCCACTCACCTGCTCTCACATTGCATGCTTAGGTCAGTACATCCCTCACTGCTTTATCCTTTGCGTCTAGTGAGTTGCCAGATTTACAGAGTAGGTTCTGTATGTTCAGATACTGAATCTGCAGTTTTTTCAGTTTTTTGTTTTGGTTTCCACAAGAAAGAAACACGACTATCACAAATTTAATCAAATGTCTCTGACTTCTTGTATGTTGAATCCAGTTTTTCCTGTATTTTCTCATCTTTCCGAAGTTCCAGTGAACACTACACCTCTGTCATAAATCAAAGTCTTTTTGCCATAGACCAGAGTCGTCTAACTGAGCGGTCCACCTCTTCAAACATGCCTGGGTATGATTCAGTATACCATGTGATCACACATGCCAGATGAGCAGGGGTTAAAACTTGTTCTGGCATGGTGTAGATCACATAGTGTGTGTACAACCTCAGAGCAGACTTATCCTTATGTATTTAGTGCATTTGTGCAATCAGTTGAAGCTTCTAATTAAGCTAATATTAACCTGATGTATAAAACTCCCCATGCTCCAAAAAGAAAGAAACCCAACCTCACCTAAACAGGCCAGGCTTGAGTTCCTTTGAGTAACACCTCTGTAAGATTTACAGATTATTCATCGAGATTTACTTTGAAGCACCTGTTTTTAAATCTTCTCCACTGCCTAGTTTATTCATAAATCAAATAAAAAAATGTATAAAGAAGACTTGTCTTGTTCAAGAAAAGTGACTTAGAAGTCATGATATAGTGAGTAGTAGAATCCACTACTGTTTGAGAGAAGTGTTTAGTCACTTGGATGGATTACTTTCTTGAGTACTCCAAGAAAGGATTGTGAATATACTGATATTCAAAATGAGAGTCTTATTTGTGCTTTTTCACTAAAGTGAGACTTAGTCAAAATATACATAAAGCAAGACACATAATACAAAATAAGTTGAAAAATTTGATAACTGTAAATGGGAGATGCGCTCACGGAGGTACTTATGCAGCTTTTGTTTAAGCAGTATTGGCAATACTTTTGAAAGAAACAGAACACCAAAACGTGGTGTGGCTTCAGTTAAGCAGCAGAACAGAAACAGTCCACAAACAAAGTACTGGATGGAATACTATTTTAGCTCCATGGTAAATCTATATAGATCAGAGGCCTCTTCGAAACCAACCGTGGTGTAGAGGATAAAGACCCATGAAATGCCAGCTTCTGCTGCCTTGTCTAATTGGTCAGTGTCCACCCTACTGAAGACACACTGCCAGGCGCACTACTTAGTTGACTTTGTTAAGAGGGCACACAGATAACATGCCACGCCTGCCAGCTAGCATGGGGAGGGTTGAAGACTGGACTCCTGCTCAAGCTAGGTATAAATAGGAAGAGAGAGACCTGCAGAACAGGTCCAAACAATCATGTGAGTGGGAGAAACCAAACTGTGAGGGAAAGGAGGGGGAGAGAGTGATTCCATGCTCAGTGCTCCAGCGATCTTGATGACCAGGGTTGTGGCATGCACTGCACAACCAAGACAGCGCCTGGAGTTCTGGAGGTTGGTGAGGACCACAAATGGGTGCCAGAACCCTCCAATCATTGCTTCCACTTCTCTAACCCTGCCTTGATAGTTCATGGTTCCTGACGTTAGTTACATTCCATGTGCTTCTGGCTCCTAAAAAAAAAGGTGCAGGGATGTAACTTTCTGGGGGTTCTATGGCACTTTGAGAGGGCTGCCCCTAATCTAACTTCCAACATGTGGATCTCCACCACAAAAGGTACGTTGGAGTCAGGGATTTCAAGTTCGTGTGAAATGGCAAACAGCTGTTTCTGCATATAAAAGGCAGCTTTTGCTATGGGTGTCCATTTTAATATCTTAGACATTCACTTGAGGAGGTCAGAAAGGGGGGCTGTCACAGCACTGAGACCCTGGATAAACCTGCAGTAAAAGTTAGCAAAACCCAGGAACTGTTGCATCTCTTTTACCATATGGGACTCTGACCACACAGTTACTGAAGCAACCTTAGCCTCCTCCATGGTCAACATGTTCAGCGAATGATTTTGAGTTCACAAGAATATTTTTATGTAGACGATTACAAAGCAGATGAATGAAAAATATCATTCATGAATGCCTGGAAGACGGAGGGGGTGTTTACCAACCCATAAGTCATCATCATGTGGTCCATGGAATGGCCTGATGCGGTGGAAAACACTGTCTTCAATGTGCACAAGGTTCTACATGCTCAACAGGTCAAGCTTAGTTAAAATACTTGATCCGTGGAGCTGTTCATTATCCAAACAATGGCCAGCTGTATGGGAGCTGTGATATGAGTGACGCGGGTGACAGTGACTAAGATCCTGTCCAGGACCTAAAGTGTGACAGGGTGAGTTAGAGCAACCATTGTCATGCCCCCTTAAGGTGGCAGTCTCGGTCTTGGTGTTGATGTAATACCACTGGCACCTCCTTAGGCAGGGTGGCACTCCTGCTGCATCTGGGGTGGTCCTTTGTTTCATGAAAGCGTAGTTTGTTCAGGCAAGCGACACACTTGCAGGAGGTACTTGTGCAGCTTTAAATTAAGCAGTATTGCCGATAAATGCAAATTGGCAATACTGTCTAAAAAAGAGATGTTAAAATAAAGAGCTTATTTGAAGATATTAAGTCCAAATAATATTATCATATTTTACAATTATGAGGTAGTAATTTCACATTATTAGATATTAATAATAGATATTATATATACATATAAACTATGAACACTTTGTCAAAACTACAGCATAGCACTTGAAATATTTTTTTTAAATTCATGTTAAATGTATCAGTTTTAAAAGAGAGAGAACTTAAGGGCTTGTTCACCACATCAAACTCCTGAAATGTGAGTGAGGTGGAAAAAGCGATTAGTTTCCTTCATCTTCACTCTCCACCAATGAGAAGAGAGAAGCTCGATGACCTAGCCACCCGTGTAATGAGGTCCTTTGGCCAAATTAATAGCCCCGTGTGAGAATGTGTGTCTGTGTATGTGTGCTCTGCACTCATACTTACGGGATGTGCAATAAATATGTATAGATAAAAGAAAAGGTCTGTCATGCGCAGTCTTTCAGGATGCAGGTTGACAACTTATCAGTAGTTCCACTGATAAGTCTGTTTCAAATATTTCATAGTGACGTGTTGTGAACAGATGTCTGTCTTATGAGCTGAATGTCGTAGTTTACCAAAAAAATATTCTGTATGTGTATTTTACAAAGGAAACTCCACAAACATGCACATAAATGCAAACCTAAATACAACATGAAAACAATGGTCAACCACGGTATATTAAATTAAAGAGCACTACCGTGGAATAAGTAGAGATCAAGATCTGGACTAAAGAACATCGGTTACACAGAAAGCTGTCCAGAATGAAGAAAATTAATTTCAGGCATCATTTTATAGCTGATGAAATATCCCAATAATAATATCAGCTCTCCAGATGCTTTTAAAAATAATTTCCTATTGTGAACAAAAATACTCCAAAGTACACTATGTACACATTCCCCTCAAATCCTCAAATATTATTTCAGACTTATTAAGTACTCAACATCCAAATCAGTAAATTCACGCAAGGAGCGTTTTAGCTTTTAACTGAGATAAAATAAGTGGATAAAATGCTAAAATATTTCATGATTTCAACATCATTATATAACAGGACTGGAACTGGGATAACTTCGCGATTTATAGATAATTATAAACAGCCTTAACATTGATGAGTAGAACTTAGTGTTTTTTCTATTCTATTTTGTATTTTCTCTGATCTGTAATTTAAAATAGACACACGCAGCAGTGAGTTGCCCTGTGTGCCACAGCAGGAGTGAACGTTATACTTTCATGCTGCCACACTGGGAAACACCGTCAGCAGTTTTTTCATGCTTAATTAAAGTCTAATGTTCAGTTGTCATGAAGCCTTTTCACACCAAGGCGATTTTTACAGGTTTAACATGTTAAAGCCTTCACATAAAATCCAATGCAGTTTTATTATTCAGCACTGAGAATGCAGAAAGGAGGCAAAGAGTAAGAAGGGGAATTGCGGAGTAGTAACAGGGATGAAGTTAACATTTTTCTTTTAGACAATGTATGACAGCCCATTCTGTGTGTATGTGTGTGTGGGTGTGGGGGGGGTATTTCTTGAAGTTCTCCAGAAGTGAAAAATGACCATGGCGGCTTTGAGCCCTGATGTGAAAAACAGAATTAATATTAACATTTACATTTTTGAAACTTCATGAGTGGAATGTTTTGTCCAGACTGCGTCTGCTCCAACTCATGTGCTAGATGTATTAAATGTAGCTCCATCTGTCCAGAGAATGCAGATCCACTGCTCCACAGCTCAGCAGTGTGTGCAGCTGCTGTGGAGTTATTCTGTTTAATTGGAAATGCTTTTCTTTGGAAATTATTATTATTATTTTTGTCTGTGTGTGTGTGTGTGTGTGTGTGTGTGTGTGTGTGAGAGAGAGAGAGAGAAAGAGTGTGTGTGAGTATATGTGTATGTATGTGTGTAAATGCACACCTGTGCCAAGACCTAATCATAGCTGATTTCATTTGTTAGGGTGGGTGTGGAAAGACCTTACAGGTGCCCAGTGGAAACTGTCCTAGATATACACAATATTTAACTATATCATTTTTAGATTAAGAAAATTAATTAATTGATGTGATCATTTTGTTCTGGTTCATCAGTTTTTCCAAATTGCTTATTGCCCCTTTTCTAAAAAACTCTGTTCACATCTTACCCGCTACTGCTAAAGCTACTTTTGGTGAGATATTTTGGTGAGGTAGGCAATCTAATGATGTCAGTTAATTATACATGGATGTTAGCTTGTACGTTGCAAAGTTGTAACTTGCAAATCTATAACAAGCAATAATTGTAACTTTGGAACTCTTGGGTTCATCACATAGTACTAAAGGAAAATTTTTCAGAAATGCTATTCATTTTTCCCTTAGACCAAAGCGGCTTTATGGCAAACTGCAAAATCCTTATAACGCATTCTTAGAGGTCTGTACCAATCCTGTTTGAGAACTGTGAAACACAAGCATCCCCAGAAAAGTCCTAAAGCAGTCAGGAGCATACAGACCAGCAGGTCACATACATTATGTCCTCAGGTAGAACACATTATCTTCATGACCCAAACAAAGCAAAGATGTTATTTGGGTTCATCTTTCTAAATATGAGTTATTAGAAGTGAGAGGTTGCAGAGTGGGAGCTGTAACCATCTCAGCAAAAGAGAACATTTAAATGCCATGGCCCTGCATGTTCAGAATGACATTCATTAGTACATAACTTCTGCTGCACTGCAAAGTTCACCCAAATGTCATTCAACTTGCCTTTAAACAGGGGATGGCTCTTCACGTATGATGGATAACCGCCATATATTCACCCTTCCTACTGCCAGCAGGACCATCAAGTTCTTTCTTTTACTCCCTGAGACATAACATTGACTTTCAGTCTTGTTCAGTCTTTAGTGTAGTAATTAATTCATTTACATCCATTTCTGACTAAGCTGACATGGCTGCCAGCACTGATGAGTCCATGAAGTGCTTAAGTGTCAGAGGTATAATCACAGGAGTAGAGGAGTTAGGTGCCACCATGCCAGTCTTTGAGTTCTCCATGTTTGAGTCTAATCACCAGTGGTTGTTTTCTTGATTACATGCATGCACACAATAGGACAAGTCACACCAATATTCTTCTTTATTTGAATCTGGATGTAATAATCTGTAAATCTGGCTACGCTATAGCTTCTGTAAAACAAGATTCTTTTTCCACAGTGATTTTTCTACTCATTGTTTAAATCATGTCCTTTGTCCTTATTATTTTAGAGTGTCAAGGGATCAAACTTTTTCCTGTTTTTAATTAGTTAGATTTAATTAAACTGAGTGTAATTTCTGGGTTGGGTGAAGCCAATATGGTTTGTAAATGAATTCTAAGGGCACGGGAGCACTATGTATTTAATAACGCTCCATGCGAAGCCTAATGATCTCTGCTGTGGAAAACCTAGCTAGATGTGTAAACCTGTCACATAGCGAACCTTTATACGTCAGAGGAAGAACACAACAGAAGCTTCTCAGCTGATGCTCTCTCTCTGTCTCTCTCTCTCCCCCCCCCCCTTTTGGATTTATGGCCCAGTCGAGATTTGCGGGTGCTTGTTTTGGCCGCAGTAGCCTAGTCTGTTTTTGTGGGCAGGTGGTGATGTTCATAGCTGGCATATGCACTGATGTTCAGTAATGAATTAAGTAGTTTGCTCCAGCTACTCTGTTTCCATTGCCCCTCCGTACAGCTGTTTTTAAATGGCTTTGATCTACTACTAGCTTGCACCTGGTCCATGATGGCTGGAAGTGCACTGCTGTTTTGCCCCATCAAGAGATTTTTCTCCAATGATGGAATGCAGTCCTTACAATACTGTCCACCCTCTGGTGAAAATCTTAAAAATATTACACATAGACTTACAAGAAAATACAAAATACAAATTTGCCATTTCTCTCCTAGAAGCGGATGCAGTGATATAACTCCTGTTAGAATTTCCTAGCCCTTTTTGTGTAGTTTTGTGTGCCAAATTAAAATGTCTGGTTCCATTTTCATTACATGTTATTCCATTGGGAATGGGTCAATAAAAATGGCCCAAAATTACTTTTCCAATGAAAATTTCATTTTTTACTTCAATAGTGATGATGAAACTTTTTTTTTTTTAATGACTGATTAACATCAGGAGTTCTGAATAAGAATACAGTCCTTACAATATTGTTCACCCTCTGATGAGTTTTAACAATATTAAACATAGACTTACATAAAAATACAAAATAACACATTTTACATTTTTGGCAAAATGTACCGTCACTGACAAATACGCCACAAAGTTGAGGATTTGATTGCATTCACTCTCAAGAGCATTAGTGAGGTAAGGTACTGATGTTGGATGATTAATTCTGGATCACAAAGGCCATTCTAACTCATTCCAAAAGTACTGGAAGGAACTTCATATCTCCAGAGAATGAACTTCCACTGCTTCACAGCCCAGTTCAGGATGCTTTATTACCTCTTTACTGATACTTGGCATTGAGCATGGTGACCTCAGTCTTATGTGTAGTAGCTCCAGTGGCTTTAATTTATTATGCAGGACGGTCTGACTACATTTGGGCAAATAGTGTGTTTTCTACTTGCAGTGTTCTCTCAGGCAAAATGGTATCAAAAAGGATCTTTGTATTGGTATTGATTTTGAGGTGCTAGTTTTGAAAATCTTCAAATTACAATCCTATTATAGTTCTACGTGTTCAATACTGCAATACTGACCATATCTTCTAAAGACAAATGGGTGGTAACACTGTGAATTGCCTCTTTGACCCTTTCACATGTGGCCTCATCATAATTCCCATTTCTCTCCCACCCCTGAGATAGATGTGTAACAGCCATCCTGACTTGACATTGACTGCCGATCCATTATTTAAGTGTGCGCAATCCATCTGTGCTGTCTGATTCATTTCAACCTTTGTGAATGTCTGGTCAAGCAGCAAGTGGATGCAACAATATAACTCCTGTTTGATCACATTTCCTAGCTTTTTTTCGTGTCTTTTTTGTTTTATACCGAATTAAAATGTCAGCTTCCCTTTTTACTGTATGTTATTCTTTAGGAATTAAAGTTACTTTTGTGATGAAAACACCATTTTCTGAGAAGGTTTTAATGATGAATGAAATGAATAATGATGATGAAACTTTCTTGTTTTAATGATTGATTAACATTAGGAGTTCTGAGTAAGAATTAGTTTTGTCTTACGCTTTTTTCAGTTCACCCTCAATTGACTCCGTTGAATAATTCATTCTAAGTATTGCATTAAATGATCACGCTTCTTCATTTGTCCCCAACAAAGTAGTTTTGATGAAGACTGTAAAGAAGAACTCTTCAGAGCACAGAGAGAGCTACAACATGCACTCAGCATCATTTGTGATGAAATAATATGAATGTCATGTTAGCTTTTCTGTGATATTTTCAAAAATATATTGACTATGCTATGTGAAAATCTTTGCAAAAGGATTCTCCCTCTTTTCTTCCACAAAGCAAAACATTTGTTCTCTGAGAGATTTAGAGAATCTACCGCTCTCCTAGCCAGTGGGGTCAGGACTTGATCTTAGAGCAATGAGTCTTGTAGAGTTTATAGCCCAGTGAAACAACAGTTGACTTTAAAGTCAAGAAGCAGTATTACAAGCAGCCTTGACTTTAGCCCTTTGGGTTCTACACAGTCCTGATGGCAGGATTAATTATACAAGGTGGCCAAATAAATTACCAAGGGTACACATTTAAGTTCACCA
>JBBPCX010000018.1:9813236-9831211 GCA_037974365.1 Hydrocynus forskahlii | reverse complement strand
TCTCTTTCTCTCTCCCTCTCCCTCCCTCTCTCTCTCTCTCCTCTCTCTCTCTCTCTCTTTCTCTCTCCCTCTCCCTCTCTTTCTCTCTCTCTCCCTCCTTCCTTACCTTCCACAGGCAGCAAAAATGGAGAGAGATGTGGCTGACTCTCATCTCATTTTTGCTGGATTGCTGTTTTGGATTTCAGGCGAAGTCTAGCTTGAAGTGTTGACAGCTCTTTGTAGTGTGTGTGTTTGGTATGCAGCAGCCATCTACACACACCGATATGAATGAGAAGCACTGAGCTGGGAGAGGCAAGCCAGTGCCAGATCTACCTGACTATGCAGCTTCATCTTTCAATAGTGCTGCAGGGTGTTTGTGTATGCATGTGCATGTGAGGAGAGGCGTATACAGGTATATAAAATAGCACAAAAAGTATTGGATAGAGACATACAAAAAAGTGTGTCTCGGGTTCTACCCTGTATATGACACCAGGCCATTTGGAATATGACCTCTAACTCATTTCATAGACTTTATTGTGGCCATAAGCCAAGTGCTTTGGTGCAAATCCAAGCTTTCTGGCACCATAATCGGAGCTGACGAGGTCTTTCCCTCTCCGTCCACTTCTGTGCTTTGCATGTGTAAGGTTGGTGTGATGAGGAGCAGTCAGCATTCATGCACACAGAGAAGCACCTATAAATGATTAAGTCATCTTTCCACCCCGGGGTCAAAACAAAGATCAGCACAGATTTTACACATGCAGTTGTTTTTACTGCTGACGAAAGTCAAACATGGAAAGGCACACACACACACACACACACACACACAGATACACACACACACACACACACACACACAAACACACATTAGCAGCACCCATTTGGTGCTCTTACACCTCCAAGTTTGTTTGCCTGGTTAAATGTAAAACACATTAAATAATTTCCCATTACATCTCTTGATTAGATAACAGACTTTACGCTCTCTTTAGCTTTCACTGATAAGATATTATGCAAAAATGTCGGCAATTAAGAGTGTGTATTCAGAGAAGGCTGTAATGCCTTTTTGCAAGGTGCACTTTAGATGCTGAACTACATGTGTATGCTACATGCAGCTGTATACAAACATTTTGGCAACATTGACCGAATAACCTACTTAAAAGTAATTCATTCTTTTTACATATTTTAATACACAGTTACTTCACATTTGATTAACATAAAAAAAACGTAATGGTGGCATGTGTAAAAGTTGGGAAATCTTTCCAGAAGTCTCAGAACTTAATTAACTCATTAGCCCTTAATTGACTCATTAAGACTGGTTAGACAGGTCAAGAATTGTGATCAGTTGATGACAGTGGGGAACATAATGCATGCTATGTCTCTCCTAACTTTATTCTAATACTCAAAAACCTTGGGCTCCTTTAAGAAGCTGGTTAAAGATATGAAAATGAAGCTAAGTGATGCCTACAAAGCCAGCAAAGGCTGTGAAGAGATATCAAAGCACCTCCAGCAATAGCAGTTAAGGCCCAAGAAATCACAGTACTGGAAGTGTTCTGCAAATATGAGAGGGTGAAAATTCCTTAAGCAAGAACAGAACGATTTCTCGCTGGCTACAAAATGTGTTGGCAAGCTGGGATATCTCTAAAAGAGGGGATCTGAGTACTGACGTAGTAAGGAGTCTTAACTTTTGCATACCGCAATTACTTCATAGTTAATCAAATATAAACTGTGCACTGATGTTTTGCCATTACTAGATCTTGATCTAGCATCTTGGACCTAAGTAAAAAAAAAACAAACAGAATATGTATTGCCGAAGGTGGAACTGCTTAAACTTATGCTTACAACTGCATTTTCACAGTGTAGCTTTAAAAAGAGACGTGGAATAAAAAATCAAAGCAAATTTTAGAGGTAATGTGACCTTGCATGACTCCTCAGTGGAGACTGACAGCTTTTGAAGGTTAGATAGATTGATAGCTGGAATACAAAGAGAAGGCTCCTTGTGGATGTATCACACCATCAGTTTTCTGATTGAGTTATTCTTCTATGTCATTTCAGAAAAAGGCCTTTTCTGTTTTGCTCCTATTTCATAGTAAAAGAGGATCATGGGAAAAATTGTGGGAAACAAAATGCTAACCCTTTGAATACAGAAATTGCTAATAACAGATAAAACAAGTAATTAAGTCATTCAGTATTAATCATTTTACATGCTCTGCTCATTGAAACTTTCATTTTTGAAACATTTTTGTGGTTATATATATTTTTGACATTTTTAGTGACTATAAGAGTTATCTGTACATTTGTGTTGAAACATCTGGACTAAAGTACATAGTCCCCTTCCTTCATGCATGTGCATATGCATGTCCATGAACACACTTAACCACATGTGAAGGGTGAGTGTCTGCCTTCAGGGGCTTCTGAATGCTGGCTTCAACAAAGTCATGACAAGTGTATGCCAGCAGACTGAAATGGCAGTGATCCTGATTGGTTGTGATCTCTCAGTAACCTTTCCGTTCTCTGTACGCACAGCCTGTTCTCTGGCACTCCAAGAGCGGTGAAAGCTAAAGGGCAGCTTAACGACTTCATGGTATGATTTAAACCCAGCAGAGCAGTACAGCAAGTGTTAATGACTTTGTTTAAAACTATTCATTCTTATTATGATGATCAGTGATTGTTATTATTTGACTGTCTTTTTGGGTGATTTTTTTTTCTGTGGTTTCCCCTGATCGGATGCATGTCATTATTTCTTTCCTAACTCTGGATGAAACTCTCTCTTCGGCTGCAGTTAAGCTTTCTCAGGTCATAAAGTATGATGCAGTGTGTCTTAGTGTTGGCTAAAGTTGAGCTGAAGAAAATTTGTCTTCGTAGGAGTAGTGTCATGAAGATGTCCTTACCAAAGTAAGCGTTTAACATGATATATGAGGTGGAGAACACATTCCGAAAGTAATGTTGACCTTAGTGTAGCTAGAAGAATTAGTCTTATTTGATTATAAATCCTTTTCAGCAAAAACAAAAAAAAAAACTACACAGAAATGAGATATTACCTATGACTTTCTTCTGTTGGACAGCTTGTTGCAGGTTCACATGGGAAGACACATTTTTGAGGAACAGTCTACTATGATGGCTGTGTTTATGAAACTCTCTGACCCATTCTGTTCAGTAATGAAACTGATTGCCAGGTGGGGCCAGAGATGTCCGGTACAGGAAGTAACTCCAGGAGTCTGGCTGTGGGTTGACTCAGGGTCTAAGTCTGGGCACTGACAGGACAGGACACACTAAATCCTCCCAAAGTGAGGACCACCAGAACCTGAGCCAAGGGTTGTGTGTGCCCACTGAAGCAATGAGTTGTGATCTTCACCTTGCACAAATAACTTGCACTCAGGGTTCTCTGGGGGAGGTGAAGTGTTTTGACTGGCAGTCCCAATTTGCTCTACCACATCACACCAGACAGGGGCCCTATTGTATGCTGGAGGCATTATGGTAGTCGGAGGAGCCGGTGCATCCTTCTCATCAAGCTGTCTTGAGAGAGCATCCAGTTTGGCATTCTTGGAACCAGGTGCGTAAGCTATGGAGAACCAGAAGCAAGCGAAGAATAAGGGCCACCTTGCTTAAGAAATCATTTAGCCTTTCATGAATATTCAAGGTTGCGATGATTGGTGAACACGCCGAAACGATGCGTGAACACACTCAAGCCAGTGTCTTCATGTGATTTTGATATAGTGATTAGGAGACCTTCTGAAACTCTGGAGAAGGTGTCTGGAGAGGCCTGTCTGGATGAGGGTAGAGACTCTGTTCCAGATCTAAGTAGAGACAATGGAGGGTAACATATATGCTTTCCAAGTATGACAGTAAGGTTTGGTTCCTAATCTCACCACACTACACCACTAAGTCCTTGAGAGTAACTTTTTGGCTGACTTGCGTTTGAGACTTCAGTTCATTAACATTGAGCACTGATCTTTGTGTTTAGCAAGCATGGATGGGTGGTCCAGTGACATCTATACTCCCCTAAATGGCCACCTAAATTCAACACCAAACATTAAAAGCTGCTGTGCCTTTTTTACTATATGGGCTGCCTATTAGATAAAGACCAAATCAGTCAATATGGTATCCTTACTACTTAAGGAACAAAGAGTTGAAGGTGTTGACTTGGCCTCTAAATTCCCCAGTTCTTAATCTGATCAAGTATGTGCCCCATCTTGCAGTTTACAGGACTTAAAGGATTTGCTGCTAAAGTCTTTGTGCCAGATACCACAGCACACCTTCAGAGGTCTTGATGGGTCAGAGATGTTTTGTCAGGAGAAGGAAGGCCTACACAAGTACAGTTTATATAGATATAAAAATCATTATATACTAAAACTAGTCCTAATTCTGACAGTAAGAATTATACAGATTTACAGCTGTATGCACAGATTCTTAAAACTGAACACTTTGTGGAAGTTTATTGGCATTTAGCATCTGTAGCATCTGCTCATTATCATCTATGTATTTGTAATGTTTTTTTTCCAAGTCAGTTTTGTGTTTCTTGTCTGGGAAACTAGGAAACATGCTGAAAATATTGTTCGTAACTGAATGTAGGCTATTGATGCATGTTGAAAAATGTATCCTTTTGAAATTGATCATTTCACAGTAGAGGAGAGAAGAACACTGAAGTAGGCAGAGGTCTCTAGTGTGGGGTCTTGCATTGTGAGACACTGCTCATTTTCATAAAACTAATTAGCAGCTTGTGGCTGTGCCTCTAGACACTATGTGTGTCAGTGTGTGTGTGTGTGTGTGTGTGTGTGTGTGTGTGTGTGTGTGTGTGTGTGTGTGTGTGTGTGTTCCACTCAAGGATGTCACTTTGCCCCCTTTTCTCTACTTTGTTTCAAACTGATTAAGGACAAAGTATGAAATAGTGGAGTTGCGCAGGTATTGCAGGGCTTCAGACCTGTGGCAGAGAATGTGCCATTACTCTCCATAAATCTCTATTGCGCAGAGCGACTAAATGTCTGGCCGTTAATGTTTATGAAAGCTTTGTGACTAGTTTATAAAACGGTTAGCACTGTAATGTGAGCTATATGGCAATTAGCTCACATCCTGGGAAATGACATTAATGGTAGTAATTAATCTTAAGATATATGATGGATGAGATTGTAGATGCTCAGAGGCTGTGGAAGGACTTTAAGAAGAGACATCAGCCGAGTAAGACACATTTTCTTTGAAATTGTAATGTGTGTAAAAGGGCCTGCATCAACCGTTGTCCTTCTCCTCCTCTCCCCATATGGTTCATATCTCCGCAGCTCATGCAGACGGGGGATTTGGTGCAAGGCCTAATAAATATAGAAAAGGTCTCCTTCACACTTTCCCTTTGAAGCCAGGCTGGTGTTTAGGAAAAGAAAGGCAAAACAGATTTTGCTTTATGAATGTTTAATGAGGCTGCCGCTCCGCTGGGAGCAGTACTTGTAGCATGCACAATGAGGAGCTTCCCCCTCGTCCCTGTGAACTGGGGAGGGCAAGCCCGACTTAGATCCGGACCACCGGCCTTCCCTCCATTCTATCCCTATCTACCCCAGCACACACTGCTGCTACCTAACCCTGACAACCCACCCACCAATGCACGGAGAGAGAGAGAGAGAGCGAGAGAGAGAGAGAGAGTATCAGTGCAATGTGTGTGGAGAAGAATATTTTGAATGACAGTAAAACATATTTTTTTCTGCAGTGGTGGAGAGATGGGCTTGCTCGTTTATTCAGCCAGCAGAGCCCGCTCGACCCAGGGCAAATCAGAATGTGCCGAGCCGCCACTTTTAATTTGGAAATATAAACAACTGTCTTGGCAAGTGCTGTGCATTTGACCCTTATTTAGTGTAACCAGCAACCTTCCTCTGGAGCTGATGGCCAGAGATGGCCCCACTGAGCCGTTCCCTTCACACAGGACCCATCTTTTCTCCCTCCGTCCATGATAAGCCGACTCATATTTATATTACAGCATTACTGTTCCACTGCTCATGGGTGGGCATATGCATATTAACTGCATATTAAAGTGATACTTTGCCTTGCTTAGGGACAAAACATATTTCAGCTCAGCTTTATAGATAACAGTGTGTCATATAGCATCATTTTTTCTTCATCATTTGAATACAGCAGCTACCCTTTACATTGCGTGAAACCTGGTCATTAGAAAAGCTCTAACACAACTTGTACTATAACGTTACCATTTTGGAGATATTGGGTTTTCAGTATTCAGTAATCACATTTCCCAATACTGAAACCACTTTTTCAAAACTCCTCACACAATGAGCACAAAGTGCTTCACACTGTGTTTCATGTGGACTGAACTGTGGATTGCTTTTCATTCCTTTTACACAAAAGTGACTACATGCTTCAAAATCTGTGGATACTTTTCTCACTCAAACTCAATGGCAATACTTTACATATTTGTCACATACTGATATGAAAACCTTTTAACATAGGTCCAAAACTGAATTACTACAATTTGTTGCATCATTTTATTGATATATGATGATATCTTAACAATATAATGCAGTAAAATAAATTCCAATTTCAGCTGATTAAATAAAATGGGACTAAGAGTAATAGTGAAACCTCCAGGCCAGAGAGGGGCAAATATCATAATGTGTGCATCAATATCCAATGATGGTGTTCTGATGCATGCACTTTCAGCTCAGACAACACAGAGCACTGGTTCCTAGATGACCTGTACATGATACTGGTACCAGCAAGTGAGAGAGAATGACAGAGTGCAAATGCTCCAGTATTTGTTGTGGTGTGGGATAGTGTGGCATTACACTTCTTCACTGAAGTCACAGAGTAGTTTGCAATCCTATAGAGGAGCTCTTTTCTGCATGGACATGAATTAACAATCGTCATTCACATCACCAAATGTCCCTACTTGATGCTATGAACGCTGAGTGCAGAGGTAAGCCGCCTGAGGAGTGCTAAGGCTGGGTAAAGCATTCTTGAACATACTTCCCCTGGTGCAGCGCTACATTAGGAATTTCGATGCGATGTGGATGAAAACTTGTAACCACATCCAGAGGAGAGGATAGACTGGCTTAATACAAATTAAAAACAAAAAACAAAACATATATGTAGCGTTTTTGGCTTGTCATAAGCAATGAAATATATGTGTGTGTGTGTGTGTGTGTGTGTGTGTGTGTGTGTGTGTGTGTGTGTGTGTGGATACTATACTGTATATTATAGAACTGTATACTGCTTCTTTTGTTAAAAAAACATGCCTTGGCTTTTTATACATGGGGTAAGGGCAAAACTGTAAATTCATATATTTTTTTGGCAAACTTTAACTTTAATGTGCAATTTATCTGGACAAAAGGATTGTTGATGACATCTTGTTTGACAGGAGGATGGTTCATTTCAAAAAGGCCATTATTTATTTGATCCATTATCTGTAGATGTGTTGTAAAAGAAGTTTTATTCCAGTTTTTCTGTGGATGCCCAGTGCTAATTTGATGCAAAAAAAACGTCATCCTACTTAAAGCTAAAATTAAAGTGAAAATAACTCACACACACCCGCACATTCTGATGAGTAGGCATGATAGCCTAAAGGGTCTGGTCCTGACTCAAACTTCCATGGCTGATTTGCTTAAGTAAGTGTGTGTGTGTGTGTGTGTGTGTGTATGACATAACCTTACTCATGTGCGGAGGCTGTGTACGAGTGCATCAGAGCCACGGCAGATCAGGAGGGAGCAGGCATGCAACTGCACTGCTCTGAGTGTGTCTCTGTGTGTGTATGAGGGTATGAGTGTGTGTGTGTGTGTGTGTGTGTGTGTGTGTGTGTGTGTGTGTACAGTAGCCATTCGACGCAGGATCCACCTTCACACACTGCTGTTATAAAATGGAATGGCATTGTATTTACACTGCAGACACATGTGAGCACAAACATGCTTACAAACTTAACAGTGATAATGCAATTGAAGGCATGGCAACAGGCTGCATTTGGAGATAAGGAGAAAACTGTGTAAATTAGATTGATTGCCAAACCGTTGTTTTGGAGAAAAGACTTGTTCACTGTTTGAAATTTTCTTCCTCAGTTCTGCACTGGAACTATGAGGCAAAAGCAGCTAATGAGTAATGGAAGCCTACACCTCATCATTTATGTAGTTTCTGACAAAATGACCTATCAATGAGCTACAAAAATGGGGAAAAGCATGTCATATTGCTGTCACATAATAGTAGTCTGTCTGTTCTGCCAATACTCTGAACCGTTTTCATACATAATACAGTTACAATGTTATACAGTTTGAGGCAAAGGTTTGACGCGGTTTAGGCATGCAGCTTGGATAATGCAGATTGGTGGGAAATCAGCCTCCATTATTTATCAACCACATTAATCTCACAGCAAACTCCAAAGGAAGCAAATGTCAGACACCAAACACACTGTTGGCTGATTGATTGCCTTTTTTATTTGTTTTGTTTTTGATGTCATGCCGCTTTAACACTTCAGCTTTTCCACACAGCAAATCTGCCTTTACGTCAAATATTTTTGGTTGGTTTGAGAAAAAAGAATGGGGATTAAAAGTGCCTGTGCAACTTTAGCTGTCTAAGTCTGAAAAAAAAACTCAGAGTAAGCTAACACTTGTGTGGCTTTTAAATTACATTAAAATTAAAATAAATTATATTAAAGGAACTACAGTATATATATTTACAGATCATTTTATATAAAATGACAACATGATACACAAATAAACGCAAGACCTGTTTAAAAGCTTAAAATGCAAAAAAGAACAAAAGCAACAATAATATAAGTAGTAGTAGTAGTAGTAGTAGTAGTAGTAGTAGTAGTAGTAGTAGTAGTATAGGTGGGCAACACTGGAATGTTCCAAAGAGGGGGAGTCTGTGACTAACCAACACAATGATTAATTTTCAGCTAGAGCATCATAAGACTTACTAATGTGTGGTGTATTTATTTACCAAAAAAGGCTCTTTGATGTGAGTCAAGTCCAAATGTTCACATAAAACAGCCAACTCAAGGAACCAACTTGTTTCTGAATGACACATCACTGCAGCTTAATGCATTAAGGGAGCTTAGCTGGGACCACACTATACATCCTTCCAAAATTTCTCTGCAATGGGACATTCCAGTGTGCAATGGAGTAAAGGGTCCTTCTCTATAATTCTGCTCTTTTGACTGTTCTCAGCATTTCATATAAGTTTAATGATCTGTAAAACTTGGAGACCATATAGCATGTCTTTAGTCCTGGTGTGTGCAGCTCCTGATGATGTGCATTACACTCCCTGGCTGGGTCGGTGTGTTTGGAATGAAGTACACTCACAAAGGCCTGCTTCATGCCCCATGCCACCCACAGAGGGAGTGAGAGAAAGAGTGAAGGAAATGGAGAGAGAAAGAGAAAATGAGCGAGAGATTTAGTGCAACTCGTGGGAAGGAACATAGTGTCTTCAAGGTCTCTCTTTTTTACTTCTTTATGTTCTCTATTTATTCATTGTAGCATTGTCTAGCTGTCTCTCAGCAACTGTTGTGGGATGTGTCAGCACGCAGTTTCTTTAAGGGAGGGCCCTCTGTTGTTCTGTCAACTTGAGATGCATATACCTCTCAATCACCAAGTGTGGTAGGCACCGCAGTTTGGGCCATGGCAAAAAAAGAAATGTGATGTTTTTGTTTGTTTGTGAAATGCAGATGAAGGATTTCTGCCAGAACTGTTGGCTTACACCCAATTACGTGGGTACATTTGCTTTAAAGGAAGTATTTTCAATTGAAAGAGCCCTGTGACAACGCTAAGGGCCTTCACTCCTATAAACTTGCTTGAATGACACAGAACAAATAAGTCAGAGCTAGCATGTAGCAGAGAGCCTGGCCAAACCATCACATCAGTGTCCTGATGGAGATAATGATGGCAGAGCTTTAGAGATTAATGTAATGCCAAAAGATGCCTGCAATTTGGAGATGTCTTGAAGATAGCTATATTTTGGAGATGCCTTGAAGATGCCTATATTTTGGAGATGCCTTGAAGATGCCTATATTTTGGACTATGTCTGTAACATGAACATCTTTACTTTTAGTATGCCGGACTACTTTTTCCTCCCACATAGCCCATACCTCTGATCTTTGCCACTCACATTTGATATGTTGCTTCTTTCTTTGAATCCCATTTGTATGCTTTTCAAGAAATAAGCTTGTGCAAACCCACAAGTCTTAGTTTCTGGCATGGCCATGGTAGAACAGGCCTCATTTGCACATTACAGCCTACAGTAAATCTGTGAATCACTATTGTGTGTTGTGGTGGATGGAAATCCTGTTGATATGTTACGACATATCTTTGGACACAGTGTGACAGAGTAGAAAAACCTCGGAATGTAATACAGATAGCCCTGCTTGCCTCTGTTCTGCAGGTTAAAGAGACACTTGTCCTTTTTTTTTCTCTCTCTCTCTCTCTCTCTATCTCTCCCTTATGCTCTTGCTCTCAAATTCTCTCCCCAGAGCAAGTGTGTGCCGAGCTGACCAGAGGGAGTTGGGAAGCAGGAGCTGAGGGGGTGTGGAGGGGGCGGGAGACTTTTCAAGGAACAATTTGTGTTCATATCTCTCCTCCATCTTCATATCAAGGACACCGCGCACCGCTGCGGCTGCCGTTACCATGGAGACCAGCCCTGGTTGCTATGGGTACTGGAGAGACTGTAGGTGATGATAGCGTTGCATGTGCCACGGGAGGTTGGATTTAACCTTTGACCTTACACGGGTTGGTTTTGAAAGAACCTGGGCTTGACCTATCCAGCCAACATAATCACACAGTTGGGACAGCATTCCGGAAGGTCGTTTTAGTGAGAGAACCACCAAAGCTCTCTAACCTGTTTAAACCATTAAATGATTTGACGACAGTGCACATAATAGCATTTATGTCAGTTTGATCAGTTTATGTCACCACACTGTGTGTAAAATACTAAATATAGGGCTACAACAAATATTAGATGATATAGTAATTAAAATTCAAGGTACAATACATAAATGTTACTGTTTTATGAACCAACGCATTCCATGGGGAAAAGCACAGCTGCCAGTTATGCACACCAGACTCAGCAGAGATTGCAATTTGCACATCTTCTGAGAGTCTCACACTTTGAGACTTTAATTCCTGCTACGGCCCAATACAGTTTTCCTCTGTTCTGGTTCTGAATTGGTAACCACCCTAAGTCTACTGTTATTAAATCCTCCTGAGCATTTGACATGCAGAAGGGACCAGAATACAGCGCCATCTAGAAATATTTATCTAGTTGTAAATATCACACTCACTCATCACTCATGCAAACGCACTAAGCCATTGTTATCTGAAAATTGGCATTAGCTCTTGGCCGGAAAACCACTTGAAAGCTGTAAATTCCTTTGAACAAATCATACTATAACCATTCAGGTGTGACAACAGAATCCACAGACAGGTGCTGAAGCCCTTGCTTTTGCTCATATTTCCCTGGCATTAGCCTTCACCATTACCAATCACGTCCCATTTCACTTTGTGGCAGCCATCACTGCAGGGCTCATGACAGCTGGAATTGATACTAGAATTGCCTTTGCCCGCGTCCTTTCTCACATCAAAAACATTCTTGAAGATTCGGCTTCAAGAACTATTCAGGTCTGTGTGGAAATCCCTCACATTACTTTTATTAATTTATTTATTGCTGAATCCTTTTTGTATTCATGGGCAGTAGGTAAGGCAGACAGGACTGGAGCTATTTTGCTGTGTAGGGACATTAAAATGGGGAAGGTGTCCCTACATGTTCCTAAGAGATAAGACTCTCCGTCTAATATGCAGCAGTGTGTCTAAATCATAAAGGACTTAGGGGCGGCTTCACAGTGCTATCCCATATCCCAGTGGTCTACCCACCATCCTTCCAGAAATAGCCCTCTTCCCATGCTGGTCAAGACAAGAAGGAGGTGTGTGTGTTTGTGTGTGCGTGCGTGTGTGTGTATGTGCATGTGTGTATTTCATTCAGTTGATCTACCTACATACATGACCTACACTGTTAAAAAATGGTTTGTCCACTTAACTTATAATGGACAAAATATTTTTTAACAGTAAAATACAAACAAATAAATACATACATGTATAGATTAATACTTACACCAAGCAATTGAGCTGTTTTTGTTCAACTTAATGATTTACTTTGTAAAAAGAATATTTTCTATCAGTTCAAACCTCAGAATCACTTCAAATCAAGTTCTGCCCTGTTTCATTTTTCAGAGTAAAACCAACACACATGGTTTTCACAGAGTAATATAAAAAGTAATTATAAGATTTTTTACAAGCAACCTATGCAGTGCTTTTATAAATGAAAAAGTACCTACACCATGGTGTAAAGCTGTAACATCATGTCAAAAATGGCATGAGGTCACAGCCTGAATCATAGGTGGGGATAGTTGTACCATTCACTTGAATAGACTGGTTGGGCTTTCCCACCTGAATACATAAAAATATTTGCATCAAAATACTTATGATGAATGTAAAGTGACTTAAATGCTGACAATTGTTTTTCATATATTTATTTGAATGAACTTCTCTAATTGTTTGCATTGGGCGATATAAATGTAACACTGTGTAAAACCTGACCTCGCCATGTGGAGACAGTTCTTAAGCCTGGCTAGCTTTCGCTGTGATAAGAACTTGTGGCGTTAAAGAGAGTTGGAAAAAAATTACTTTTATCATCCTGAAACAATGTGAATCTTCAAGGTGAATGTCAGGAAATGTCTGTCAGCTGTCAAAATTCTCAGATGACATTGCTATGGTAATATGAGAAGATGGCAAAAATCACATCTGACCTGAATCTGTTTGACAACATAAAAATCTGTGTTACATTTACCCTGCATTATGCTCTTCCCCAGTGCTGCCTTACAGAGTATTTTCGCTGGATCCCCTCTCTCCACTCATTTAAGCTAGAGTGTTGCCAAGAGACACCAGTGCATAAAAACAACTGAATTGACATTATTTGAAAGAATAGATAAAAACCTGGCATTGTTAAGTTGATGTTATGACAACTTTCTGCGAGTTGTTCTTTCCCTCGTGCGTTCAAACTCAGCACAAGCTGGCACAGCTGGCCAGGCTGCAGCTCCGAATGAAGGAACAACTAATTACAAAAAGTGGGAGACTAATTAAATCCTACATGGAGTGCATACTAAAGCTGCTGTTTTACAGTGTTAACAAAGTATCCAACAATATTAATTGCATTTCTAGGTTCACTCATCATCACATCTCTCAGAAAAGCTCCCGCAACCCAACCCAACTTTTTCAAAGCCGCCTCTGCCTGTGGAGTTGCTGAAGGTAGGCCAGCGCCTGATTCCTGCCTGCATTTAAGCAGTACGCTCTGTACTTTGATGGTGTAATTATGATATACAGGTCAGCGTGCTTTAGTGATGTGCACATTTTATGTGCAACCTTATCCAAGCCCCCAGACATCTTCCAGCACAAGTTTACCTCCAGCTTCGCCGCCATGCTGTTTCAGGAATAGATTTATTGTGCTGCTAGTGATGCACTTATAATTAATTCATGTTTCGTTGCACACTTTTATTTAAATGCTGAGCAGCACGAAAGCCGTGTAGATATCTGATCCCATCTAATGCTTGCTTTGACTGCCTGAGATTTAGTCGCAGAGAAAAGTGAGTTGCTTCATGACATACTTCATTCCTTCTATGACTTTTTATCCCCCTCCCCAATGAAAAAAAGAAGACAACTCTAGAAATAAAAGCGGTTCACTTACAGTTGTAAATCTATGCTGGGCGTAGTGACTTTGACCTTTGCTTTATTGAAAAAAGTAAAATATTTCAGCAGTGAAAGAGAAATGTATTTATGTCATGGAAGTGTATTGCATAATTGACCTTATTCATTTCTCATCAGAATGCAGGCTTTAGAAACTGCATTATTCAGCTCCAAAAGCCTAACACAAAATCTCCTGTAACAATCGCTAGCACAAGCAACCAAGCTGAGAGAGAGAGAGAGAGAGAAAGAGAGAGAGAGAGAGAGATAGAGTACAGTGAGTGATATAGTGCAGTGGCATTTTGTCCGTTTCAGAAGCAGCCATTAAACCGTTCTCTCATTAAACAGCAAATTCAGCCATTATGTTACAATTCATGAGCTTAATAGTCGGCAGTTTAAAGCCTCGCTGGCAACATCTCACATTCATTACCATGACCATTTGTTTGTGGCCTGTTTCACCTCATTTTTTTAAAGCAGTGGCATAAAGCTAGAACGTGTAACACCGTAAAGGCAAATTTTGTTTGTGCGTGCCCACATTATTCTTATTCTTACAGCTGCTTATGAATCACATTGTTAGGCGTAAGGAAATGAAAGTAGGTTTCCTGTAATTACTCCCATTACACTCCACCCTTCTCCGACAGCACCTAAATGCAGAGTGTGTGGGTATATGTGTCCAAGTGTGTGTTGGTCTTTTATATCCCCAAAAACCTTAATTTACTTAAATATGTCTGGACAGTTCTTGGCTATGTTATACTTTTATGCCTCAGCGGCCCTGAATGGGGGTTTAAGTAAGCTGGAAGAAAATATGTATTACAGCAAGTGAAATCATCTTAAATCTAGTCAATGGCTATAATATCTCTCATTATGAGCTTGTTCTAAAAATATTATACCTATGTTCTACATATTTCTGATTTGTACTTGTCTGAAGTAACTGTATGCAGTTAAATCATACTATTGCTATTGCTAGATATTTTTGCCTCTTTAAAACAGTAATTCTTAAAGCAAATAAATGTATCTGATAAAAGTAAAAGTAAAGTAATATGTCAGTGGAATAACACACTACATGGAATTACTTACAACCCAAAAAACACATCTAGAAATAGACTGAATAATCTTATAATATTCTTACAGCAATCTCACAATGAGAAATTCTAGATTTGTGACGATGTCACACTATCATCACAGATCTGTGGCAGCTCATTTGCTTGGCTGGATAAGTGAACAAGGACATGTTAGCTAGGTAATTATTAAATTGCTGATCCAGCTCATCAACTGATTATGAAACCTTTAATTAGCTGGGTCAGGTGTGCGGGGCAGGAAATAGTTGGGAATAATTGAACTCTTCCCTGCCTCAGAACTCCTGATCCAGCTCATTAGAGAGCTTGATAATGGATCCCCAGGAGCAGGATTAAGAAATGCAGTTCTAGGCTAAAATAAACAATTAAATGGATTTTTGTGCTTATGCAATGTCCAGTAAACATTACCGGTATGAGTGGTTTACTTCAAAATGACTTTATGTTCATATTTAAAAATGCCCTTTTTTTTAAAAATCTGAGTGCCTGTCCCCTAAAAGTCCCAAGGCCACGCTGAAGGCAAACTATGAAGCAAGTACATTGCAGTCCTATGCATCTTTGTTGAACATCCTACCTAAGCAATTACACAGCACTGTATGACACTCGTTGCTTTGAAAGGCCCAGTAGGCAAGGTCACCGCTGAGAGCCATGTGCTTCAGGAGAGCAGCAATAAAACAGGAGAGCTTCTCCACAGAAATGTTCAATCAATAGCACACCTATCATCACCATTTCAAAGGCAAACTGCAGCGGTCTAGGGAGATGGGGTGCATTCGTGTAACCCGGTTCGTGCAGTTCAGTACTGTTTGCTCTGGCTCAGCGAGAGATTGTGTTCATTTTAAGTCATTTGGCAGAATGTTTTTTTGGATTTTTTTTTTTTTGCTGCCCTCACTAGAAAATGTAGCTGAGCTTTCTGGCAAGAAATCATGAAACATTTACTATTCATAAATTAAAGATGCTGTACGCCATGTGAAAAAGTTCCAAACTTTCTGTATCCCCTTCAAGGAGCAAATAAAGGTCAGACACAAAAGCGTAAGAACACAGTAAAACAATAAATGGTTTTCTTCATCACCAGATCTTGCATTTAGCTCATGCTATTGGCTATTCGGCTAACTGCTTTCCCGACCCTGCCACCTGGGCACGGTGTGGGCGCATGCACTGCAAGATTAGTGCTCTCATAATTTGCCTCTTTGTGTTTTTTTATATAAGGTGCCTTCATTAGCCTCTGGATTTCCCACATAGAGGAGTATACTCATGATTTACACCCCGGTAGCCTTGGAGCCCAGTGGTTACTGACCTTTATCTGAAGAGTGTTAAATTCCAGCCAGCTCAGCAGAAGCCTCAGCCAGCTAGCTCAGATTCCAAATTGGATAAATGAGAGCCAACATTTGTTAGTTAAACAGCTAAAGCAGTTGGTAAGCATCAGGACTTATTTAGCAGCCTGTTTAGAAATGTTGCTTAATATGCATTTTAGAACTTTCTTCTGTTGTTGCCTCAATATAGGAGCAATTATTGCGGTTAAATGGTGAAATAATCATAGAAATAGATTTGCTAAAAGTGTAGCTGTACATTAGAGATCAACTCACAACCATGAACGAACCCATATTTCTGATGAAACATCTAAGGAAATCACACCTGGAGCTCCAGGTAAGCAGTCAGGATTCCCATTCCCACTCTACCGATTTCTTTTTGGATAGTACTTTCAGTTGTAACATGAAACCTTATTCTTTTTCCCTGGACTACACTTACACATTTTCTCTCCAAATTTAGAACATGTTAGACGTATGTTTTCACTTTTTTATGCCCAATTCCATTTTCACTCATATGAGCTTAATAGGAATATGTAATAATTAGAATGATATAACTAATAGTACCAGATACTTTGATTAGATACCTGGACCACTGAATTCAGCTACTGTAAGATTCAGGAGTCCGGTTGCACACACAGCTTATACAGAAAACAAGCATTAGAAAGTCATTAGAACAGGATGCTAAGGAGCAGCCACACATGAGCTGATGGAACACCTTTTGGATTGAGTAGAGTTTGTGAAGTAGAACCAATCATTTTGGTATCTGACTTCAATAATGCTCTTGTGACTGAATGGCATCAAATCTTCGCAGCAATGTCCCAACATTTAATGTAAATCCCTCCTCCCCAGAAGAATAGAATATCTGTAGTAATTCTCTTGATTTCTGATGGAACATTGGATGAGCAGGCGTCTTCAAACATGTATTCTGTGTAAATACAATTGTTTAATACTTTCAACATTAATATATTTACAAGAAGAATAAGAAGAATGAGAATAGAAATAACAGATAACTATTTAATAATCAATCTATTATCCTTAGATAAGCAATCAGTCCTTTTTAAGATTACTTTTTAATACTGTCTGACTTGCTTAATGCATCTCAGTGACGTTCTTCCAACATTTTTTACATGTTCAGCACGACTTGGAACAAGCTCCAACAGTTTTACTGTTCAATGCTTATGAGTAATACACATGACAGTGAAGGCTCCTTTATGAAAGCCTGTCTCGCCTTTTCAGTTAGATGGTTTTACAAAGATGAAAAGTGAGCATTTATGTCTGATTTTCTGTAATAGTATATAAAGGATGCTTGAAGCCCATTAAATTGTTCTTTTTACAAGTAGCATTGTGTCTGCTGCTTTGTCATTGTGTCTGACACTGCAGGATAATCTGTGCAATAGTTCATGAGACTCAACAATGTATGACTTGTACATACAGACAAAGGAACCAGTTTCTGTCAGTCTGTCTGAACAAAGGAGGCGGTCTCCATCAGTTTACACGGAAACTACAGTGACTAAAAGCCTAATTGTGTGTCTTTCATTGGCTGACAGGGTATCAGAGAGTATCAGTGTTTCTTGCTGTTGTTTATAGAGAAAGTGGAACTCATAAAAGTAGTCCATTTAAATTTATTAATTGCCTTTCTTAAACTGTAGTGGATTACTTGACTTCTTCTTAAAAAGTAATCTGCACCAATTAGAAAGCACAAGAATGATAAAAAGAAGTCCTTTCAGTAAATTTTCACAAGCTGTGTGTGTGTGTTTTATGCTGATGACACACAACTTATTCTCTCCTTTCCTTCCAGTGACAACCAGGCCTCGACCCGCATCTCAGACTGTCTGGTCGACATCTCCTCTTGGATGGCGGCCCACCACCTCAAGCTGAACCCCAGCAAGACCGAGCTCCTCGTCATCAAAGGCAGT
>JBBPCX010000018.1:9785618-9806784 GCA_037974365.1 Hydrocynus forskahlii | reverse complement strand
TTGGTTTTTCTTGTACCGTATATCTTTCTCTCTCTCTCTCTCTCTCTCTCTCTCTCTCTCTCTCTCTCTCTCTCTCTCTCCTGTTATATCATCTCTCTTTCCTCAAACAGTTCCTGAAGAGTGCCACTGTGACATTAAAATTGAAAGTTTTGCTCTTGTGGAAGGTGTGTTGATTGAGTTGCATTCTGGTACATTTAACCATTTTTGCCTCTTGACTGGTTCCTTTTGCAATCCTCATGCTGTAAGACCAACACTAAAAATACTGTTCAGAAAAAATCTTTCTATAAGGTTTGGGCATATCTTAAAGACCAAGATCCTGTTCCAAATAAGAGTGTATTTTTCTGCTAAATTCTACTTTCATTTGCCCCTCATTACATCTCATCTGTGATGTCTCAAAGTGAATCATGTTTATCCTGTTGCTGGAATGACTCTGTGTATTTGTTCTGATTATCCACCTTTAGCTGTGTAATTTGAGGTCGAAGGATTTTTCCAAATTAATATTAGTGTGTCTACTTGCAGTTATGTCAAACAATAGAAATGACAATATATGGTTTTTAAATTATTTCATTAATTTAAGTAGAGGATTAACTGCTGTATGGCTTTATCTCCTCATGCAGACTAATAATGTTGCTTGTATAAAGAGTGCATCCCTTCTGCCAGCCACGCATGCATAAAAACATCAAGGACCACAGCAAGGTTCTAATAATAAACTTTATGCATTGTGTGCAACATGTGAGCTAAACTTCAAGGTTCTGGTTTTACTGTTTAGTATTTTAAACATTCTTTTTAATCTCGAAGTTTCATAGTATTGAAGCATAACATGAGATGAATTGTTGGTACTCACTAACTTGTATCAAATATTTGATGTTCCCTGTGCAATCTCTTCCCCCCACAGAATATTTCTCTGAAGCCTATCACAGATGTATATCCTCAGGTTTAATCAGGGTCTGTGATCTTCTCTGTACTGGGCTGGAAAGTGACCCCAATTGCCAATTAATTCATGATAAAAGATATTTTAGAAATTTTTTTCTCATTTTGTTCTCCACCTGCAGAGTAATCCCTGAAACATGTGGTCATTAATATCTGAACTGCAACCACTTCAAAATGAAATTGCACTGAAAATGTTAAAGTGGAAGAGACCATGCTTGCTCATAACTGCAGAATACTGATCTTGATTAAACCTGATGTAAATTTGTAAACATTCTGCCCATACACAACCACGCTTGGGTAGAAAAGTCAAGTATTTGGTATTAGTTAGTAATCAAGTCAACGTAAACATAAGTCAGTACTAGTTTTAAAGTACCAATTCATTCCATGCTACAAAAGCTCTTCTCAGTAGTAGTTTGTTATTCTTGATTCTTCTTCAAGAAACAAGCAACTAGCGTTTAACTTCACCATGATGTTTGCAAAATTATTCTGCAGTTTGTTTAGCAGTATCAGTAGTATATGTCAACAATAACATTTTGGAATATGGGAACATTATAAAGTGTCTTTTTAATTTATTTATTCATTTATGTATGTATTTATTTAAGTCTTTGTTTTTGAGTTATTTGTGTAATTTTCACAGCATGTTGTTTTCATGAGAAAATTTAACTTTGCTTTTTAAAGCTCTAACAACATCAAAGCTGAGAAGGGAGCCCATTATACTTAAATGTGGATTCCTAGGCTACAGTTTACCCTCATGAGGTTTGTGTTTTTTCCTGTGGCTGTCTGTCAATGAGCTTCGTTAATATTAAATAATATAAGTGAGCTTTCTTTATTTAAATAATATAAATGACTATATATAAATATAGTTTATTCAACAGAGAGTTTGCACAGTGTGAGGTCTCCAGCTCAGCTGACCAATACAGCCTCTCACTTTAAAGTCTGCTGATATACTGTATAAATGGTCTACAGGACAGTAAACAAGAGGAATCAACAGCTAAATGGCTGCCAGAGGTTTTCTCCTGTATGTTAAAATTGTACTGAACAAAAACTACAGGGTCAGTATGTTGTTTTGAAAGTGTGTGGACATGCTGCGAAGATCACATAGTAAGGGCTTTATGAAATTATGCTTGTAAGCTGAAAGCACAGTAATCCACTTGCACAGCACAGAACACAATAATTAAGACACAGCTTTATTTGTTTATCATAAGGTTAGCTCCATTTTCTAAAAACTTAATGTCAGGAAGAAAAGAAAAGTCTGTTTTGTTTTTATGAGATCTCAGGAGAATTACCCCATTATCTTGGATAAACAAGATTTGTCATGTTGTGAAATAACTTGAGGTCTCAATAAAGCATCAGGCAGATCAATAATTGGGTATAATGATTCACATAAGATGCAGATCCTTTTAATTATGGATCCACCACCATGTTTCAAGCAAGCAGCAAGTATTGTGAATGGAAAACATGCATTGACCTTTCCATCGCATCTAAATACAGAGAGAGATGCTTCATCATACCATATTATCTTTTAAAAACAATAATTTAAGCTCAATTTAATTCAGTTCAGTTCACGTTTATTTGTTTATCACTTTTTACAACCAAAATTGTCACCGCACGGCTTTACATAGTCCAGGTCCAAGCCCCTAGTGAGCAAGCCAAAGGTGACACTCCACCATTAACAAACATGAGGAGTGGCAGGACGACAGCACCAGCATCCCAGTTTACTTGAATTCTCTGTCCAGCTGTGAGTGGACATGCAACTCATATGGTGGTTAGTTTGTCTTTACCATGTATATGCGCAGTCATGTCTGCCAGAGGAAAGTCTTTGTGTGCAACTTTGAGAGCATCATTATGTCTTTATGTTATTCAGTCACATGGTCTGGACAGTATAAGGAAAGTTCAGCTGGCATGCAAAAATAAAAAGCTTTCCTGCACTTCTCAGAGCCCTCTCCAATTATCAATGGCATGCTTTGAGTGGCTTAATGAGCCCTCAAGGCTATGACACTTTTAAATGAGTTTGTCAGTACACTACTCTTTGCAGGGAAGTACATCAGTTTCATCGTTCCCCAATCTCCCTATGTGTCAAATCAGCTTTCATTGTATGTCATTGTCTCTGACTAAAATTCATAGATTTTTTTTTACTGCACCAGACTTTGGAAGGGCCACTGGGCTATGTTCATTTAGTCAAAATGGCGCCAATCAGATTCACTTGCCTACGTGTGACAGATCACTTTTTTCAAAGCCGTGTGAATGCAATTATCCACCCTTTTGCAAATCAGATCTGTGCCTCTAGTCTTTCCAATTTGTGACCATATAACATGAAGAAGAACAGATCTGAAGGACATATTATATGTCATCTTCTAGTGTTTGCAGCATGACAGCAACAGCTAATTAGAAGTTAGTGCCTGTAACAGCAGCAAAAGCAATGCATCTGACTTTTTTCATTTGCTTGCTCATTCATTAGTTCCTCATGGGACATGTGGATTATTGGATGCACACATGCAGTTTGCAGGGCTGAGGAACTGTGTGTTCACACTAATGATGGATATGGATCACTTACAAACACCATTAGCTCAGAAAGCAAAAAATGTAAGGTGAGCAACTTGGTTTGCAATGTGAACACAGCCAATATGACCTAGCAGGTCAATATGATGTGCCAGCATGAGACAACAAGGGTTAACAGTGGTAAGAAAATGTCTAGGGAAGATGTGTTATATGTATTATTCATCATAACACAATGTCCCCTGATGTCTTTAATTCCAGTTCAATAATTCAAGTTCAACCTTGGAAAGTGGTTGTAGAGACCTGAAGTGGTCTTGTAATCATTACCATCTGTGTTGCCCACTCTCCCAAGAAATTGGATTAAATTTTACATCACCTTTCACGGACGGAGAAACAATTTCATACTAGATCAATTGTCTGTTGTCTAAAATCAGTATGAGATCAGGGGATTTCAAGCAGTTAAGGACAACAATTAATCGATGGGCAGAAGGTGAAGGCGAAGAGGCAGGGATTTACACCACTGAGCGTGTGCTCAGGTGGGAATTTGTCTGTCAATCTTATCGATAAACTCAAAAAGGCCTGTTGTCTTGTTTCACTGAGCTGGCCCTTACTGCACCTGGCGTATATTCCCGGTCTGTTGGTAACAGCCATCACAGCTGAGGGAAGCATTTCAGTCGTTTAAATCTAATACCAACATATGAAGGTGGACATTTTGCTTCTGATTTCAGAGCCATGCCTTGTGAAATTGCTTCGTGTTTTCCCCTGAGTTAATTTAATCTGAGAGCTTCCCTTTCCTGCTGGCCAGTTCGATTTAGGCAAGTTTGGAGAGCTCTTTAACTCCACTTTAGATTCAGTTGAGAGGACAGCATGCCACTAACCAGCTGTGAGCTAAAACGTTCACTTGTTTGCTGTTATGTGGCACAACAACCGAGAGCCTGATGCCTTCTACTATCTTAATACAGGCATTGCAGCAAAACCTGTGCAGCAAATAAGGATTCTGAGCTAGAAGTAATTGAGCTAGAAGTAATTGTCCATCATCAAAGCTCTAACAGATTTACTCTTTGTGGGTGAAATGCACCAACCAGCCACAACATTAAAGCCACTGACAGGTGAAGTGAATAACATTGACGAATAACATCTCGTTACAATGGCATCTGTCAAGGTGTGGGATATATTAGGCAGCAAGTGAAAAGTCAGTTTTTGAAGCTGACATGTTGGAAGCAGGAAAAATGGGCAGGTGTAAGGATCTGAGTGACTTTGACGAGGGCCAAATTGTGATGGCTGGATGACTGGGCAAGAGCATCTCTAAAACTGCAGGTCTTGTGGGGTGTTAGCACCTTGTGGTTAGTACCTACCAAAAATAGTCTGGCAACAGGGCCATGGGCACCCAAGGCTCATTGATACAAGTGGGCAGCGAAGGCTAGCCTGTCTGGTATGATGCCATAGGAGAGCTACTGTAGCATAAATTGCTGGCAATGCTGGTAATCCTGGCATCACAGCTTTCTGCATATGGGTTTGTATAGCTGCAAGCCGGTGAAAGAACTCATACTGATCCCTGTCCACTGGGCATGTGAGCATCAAAACTGGACCATGGAGCAGTAGACAAAAGTAGACAGGTCTGATGAATTACACTTCCTTTTACTTTACGTGGGCAGCTGTCTGCGTGTGTATGTATACTTGAGAACAAATTGGCACCAGGATGCTATATGAAAGGAAGAAAATCCACTGGAGGTGGCATTGATGCTTGGGGAAGTGTTCTGCTGGAAACCTTTGGGGGCTGGCATTTATGTGGATGTTAACAGACCACCTGCCTAAGTGCTGTTGCAAACCAAATACATACCTTCATAACAACGGTCTTCCTTAATGGCAGTGGCCTCTTTCAGCAGGACGATGTATTTTGCCATACTGCTACAGTTGTATAGGAATGGTTTGAGGAACAACAGTTGAAGGTGTTGACTTGGCCTCCAATTTTTCCATATCTTAGTCTAATCCAGTATCTGTGGGATGAGCTAGACAGAGTAGTCTGCCCCCTCCTTACAACTTGCAGAACCCATGGGATCTTCTGCTAATGTCTTGGTGCCACAGTGCCCATCCAGGGCTCTTGTAAAGTCCATCCTTCAACCAGTCAGGGCTAATTTGGTGGCACAAGGGGGACCTACACAATATTAGGCAGGTAGTTTTAATGTTATAGTTGATAGACAGGGGTGGCTGATAGAATTTAGTTAATAGGACTAAGCCCTCTCTCTCTTTCCAAGAATAGAATTTCAAAATGAATTTCTGGCATTCACCTGGCTGAATTTGCTGTTAACAAATGTATTATTTTGGACTTCTGTGGACCTATGAACCATAGCACTGCCAACAGGTTTAGGGAAAAATACAGCCCAGAATAAAATATACCTATTGTTAACCATCTGGCTAGATAATGTTAATGATTGGCTTATTTAGTTAGATAGTATTGTCTCAACTAGCTAGCAGGGTAAAGTGTGAGTAACTTCATGTTTCTGAGCCATCTCACGCACTATTGCATTTTCTCATTATAGAAGTGTCTCTTTAAAGCCACCATAGTTCTTTTTGTTATACGAGATCATTATGATGCATAAAAGCACAAAAGGAAAAGGCAGAAAAACACTGACTCCCTGAAGTCATTGACTCCTTGAAGACTGAAGTCAAATCATGTAAGTGAAGTTATAATGAGATGAACTTGTTATGCGTAACTTGCTACCTAATTTGTTTGAGCTTGGTAATTATTAATTAAGTAATAATGGATGACTCAGTGTTAAATTGGCTGAAAATAATGCATGTTTGACCATGGTTTTGTTGTTTTACAGTACATGAAAAGATGATTCAAGAGCACAAAAAAAATCTGAATACTTAAAATACTTAAATACTTAAAATACTTAATAGTAGGTCATGATGGTGAATGTAGTATGTTATAGTGTGACAAACGGTGAATGTTAAAACCTGGTAATATTTACATACGTTTGATGGAAAGTAAACATAGAAATGCAGAAAGTGTCTTATGATTTGGTATTTCTTCAGTGGGAAGATTACTTGGCTCCTACAGACTCCTCCATACTTTTAAAAAGATTGATTTACCCATGTGCAAAAGTATGATTCATTATGCTTTAATCCAAGTCAGATGTGAACAGTTCTAGATCCTAATAAATTATCCGATCCTTCAAATGACTCAGGATGTTGTGCTGACTTTCAAAAGCAACGGCCTCATCCATGCAGCTGAATGAGAATCTGAAACTAAAGATAATTGACTCAGCAAGAGAAGACTATAAAATGTATCTAAACACTTGCTCGGAATTTACACTGTCTGAAATGTCATTAAGAAGACAGATAAGGAGATAAGGGGAACTGCTGAAGACAAGACAAGATCTGGACGACTAAGAAGCATCTCTGTAATGAACTGGTCATGTATGGAAAGCAAAATCCCCACATCACCGCCAAGGACCCACAGGAAGACTGTCACAGGAATTGTAAGGCCACACCACAATGTTGTTGCACAAACATTATCATGGAAAGGTCACCAGATGGTAACCTTAACAATGATCTCATCACAAAATCAATGTCTGAAGCATGTAACACAACATTACATGACCTTTGTGCTATGGTCTAATGAAATAATAATTTACCTCTTATAATCACCAATGGTATGTTTGAAAAAAACTGAAAAACATTCCAATAAAATAATGCCATGCCAGTTATCTATCTATATCTATATATGTATATTATTGCTGGACAACGGTTACATTTTTAAATTGCAATTAATCGTATGATGATCGCATTGTTATACGCAAAATTCAATTAATGGTTTCAAAAGTACTGTATTTTGCACTTTTATTTTTAAAGTACTGCTATATGAACAAATGTGCAATAACATTTGTTTTGCAAACACTTGAAACAAATAAGGAGCTTTTTAACAGCAGTGTTCCCTTTAACACAGTTACACATCTGCAGGTGGGGGTTGTGGTGCGCACTGAGGTCTGTGTCTCAGCGTGGTTGGGGGGAGGGGCGGTCAGGGGGGTTGTAGGGGGGTATGAAGTCACAAATTAGGTACGCATTTGCATATTACCGTTTATAAAAAATGATTCAGAAATGCAGAATATTTAATATTATTCCACGTGGAATTGGCTCATCTTCCTTTCACACAGAAAATCAACAGAATGTCTAATTTTCCCGAAGGTAATCAAACTGTCACATACACCTGTAGAGACACTGATAGATAAAGGTAGCGATTTGGTTGTAAAATGCAAAAGTATTCTTTTAAGGAAATAGTTACTATCACTATCCCCATCTTTGGCATTACAGGAAAAGCCCTTTCAGAAGTCCTTGTCTAAAGTATCTACTCTTATCACATCACTTGACAGGTTTTTTCTGACTGAATGCACTTACCCATGGACCTCTCTCTTAGTGTCAGACAATCTAGTGACTCATGCCAGTCTATGATGTGAAATAGGTGCACTACATTACAGTCTGCTCTTACAGCATTATGCAAAGGCTCTTTCAGCTACTTACCATATCAAATGTGAGAATCACACTGACGAATGCAGCACTGGGCCACTCAAGAATTGCATTTTATGTAATTCTGGCTGACATCATATGTGCGAGTGGGTGAAACCCTGTTAGGCTTTAAAATAATTTTGAAGAAGCCAGGAGGCCTCCACACAACCTCTGAAGGTGTGCTGTTGTATTTGGCACCAAGTTTTGTAAGGTTTGAGGTGGGGACTGGATTGGAAAAGTTCGTCCAGCACACCCCAAAGATGATCGGGGGAATTCGAAGGCAAAGTCAATACTTTGAAATTGTTGTCATGTCCCTATTCCAAGACAATTATTTGCAGTGTGGCAGCGTACTATATCTTGTTGATAGAAACCACTACCATTAGGGCATGTTTAGGTAGGTTGCACATGTCAAAATAACATCCACATGAATGCCAGCCTCAAGATTTCCAGCAGAACATTACCTACAGCATCCCACAGAAGGCTGCCAGTGCAGACAACATTCCTGGAATGCACAGAGGATGTGCAGACCAGCTGGCAGATGTCCTCACAGCCATATTCAATATCTCTCTGAGCACCACTATCATTCCAACTTGCTTCAAAGCCACGACCATCAATCCAGTGCCAAAGAAGTCATCAAAGACACCCCCATTCCACAGCATCTGATGGGAAAGCTAAGACTGCTGGATCTGACACCCTCCCTCGTCAGCTGGATCAAGGAATTCTTACCACACTAAGCACAGGGCCCCCCTAGAGTTCTGCTTTCCACAAGATTTTGGAGTGTTTCTGTGGGAATTTGTGCTCATTAACTCTGTAGAGCATTCATGAGGTCAGGAACTGATGTTGGCTCACAATCTCCATTCCAGTTCATCCCAAAGGTGTTGGATGAGGTTGAGGGCAGGGCTCTGTGCGGGCCAGTCAAGTTGTTCCACACCGAAATCATCCAAACATGGTGCAGCTGGTAGCCTGGTGGTTAGGGAGTCCACCCTGTGATCAGAGTGATCACACTGCTCCCCGAGTGCTGTGTTCCTGGCTGCCCGCTGCTTCACTTGGTAAATGGGTTAAATGCAGAGGAAGAATTTCACATTTGTTCACACTGTGTGCTGTGGTGTGTTCACATATGACAGAATGTTCACTTTTTTCATGTGCTTTGTGCACTGGGGTACAGTCATGCTGGAATAGAAAAGGTTCTTCCCAAAACTGGGTCCACAAAGTTGGAAGTAATGTCTTAGCATGCAGGTCTGTGAGTGAGAGGGGCGTGAGGTCATGCAGTGGGTAGAGGGTAGTGAGGTCAAGAATGTGGTGAAGGGAGGTCAAGCAGGGCTTGTGGAACAGGGGGGCAAGGTCCCTCTTTCCGAGGAGAAGTGAGGAACATTATCTCCGTCATGACATCCACCCAAAGAGAAACTGAAAACAGAAGTCCTCAAATGTGTAGACACCCTTCACCCTTCTTGATTCTTTAGACCCTCGCAGGTATATTAAAAAAGAAATTAAAATCCCCGAAAAACCAAAAGTGAGATAATCACTTTTAATGACTCCATTGCATGGTGTGTTGTATCAGCAGGGAGCCAAGCAGAGCAGTTTATAGAGGTTTAAAGCAATGGCATTTTATTTAAGAACCATTTTAACAGCCACTACCCCATACAAACAACATTATTTGTTGTAATACAGCAAAAATTACAAGATAAAAGTTAATAAATAACAATATTGTAATTATAATAAATAATAGTATTGTGCTAATATTGACCACACACATATATAATATATATTACAAAAAAATAAATAAATAAGAAAACCTCTTATCTGATAATAATCCCAAAGAATAACAAAGACACCTACAGCAGAATAATTCTGTTTACATTAATGATAATATCAAGCAGATAATTAGTCAATTGTAGGTTCATTTTGGGTCATTACAATTAAATGTTGTCCTACACTTAGTATTTCAGTCCATCAATTTCTAAAGCTGGTTGTAAGACCAGAGAGATTTCAATATAGGTATTGCTAAAATACTGTTTTGGTTTTGTTTGAAAATGCCTAAGCTAAAATATATAATGAGCTCTTGTTGCATGACAAATAATTCTCAAAGCAATGAACGGATGATTCGCTTTCTGAGCATGCAACATGAGCAGGGCCTGTGTGTATTCACATTTGTGAGCACATTTGTGGGTGTTTTTTTCCAAGCACTGTACATGATGTGTTTATGCCTTGAATCTCCCTCTCTACCTTTTGTCCGGGAATCTTTCTTCCCTAGATGATATCAGCTTAATCCCCAGTGCTGCTATCCAGACAACAACCTGTATTACTTATTTATTATGGTCAGCTTCAATTACCCGGCCAAGGAGCAGGAGATATATATCACTGAGGGTCCAGGAATATGTTTCAAGGACAATTATTTTTTATGCAGCCGAGTCCAATCCATCTGCATAAGAGTCAGACGCAAAGTTTGACAGTGCTGTCCTTCAGCAAGCGTCTGTAGCCGCTGTCACCTTTTGACATAATTTCCACTTGGTTTATAACATCAGTCATAAAATCCTCGTTAAGGCCTTGAGCAGAGCTGGTGAATAAGCAGCATCTGAGAGCAGAGAGCAGGGCTGCTCTGACTGCACTCGCCATGACGCGTGCCTGGCCCCCCTCTAAAAGCAGCATCGTTAGGAAGCACTCAAGATCGATCATCAGAAATCGTCATCGCATTTACATCTCTGGCTAAAAACAGAGATGCGTGATGAATGCGAAGTTGTCGGTGCAGGAATGAGGGAGTTGTGTGAGGCCCTCTCCAGTCCTTTAGCTCGTAGCGGTTCTATTAGTATTGCCCCTTGTGCCACATCTATTTTCGAAAATTAGTCATCATGTTGCAAATAATGCTGAGAACAATCTGCAAAGAAACCAGCGTTGCACAACGCCTTTAGATAATCATGTCTTTGAGTTTGCCTTTCTCTGCTTTACTGAAGGAGAAATTAATCATTTAATTAGCAATGGAAAACAAAATGTACAGAGTGAGAAATAGCAGTGCTGGTACAGGGAAATTAATTTCAGTGTTTTACATTCAAGCCTAATGTGGATCACACAGAGCAAAGAAACAAGCTCACTGCTAGAGATTTTAAACGCTGTGTCCACTTACTGCTCACTCTGTTAGGCACTACTAACCTGTTGGTCCTCCTTGCAGGTGTAAAGTAATCGGTGATAGTTCATCTGATGCTGCAGAGTGTGTGTTAGTCCTCCTTTAGACCAGTATCAGTGTGCTGTTTCTCTGTGCAACACACATACACTTTCTGCTTCCACTGCTGTACTGAGAATACTTACTAGTGGTCCAGTGGGGGTCCCTACCATTTATAAACAGGGTAAACAGGCTAACAAATGATGCAGAGAAACACACGGACTGCAGCCTGTAATTGTAAACTGTATAGTAACTGCACCTAAGTAGAGCTGATAAAATGGACAACGAGTATAGATACAAGGTCAGTGTTCCTAATGAAGTGGCTTGTCTGTGTATATTTTCCGTATATTTTAAATATTTACCACCTGGCAAAGACCCACTGGCTGTTGCTTGTATTAAGTCTGAGACATATGTAGTATTTTTAGAAGTCATAGAGGGCAATTTTTCCCCTCATGAAATTGGTCCCACCCATTGTAAAAAAAATGCAGGAAAAGAATTGAACTCACTGGCCCTGGCGGTACCGTTTTGGTTGGTTTGTATCAGCTGTTGCCAAATATTACAAGTTTTACAGAATGCTGCCAAAAATCTCATTTAACTTAAAGAGAAATTGTAGCACACACATGATTGGTTTTGTCAAAGTTATTCACTACGGTGTATGAAGTAGATGGTTCATGATATTGTAGAAAATCAAGACTTCTCATAAACGTATACATTGTGTGAACAAAATATTACATATGTTATACGATTTGTCATTAGGCTGGAAGCAATTTTTACCAGTGTTCTGTAAAAATAGCCCAGCTTGGCAACGGTTTCTTTGAAAGAACGCATTTGTGAGTGGAGCATGGATCGGTTAATTAGAGTAACACATTCCTTTACAGTGCACAGTTCTCAGACACAGTTCTCAGACACAGTTCACAGACACATTCTGTTCCATTCAGCTGTAAGTATTAAGTGGGTAAATGTGAGGTACAAAGTCTAACCTACTAGTTCCAAGTAAAGTTCTAGCTATACCTGGGTGAGTGTGAGGCACAAACTACATTTCATCTTAATCGTTTAGCTGAACTGTCTTTGAACTCACCATCATGTTACTCAAATAATCCATTTTTTATTCTTGATACTATTTGAACACAGCAACCTTTACGTTGTGCGAACACTTAATAATGAACAACAGATCCATTGATTTGTTTTTGAAAAAATAGACATCGTACCTCACATTTACCCAGTTAATACCTACAGCTTACTGGAAGGGAATGTCACACTAGTTGTGTAGTGCAAAAAAATGTGTTTAGCCAATCCATGCTCCACTCACAAAGAAAGGAAACTGCTGGACTATGATATAGTTAAAAATGATTTCAAAAATGCTTTTACATTCACTTAGAAATATACTTGAGCAATAAATCATGGTTTGCCTTCTCTTGTAAAGTTACCATGTTGGAGATACTTTTTTTGGACAGCGATTATATTTTTGTTGCCCTACTTTTCACTTTCATTAGCATAGAACACATTACCGTTCAGTTCTCATCTTTATAAATAATATCTTCTTTCTGCCATGAGTTTTTAGCAGATATTTTAAGTGGATTCAGTAATTGTCTGTAGCAGGCTTTGATAATTTCTCCTGCTGGGCAGGATCTCCAGAAGGCTCCGGTTCTATGGTAGAGGCCAAGCAGAGAGGCCTGGCAATAGAGGTCAGCTAGAGCTATGAGTGGGCGGCATACCAGCATGATCTGGTCTTTTATCACCTCAAGGGTGGAGGAGCCTAATACTCAAGCTCCCTCCATGGCCCTGCCTTAGAAGAGCAGATAGAGGAAATCTGATATAGCAGCCTCTCACTGGGTGCTGCGCATTGATATATGGGCAGATTTACTCAAGATGATTTTAAGTTGCTAGCATGTGTGCAACCAGTAAGTTATTAAATGTCCACTGGTGTAACTCATCATGTCTTTTTCAAGAAATTGTATTACTTACAACCACAATATCGTGTGATCAGCACTATAATAATCTGGTATGCAGGGCATCATCTAAGCTGTGCTGTAATAAGTTTAATGGCAACTATATTTTCTCAAATGCTTAAGCTGATAATTTTGTCAAAATTATTGTGTTGCACTGCACATGTCAAACTGTGTTATCTGTCATTTATAGTATAGATCACTGTGTATATTTTCTCTATGCGCTTTCAACATTTGCATAAGTGGCCTCCAGGTTGACTGATTAGATCCATCCCCCATGGAACTGACGTACTGACCTAATTAGCAGGCAGCAATGGATGTTTATTCTGTGCATAACATGTTTATCATAAACAGTTATGCCTCTGCTGATGACAACGAACGATTTAAAGGTTTCCACCATTTAAACGCTACTAATTACATTCTGCTCTAATCTGCCTCATTAGTAGAACAGGAGAGTTTTATTTAGCATAATCTACGAGGATTTTTTTTTGCATCCTCTTGTCATTATATGATTTACTGTGAGATTATGATGCTTTTTCACTGAGAATGGAAATGTAAATTGAACTTTGTTTTCCTGGAAGTGTTAGAAAATCCACATTTGCTCGTTTTTTGCACTATTAAACTGTATACATGAAGGCTTCTCACACAATAGGAAATTCCTCAAAAACCCCAACTGGGATATGCTTGTTTTATGGTAGTATGGTAGAGTACTGTGTGTGTGGCATAGCTGTCTGACATTCTTCGGTCAAGCCCTACTGCTCCACTGCTCTGGACTTATTGTGCTCCACTTCACTCTCATTGTGTCTTCCTCTGACCCTGAGTCGCATAAGCGCAACTGATCCTATTACATAATTTCATTGCATAATTCACTTCTTGTTTTTGTGATGGGAGATATTTTGGCTGACTCTCCAGCTGTTTTTCTTTAGGCCCAGTAGTGCCAGTGGTGAAATATTAATGACAGAAGTGAGTGCATATTCTACATGAAATAACCAAGCTACAGCAGGACACGTTACTACTTTCTATGTGAGATGATTCAAATTCTACTTACTCCCCAGCCCCCAGATGCTGTGACTGCTACACTTGTCCCAGCACTAGGTACACTAAAATGCTACTGTTTCAGTATCACTGATGTGTTGTAATTGCACTGAATTAATACGTGGTCTGCAGGGATCTTGTGGTGCTCCCTGCTGATGATGGACAAGGTAGATCTATGGCGTCACATCAATGCCAAAACTAGAGTGCGCAAAATGGCTTGCTGCAAAAATTTCGCTGTCGTAAATTTCAAAGTCAGAACACAAAATCGAGTGCGCGGTTGTGATAATATTGCGCGCAAACTGTATTTTTCCTCTCTCGAATGTCTTTTTTCCTCTTGATGTGTTAAATGTCGTCGCGGCTTGAAAGGGACGGCAGTTTGGGGGCGGGGTATTGGCCGTTTCTGCCTGCGAACCCTTTTGGCTAATGGCTCCTGGTTTTGTGATTGGAGCCATCAGCCAATAGGATTCGCAGGCAGAAACGGCCAATACCCCGCCCCCAAACTGCCAAAACCCGCCCCTTTCAAGCCGCACGCATAGAAATCTCATTCGAGCAAAAAAGCTGCTCGTCGATAATCTTCTCTGCGCGTGACGACATTTAACACATCGAAAGGAAAAAAGACATTCGAGAGAGGAAAAATACAGTTTGCGCGCAATATTATCACAACCGCGCACTCGATTCTTAATTTTGTGCTCTGACTTTATTTACGACAGCGAAATTTTTGTGGCAAGCCATTTTGCGTGCTCTAGTTTTGGCATTGAAGTGACGCCATATAGATCAGGGTGCTGGTAAAAGCAGATGGGCTATTGTCAGGAATAGGATTTTTTAATATATACTTGTCGCCTTCAGAGATAATTTGATACTAGCTAATTTAGTATGACAAAATTGAAACTTAATCTAAAAAGACCATTTATTGATGAAGCAATCCAACACACCGACTGTCTCTAGATAGAAATCAACTCATTTACCAGATTTAGTTAATATTTGGAATCAGTAAGACTGGACACACCCAGCCCTGTTTAATTTAATTTGAAGATCTCTTAAAAAGAAACCCAATCTAATTAGAAGCTAAAAGGTGTCAGCAAGTAGAACACTCTACCATGGGCAAAACAAATTCTGCATGGAACAGTGGTGAACATTCCTAAAAGAGGCTGCACTACTAAAGTTTCTCTAAGAGTGCAGTGATGACTCATCCAGGAAGTCACAAAAGAGCCCAGATGAGCATCTTAGGGACTGCAGATCTTGCTCGTCTCAGATACGGTCATTGTTAATGATTCCACCGTTATAAAAAGACTGAGCAAGAACCACAAATACATCCATCAACCATGATACCTGCCCAAGATTTGTGTTGGATCTCCTTTGTGCCACCCGAGCAGCTCTGACCATCAGTGCATGCACTCCACAAGACCCCTGAAGGTGAGCCAAATCCAGTTAATTAGATTAGAAAGGGAGCAAAATATATGAGCAAATAAATAAATAACTCTGATTTATATCTTAGACTACACTATTTTTTTTGCAAATTTAATTGTTTGCCTCTTGACTCTTTCAGTCTATATTATATCTGGTTATTTATATTTATAATTTAATGATATCACCCAAAACCTGACAGAGTAAGCACTCTAATGAGAAAGTAACAAATACAAATTTCATTGCAATATCATTACAGCACTTTGCCACGGTTTAATGCTGAAGTTTGGAATTGGAGCAGTGTTATGCATAAATGAAGCAACTCACTTTACAGCGAAAATAGCAGGAGCTGAGGCAGATTAGAGCACTATGGGATTTTTTTCTCCTGTCACAGCCTGATGAAACATATATGTTCAAAGCCAGGATTCCTCAGAGAGCACCCAAGAGTTTCACATGTTCAGAAGGAAATCACTCGTTTCAAAAACGGCATTGGGAAAAGCATTTGTATACAAAAGAATTAGTGGGCCAACAACCGAATAAATATTCAGCTGTTCGCATGTTTAATATGTACACAGAGCATTTCAGATCCCCTGCTACCAAGAGGAGGCAGTAACGACGCAAATCTGAATTTGTGACTGTGAGCCTCCCTCTGTTTCATTCATTCTTCCAGTTTCCCCAAATAAATAGCTATTTTTGAACTTGAGTTTGATAACATTGCAGGCATAAATTAGATGTCCCTCGGGCTGCAGGTTTGCAGTGAATCAGTCTTGGCTCAGATTGTCTGCACACGAGAGTGAATAGTGTGCTGCTCATGAGATCCAGGGTGGGCCCCAGTCACAGCAGTGTGACTCTGAAAAGCCCAGTGGGAGTGGGCATTCTCAGTGCAGTAGCATTGGCAGAAGCAAAAGAACTGGCAAATGGGAAGGAAGAGAGAGAGAGAGAGAGAGAAAGCGAGAGAGAGAGAGAGAGAAAGCAAGAGAGAGAGAAAGCAAGAGAGAGAGAGAGAAAGAAAGAGAGAGAGAGAGAGAGAGAGAGAGAGAGAGAAAGAGAGAGAGAGAGAGATTCATTCTCATTAGCAGCGCAGGGATTTGAGTGGCACAGCTGGTATAACACTGAACACAAAATCCCAGCCCTCCTCCACCAATTAGTGGCCTGCTGACGAATGTGTCTATGTGTGTGTGTGTGTGTGTGTGTTTCTGTGTGTGTGTGTGTGTGTGTGTGTGTCTGTGTCTGTGTCTGTGTGTATCTGTTTGTGTATGGCTGTATGTCTGTCTATTTGTTATGTATGTTAATACAATACTAATGTGAATTTCATCAACTTGTGACATTACTTTTCAAACATTAGCTGCGTTTTACATTGCGTGGACATTTCTCATTGTACAGGTTCTGTCAGTATCTCATGATGGAAAAATGCTTGTTGTGACATAACCTGCCACAGTCATGACATGTCATATTCTCTACCTTTAATGGACATGGTCCAGAATTAACTGGAACAAAATCTCATTACATTAACATACTTTGAAGTCATGCCTGTGAAGTTTCTGTTTGCATATACAAGATTTTTGATGGCAGTGATGGATGTTCATAATTACATGCATGTTTTTGTTTTAGTTTAAGAACATTTTTGTGTGATAGAAGGTAATAATCGCACCCAAAAGCAAAGATTTGTTTTTAACCTGTGTATTTATGTGGCCTGTGCATTTATGAGGACCATGGTGACTTTCTCCCCATGTCCTCTCAGTTCCACTGGGTGCTGTCAAAACCCCTTTAAGCATCTCTGATCAGCAGACATCTGTACTCAGACCGGGGAGCAGGAGCCCTGAATTATTCACCAGCAGTCCAGCCTCTGCCTTTTAATGGGCAGATATTGAGGCAACGGACAGGTAGAGACGATTCTCCAAGTCTCTGAGGAGCGGTGAGAGAGCTATATTAACTGAGGAAAATGCTGCCTCATGGCTTTTCCTGCCGAGTTGTCTCCTCTGTAGTGAAGTGCAGGGAAGCACACAGGGGTTACTCTTTATTTGGGATATAACTCATCCAGTCAACAGAAGTGTGGGCCAACACTGCTCATGAGCATGCTCAGCTCAGGCCGCCAGCTGCAGTATTGCATGATATTGCTGGAAAGTGTACTGTAGGTGCAGTGTGCAGAGCAAATGAATGCAGCATTTTAGATGTTCCTCCAGTCAAACTGTAATTTAATTTATGACTTCAGCTTTCAAGCTCCAAAACACTCCTAATTTATTTACTCGTAATTTAATACTTACTTATACTCATAAAGTAAGATACTGCAGAGGTGTTTTCACTTAACCCTCATGAGCAAATGAAGTGTTCACTGACCATTAAGCCCTAGATTCAAACGAAATAATTTAATTCAACCTTCAAACTCAGGCAACAACAACAAAACTCCGAGAAGCATATGCTGGACTTCTATGCTGTATATAAGCAACTCACAAGTGCATATGATATAGAGCATATGAAAAAAATTAAACCATCACTTGAAAAAAGACTATAACTTTCAAGTGAATGATTCACAACAACAAAGGAAGCCACACAAGCGAGACATATTATGTTAAATACCAATTAGCAGTGTGGTGACTATGAAAGAGGTCTGGCATTTTGATATGTATGTTCAAAGCAACAGAAATCAATGAAAAAAGCTAAAAGAGGGCAAACAGCTGAATGCATCAAAATGCAAAAAGTATTTAATGTGTTAACAAGAATAGTGCAAATACCATAATAGCATAAGAAAGAAAAATGGGCTTTTTTCTTGTTTTGGAATTGTGAATAAATATTCACTTTTCATGTTCAGATCACTCTTAGATATATTTGGTTTACTCATCAGAGGCCATTGCACAAACTTGTGGAGTCCATGACAGCTCAAGTGTACACTCTTAAAGCAAAAGGACACGAGGAAAGGAATACAAAATAGAAGCATTTTTTCAAGTGGTCTCAGACTTTTGGACTACACTATGTTTCTAGTACAGACTTACACAGGCTACTGGAATAGTGGCTGCAAGTTCAAAGACAGGATGCAATTTACTATGAGGATATTTTCTCATAGCTGCCAAACACCACATTATCACTTAAGAAATGACCAAATTGAATCAACACCTCTCTGACAGTAAATTCTGAATGCTGTGAGCTTCACAAGGCCGGATTATGTGGCACAGTTTATAACAAAAGGCAACACAAAGGACCACACAACATAGACCCTTAAACACAAATATAGCAGGTTATGAAGAATTATTTGTGTCTTTTTCCCCTTTATGTCCTTATATCATCACTAGCCAAAGAACATCTAGCATTTGAACATAATTTCATCATTTCAACACAGCAGCTGTCCTTCACAATGTGTGAAACTTTCATGATGAATGAAGTAATTAAAATGCTTCAAAAAATTTTTTTTTAAGACTCCAAAAGATGCCTTCAGCCTACAGTGTCTGCTGCCAGTACAGACAGTTTCTTGGTGAGGCCTCTCACACTACTATTGCTTTGTGTGGGCAAGGGACTGCTACAAAACTTCAAGGGTTGATTTGTTAACAAAAACGAAGTTAAAACCAATCACCAAATCCTGAATCCTTTAGCCTTTCTGAGTTCTAGGGTGTAGTGTGTGAAGCTGAATTTCAACCCCAACTAGTAAGACGGCCCTGATTCTTTATTAGTAAAGTGGTCCCTGTGAACAGTTAACAGTGTGAACAGTGTGAAATTCTTTCTCTGCATTTAACCCATTCAGCAATTGAAGCAAGGTGCTGCCGTCAATACAATGGCCAGGCAGCAGTGTGTGAGGACAGTACCTTGCTCAGTGGTGGGGCTAGCAATCCTGGGGTCTGAACGCAGGTGCAACTCCCTAACCACTGGGCCACACGCTGCCCCAACATAGCCCTCATCCTGCATCCGACTTGTGCCCTTGGAGATTGATCCAGGATAAAACGACGTTTGTCTCATTTATTGCACAGAGTATCACCAGATTGCTGGATTAGCCGTTAATTTTTTTTCATGTTGTGCTTTGCCGTTGCAAAATGTTTATAGTGTCTGAACCGAATCCTTTGTTTTAAATTGACACTGTATAATGCATTTTTTTGTCTGTAGCTACTTTTAATGAGATGAAAGATAAAGCTAACTAAATAGAAAAGAATGATCCATGCTTACCTGTAATTTTCCGTCTACGCAGTGGGAGTCTTCTCTGTTCTGTTCCGCTATTTATCATAGCCTTGAATTTAATCTGGTGTCTGAGCCACGGGCGAGCCTGTCCTTACCTAAGACAGATGAAATACTAATTAGATTATGCCACATGCTCACGGCCACAGTTATGCAGATGTGACGGACATTCACACAGCATTCATAATGAAAATGGCCGCCAGGGCACCCCTCCCACACACAGTACACAAAGCACGGACTCTGACTCTGCCCTCAGACAATACACGGATCCAGAACAAGCCGCGGACACCAGCTGGAATAAGTAATGAAATATATTCATTAGACCATAATGGTTCCAAACTAAAATGGTCATGCTGTGATCACCCATACAGTAGATGTAGAACTTTATCACAATAGCAAGGCAAACCAATATATTGTGTTGTCACCATCATTCATGTCTGAAATCCCATGAGATGATTCGTGAACACTGTGGTTCACTGTGGTTCATCGTGAACCACATGCTTTCGAGTAACACTTAATAGTCCTGATTAATTTGACAGCTACATCAGTCTTCTGAACCATGAAGTACTGTTGTCCCTTCTAAAAAACTCGAGAAAGAAAGGGATAGTACTTCACGGTTCAGAAGTCATTGGAACATTGCATTAGGCCACAGGCAGATTGACCATGAATGGAGTCTTAACTGGTTAAATTAAAATGTAATGTGAAGAGACAACAAATTGACTGACAGAATTCATAAAACATGATTATATATTTCCCATTCAAAAATACAAGAAATTTGGGAACCAATACAGCAATACACAATATGTTATAACACATTGATTTCATTTTTTAAATATACTGACATCATATTGCCATATTCTTTATCCTATGGTAAAATACAGGAGCATTATCAAAGGAGGAGGAGGAGACATTTCACTGGTTGACAGTTGAGTGGAATAGCTTGTATTGCTCTACATGGAATAGCACGCTCTAACAGGGAGGCCGTCTTACAGAGGGTCCCGCCTCTCATTAACAGCAACCAATTGCTTTGTGTAAGAGGGAAATGTGTTCTCTTCTATGTAGGTCTCTCTAACTTGTGGATAGAACCCTTGCCTTATCTGACTGATAAGAAGTGCGGTGGAACATTGCTAAGTGATCACTGTCATTAAAAATATCAAAAAGGCGAGAAAACCTGTGGCTTTATATTTTAAAAACCTCAACGCAAGAAAATCAAACCCAAAGGTTTTTCTTGAAGAAAAACGATGTTCAGTTAGGGAATAGTATGAATTACTGATTAGCTGGATCATCAAATGTACATGGGAAGCATTTTGAGAGTAGTCTTTAATACCAGTGGGGCTCTTTCTGCTCCACCTGCTAGTATAGTAGTTAAAAAATCAGCAGCCTCCTTGAATAAAATCCCTGTCAAGTTAATTTTATGTGCATAGCATTTTGCTGTAATGATACAGCAGGAGTTGAGTGGACCTGTGTGTGTGTGTGTGTGTGTGTGTGTGTGTGTGTGTGTGTGTGTGTGTGTGTGTGTGTGTGTGTGTGTGTG
>JBBPCX010000018.1:9772616-9785520 GCA_037974365.1 Hydrocynus forskahlii | reverse complement strand
GTGTGTGTGTGTGTGTGTGTGTGTGTGTGTGTGTGTGTGTGTGTTTGAGTGTGTGCTGTAGACTGAGCATGCCATTAGTGTGACAGTCAAAGGCTCTCTGAGGGCATGACTCATAGATAACCTTGAAAGCACACTGTCAAAAGAAAATTTACTGTATGACCATTAATACACATTATGCACTGTTTTATAAAAGCTGCAGTATGTTGTCTTCTGCTAACCATAATCAGTACTTTCACAAGACTCTGCAATACACTGCAGTATGCATAGAATGTATAGATGGTGATGAATGATGTTGTTTAGGCGTGCACACACACGCACACACGTAGACACACATACACACACACACACGCACACACACACGCGCGCAAACTGAAAGCCAGTGACATGCTCCAGAGGAGCCCAGAAGGCAAGCGATACGGATGGCATCTTGCAAAGATAGGGCTTGTTAAAAGGTAATACAAAGAAGATTCGATAAGGGAGCTCATCTTCTTTAATATGAGGAGCAGGATGGCAGGGATCTGGAGGATAAGGCGGAGAGAAAAATGAAGAGGGAGAAAAAGAGCAGTGTATGGTGAGAACAGGGTGGGGCAGAGATTTAGAGAGATAAAGAAGAAGAAGAGGGTGGAGAGAGATGAAAACAGGAGGGCAGGGGATACAGCTAAAGTTGAAAAGAGAAAAAAGGAAAAGGATAAAGTAGGAGGAACAGAAGGAGGGAGTGCAGAGAGAGATGACGGTGGTAGGAGGAGCAAAAAGAGAGAGAATAATAGTTAGGATAATGGTGAGAACTGACTTGTCCATACTCTCTCCACAAGTGCTTTCTTTCATAGCTGCTGGTTGAGAATTTGGACAAGCTCTACAGAATGCTGGCAAAAATTAAATTCAGCCTGATGACTCATAATTTTGTTCACACTATACGGGTTACAAACTTGGCAACATGGTGACATTAACTTGAACAGGTGACTAACAGAGTGCAGCTATTCATTCTTTGAGCCATTAATACTTAATCAGGGTCCCGGGAGTACTGGAGCCCATCCCAGTGATAGGACATCGGGTGGAGAAACACCCTAGACAGGTCACCAATCACATGCACAACCACACCTTGGGGCAATTTAGCATCTCCAGTTTGCTTGACATTCGTGTCTTTGGATTGTGGAGGAACCAAACTATCTGACAGTAACCCAGACAGAAACTGACAAACGCGCAAACTCCACAAAGAAAGGACTGGCCAGAAATCCCGTCCAGGACATTTTTGCTCTTAAGTGACCATGCAATCTACTGTGCCACCATGCTGCCCAGAGTACAAACACTGTTTGGCCAAATAGTGTGGCCTTTCACATGCATATAAAATAAATATGGGGCAGGTGGTGGCCTGGTGGTAAGGGACCTGCCCCTGCGATCGTGCTGTTGTGCGTTCTAGTCCCAGGACTGGCAGTGGCACCACTGAGGTACCCTTGAACAAAGTACCGTTCCTGCACACTGCTCCCCAGGCGCCGTGCTGGAGGCTGCCCCCTGCTTCACCCGGTGAAAAGGGTTACATGCACAAACAGAATTTCACAATTTGTGTTGTGTTCTGGTATGTTCACACATGACTATAATGGGCCACTTTACTTTCATTCTACCCCTTTTTCTAACCCTTTAATGCTTTGAATGAAGAGTGATTGCAAGTCGTTTGAGTGATGCCCCTCATACAAACTGCAAAATAGTTCCACATTTTCAATGACAGCTGCCTGTTTGAGCACAGCAAAAGTTGGCTTTGCATCCCCCAGTTCTAAGTCAAATTTTCTAACCACCTTAAGTAGTGGAGCAGTTCCATTCTGCCGCCCACTGGTGCCAGATTGTAACCACTGCACCATTTAAGGTGAAATGGAACACCGTTTTTCTCTTTGAATAAAAATGTGTTATTTTTGACCATTTTCATCCACATGAAATTTTGGTGCATCCTTTAATGTCACGCTCCATATGTAGGTATTTTGACAAAAACTGAGCCACAATTTCTCATTGCGTTGAATAGGCTGTTGGGCTGTGACGGATAACGGTTTATCACTGCCGACACTGCCAGATGGCACAGGAGCCAGTGACCAGACCAAAGGCTAAAAATGGAACCGGTATCCGACAGATCTGAACAAAAGCTCAAATAACAGGGCCACACACCACCCGGTCCAATCCAGTTATAATACAACCTCAACATGCACAGACACAAATATCAATACAACTTTTGATGTGAAAGGAAATTATGTTTCGTGAAGGAAACATGAATACTGGCCATGCTAAGTGACAGTATAATTAGAGTACAGGAAGCTCCTGTGAGGAAAGAAATGTTTAACACTATGTTAAAGCATAGAGAATTACCCATTTTGTTCACATTTAACACCTCTGCTGACTAGGGTATGCCAGTAAAATCTTTTGGCTCGAGAACGTTTTCAGTTGGCAAAAGAATTGGAATATTGTTACAGTTTTATATTTAAAAAGCTGGCCTATGTCTGTATGTACAGTAAGTATGACAAAATGTGCAAGCATGAAAGATTTGCAGTCAGACTACAATACACTCATGTTAAAAGTAAGAAAGGCCTTGTATCATACAAACTATTTATGATTAATCACCTAAAACTGAAACTAAATTAAAACTGATCTAGACAAAAACTCTTAACTTTTAGACAAAAAAAACACCTTCAAACTAAGTGGAACTAAACTTAAGTAAATTAGGATAAAACTTGCCCAATGGTCAGGAGTGAGTATGATACTTAGCAATTCCAATGTCCTGGGAATCCAAATACAATTACCACACCATTAGAGGGTACAACTGGTGGGTAGGATGACCCTGCCTCTTACCGTCACTTTTGCCTCTTACAGTGTGGTGCTGGGCAAAATCAGTGTCTGTCAGTGAGATTAACTCGTCTAAATGAGTTCAGCATTCAGTGGCAGCAAAATTATGTTTACAACACATGAACATCCACAGTTACAACAATATATATATATATATATACATATATGTGCTGTAGTGTGTTCACACGTGGCTATAAGGGACCACTTTACTTTAACTTCAAAAATGTTGTGTACAGAACTGAGATACAGGGTGTATGTGCATGTGTGCACCCACACTGGGTTGATGAAAACTGGCCCTTTTGTTGATGGTCAGTATTCATCTCCTTGTTCATGCTCTGTGTCCCTCCTCTCTGTTCTGCTATGTAGCCTTAGTGGCAGTGCTGGAGCACAGTGCAGTGTGTATGGGACGCTAACTCTCTCTTTCTGTGTCTCTCTTGCCAGTTCTTATCTGGGCCTGGCAGCCTCTGGCACCTCGCCTTCCACACAGCAGTCACGGGCCCAGGAGCACCAATTAACACCAAGATTACTCCCAGCTCAAGGTCTGCTCCAGCCAATTAAGACAGAGATTACTGAGACCCCAGCTGACACATCTCCTCAGAGGGGGGACCTCACCTCCTGTGAGAAAGGCTCAGGTTTATCTAGCAGCCCAGCCACAGTGCCATTCTGGGCTGGTGTAGCAAGGCTGCTGGCTAATGAGTGTGGAGAGATTCACTGAGGAGAGTGAAGTGTCGGCCATATTAGCACTGAGTCAGCGCTTCTTCTGCAGGCCTTTCTAGCTGCTCAGTGACTTCAAAGGCCACACTTCTGCTGTTTCTGTGGACACAGTTGGACAAGAATTTATTTTGGACAAGACCTCAACTTCCGGAGCAGAATATTCAACAAGCTTGGAAATGGCTCTCATGTGAAAAATATGAAATTTGAAAAATGAGGGTAAAGTAAAATGGTCTACAAATTCACAAAAAGTGTCTCATAGCAGCCTTTAAAAATGTTTCTCGAAGCAGTAGTAGAAGTTTTTATTTTTTTTTAATTAAGGTGTTTAGTAATGGTTGGGTGTCTGCGATCAATCCATTATGGACTTTGGAAAGGGTCTAGTTCAAGTATATTTTGGTGGGGCAGCAGTCTGTTCAACAGTTTAATGGTCTGGGTGAAGCCGTTGTCTCAGAGTTTTGTGGTGGTTGTGCTCTGTTACCTTTTTTCTTGACAACAGGAGGATGGAACGTCCATTAAGAGGTGTGAGAGAGGCCACAAGGTTGGTGGCCTTGCAAATGCAGCATTTGTGGCATTTGTTAATATCACCTAGTTTTAGCTGGCAATAACTCCAGTCCTGGCAGTTCAGGCTCCATTCAGATCATCAGATAATTGTTAAAACCATTATGAATTGAAATTAGATTGTAAAGGAAAATCTCTGCAGAGTTTTGGCCTGGGCAGAACCCAGTTTGACAAGCCTGAGCAACAGCATAGTCAAAAATTATGTTATGTATTGACAAACGTTGCTATGACATACACATGTTGTGGGCACTCCTCAGTTGTCTTATGAGGTAGTTGTGCCATTCAGTATTTGCTGGGCATCTCACAGTGCAACACATGTTTTACCAGGGAGTTCCATTTTGTAGGCAGACAGCAAACAGCCAATTGTTCTGCCTCCTCCTCGTCCAACAGGCTGCTTGATTCTTGCTCTCTTTGTCTAGGCCTAGAGCTGACAGCAACCACCATGTTAACCTGGCACAACTATACTCTGCTCTTGCATACCTCGATGTAATTCAGTTCAATTTTATTCATAGCACTTTGTACAACAAACACAAAACAGCTTTAGTTAGCAAGCCAAATGTGACATAGGGGAGGAAAAACTCCCTAAAGTTGGAGGAAGAAACCTTGGGAGGAAACAAGACTCAAAAGGGAACCCATCCTCCTCCGGATGGCCACAGAAAGTGCGGGAGAATAAAAGAGATGATCCTAAGGAGATAACTAACAATTAGAGGACTTTATGCACAGACTTAATCACTGCTGAACAGTTGACAGTCAATAGCTAACAGAGCAGGTGGTAGTTTTAGTTGGAATCCGTGTGATGAGTAGTTTGAGAGTCTCTAGTCCACAGCAACAGGAACAATTATCTCCACCAGAACTTTGAGCAGCAATCACCCTTGGATGGGAGTAGGAGCACATGTGGGCAGTACAAAGCAGCCAAACCATTCTAGGACAGTGGGGCAAGGGAGCCCAGTGATGGCTGATCCAGGAGAAGGGGGAACCCTGATAGTGGTTGACCAGGCTAGACAGATGGGCAGCAGTTCTCCTCAGGGAAGATAGGCTAAACAAAGGAATGTTAGACAAAAATAAAGGAATTTTAGACAGATTAGTTCTCTTTAGGTTCACAGGATACAAAATATAATTAGAGGAAGAGCAAGTCAAGACTGTGGCATGCCTGGTTATAACAGCCTAATTAGAAGAGGCAGAGTCGAGGGTTATCACAGACATGAGAGCACCCCGAGACACTGGCTGGGGCTGGGATGGCAGCACTAGCATCCCAGCCCATGTGTGGACAGAGCTAGGATAGGTGAATTACAGAATAATTAACAGTAACATCAAAACCAACTTTTTAAAAAACCTGTCTAGAAAAGGAAGAAGATTTAGATGCCTCTACTGTACTGGCCTCCGTGATGACCCAGGCCAAGTTAAGGGTCAGAATTCATTTTATTTTGTGCCGAATTCTGTTGAGTTTTTAAGCATTGCTTTACATTCCAAAAGTATCAGGTCAGTAACTGGACTGTTTGTATAGTACAAAATGCTGAAATAAACATGACATGTTTAACCTACCTTGTCATGTTGTATTTTAATGTAGTGGCCACATTGTCTAATGCACATTCCCTGCTATTGATGTTAGGCAGAGAAAAAAGGGAATTTTTAAAGCTGAATAGATCTGAGCTTATGCACACATGAGCTGCTGCTGGATCAATAAGAGAGACTTTGACATTCATGAGTGAGAGAAGTTCTATGCAGGGCACTGACCCTGGCATCAGTGAATAGCTACACGCCTTCAAACAAGCGAAGAAAAGGTCAGCGCTTTCATGTTCCCATTCTCTCCCTTACTAGAAGATAACGTCTTTCAACTTGGATTCTGGCAGGTCTGTAATTAGTTGATATGAAATAATTAGCGTTGCTAATTAAGGGTTAGCGAAGTACAGAGGGATCCCTAAGGAGAAGTCAAGGTCACTATCATTACTTAAGGCTGAGCTCAGGACCTTAACATTGAGTGTACTGCAGTCATTCAAGCTGTCAGTTCATGAGACATCCATTAGTTTCAGCCTTCCATGTCTCTGACAGCTAAGAATTTCAGCTCATTTAGTGATATGTTTATCACATTAACCAGTCCAAGGTAACAATCTGTCATTCAAGATCACAATCAAGAAGAACTTTATTGCCACACAAAAATACAGTGGAGAAAAACAAAGTTCCTCTTGGGCCTCTGGGCAATACATGAGCCTGTGTTTACATGTCCACTCAGGACTGCCAACTGACACAGAAGACATAGACTTCACACAATTAAACTGCAGTACAGTGTTACAATGAATACACATCAATGCAAAACTACACTCAAGGCCCAACAATAAATAAAATCACATGTAGTTAGACTAGACCAGGGTTTCTCAACCACTGGGCCGCGGACCACTGATGGGCTGCAAAGGCTTTTGATTGGGCCGCTAATCTAAAATCGAGACAGGCCATTGGTCCGCAATTGGTTATTTAATATCATCTAATGTGGCCAAGTGGGCCTTGGCAACATGCTGTGATAGACAGGTGGGACTTAATGTTGAAAAGGTTGAGAAACATTGGACTAGACTAAAACCCATACTCAAGTAAATGTATACACCCCCTGTTTAGAATATTTGAAAAAAAGTAGAACTTGAGTAGAAGAAAAGTATCAGGTATCATGCCTTAAACTTCTGAAGTATCATGCAAGTTATAGATCTGCAGTGGAACTTCTCAGAACATCCAGCTACTGTCAGTCTATTGAACTGGAGCTCATTAGGCTCAACTCTTCTCTTTATGGTCAAAAATAAAATAAAACCTCTAAGATCTGAGGGATGACTCACTACTGAGCAGTACAGATAATCATGAATGAAACAAAAGAAAAAAGTCATTTGTACTTAAAAGTGCATTACTAAAATATGACTGAGTAATATACAAAACTTTCTTTACAAGCTGACAAATTGGAGTATCAGTTCATTCTAAGAGCATCATTTAATTTATCTGTGTGTACGAATGTGGACTGGGTGAATGGTGGAGATGTACAATGGTGTTTAAATGTAAACCGTAATATCAGCTCAGAGCTTGACTGATCATTTGACGCCATTTGACACTCACACAGAAACTGAGGGAAGACCGTGTGAAACTGTGATGGCGGTGTTGTGTCAGTGTAACGTGTGGAAAGATCTCTCACCCAGCAGCATGTGTTGCACACACACACAAAGCCCCAGCATGATTGTCTGCAGGGGGGCTGTGGGGTGATGTTGGGAGGAGTGGTTGTGCATGGGTTTGGCGGAGCATCTGTCTGCAAACCACAGGCCAAAACAAAAATTGCTTGATGCATTTAGGAACCACACACACACATTTCACTGTTGTCATGTCAAAACTGTGCAATGGCACATGACTGTACCAGGAGAAATTATCCCAAATTGCTTAATCAAATCTCATTCCATTAACACACATTAACAATTAAGAATGCTTCTTTCTTCATACTATAAATTGGCATTTTGGAGATTCACATTTTTGTAATGACAGCAGCAATATGCAAACAGTATGTCAAACTCGCAAAGTACCCATAATGCCACAGTATAATCAAGAAAATTAACCTCCGTTCCAAAATCTAGACTGCAATGATAAAATCAGAGTAATGCATAATGCTTCGTGGCTTACTGCTTTTTTGTGCAGTTTCCTCTATCTAAGAGATGTTAACTGATTGTGAAATGCTTCTGCGTTTAATGAGCTGAACAGCCATTGGCTCGCAGGATAGTATTTAATAATACTTAAAAATAAGCTAATTGATGTTTTGCTCTTTCATATTAACAGCACTGACTCCTTTCCAATGACTTAACAAAGTAATGTTGGTAGACCATTCAATATTCTATTATTTAATGCTAACGAGAAACCATTCTGTGGGGCAGTGCTACTGAGTACTCACCTTTCTCACTGGGATTTACTTGGAATGCAGCCATTGAGTATTCTCTCTTATTCCATTCATTTCTTTATTGCTTTTAACATTAATTCCCCATTCTACTTTATTTACCTGAGTTAGATGAAGAAGATAGGGAGAATTCCAACCAACTTACTGCTTCTTTGTCTCTTTTTGTTTTAAACTGTTACTTCTTAGGCTAAAAATACAGAATATGTGTTCTCTGCCTTCTCTTTTCACTTTTCAACTTTCTAGCCCTTTTTCTGAAAAAGTACATACTGCTGCATGTTAATGTACTGCAGAAATTATTGGGTTTCTTATACCTTCTTTTTGTATCCTTTGCTTTCCATTATGTCTCAAAACATGTTTTAAAACCTTCTTCTCTTTTAGTTTGGACGTTACAACCACCAAACTTTAAGGCAGTCATAATGTAAGCGTAGACATTTTTGGATGTTTAAAAAACTTTGACACTGCTATTTTCTTCCCACCCATTAATTTTATTTCCTTTTTAAATCATCAGCCAACAGCCAACAAATCTGGTCAGTTGTTCCTGCAAAGTACATGCCTGGATTTCATACTGAGACCATTCATCTATTGAACTCCTATCCTTTCTTTCATCCCCCATTATAGCACTGATGTACGTCGCTCTGGATAAGAGCGTCTGCTAAATGCTGTAAACGTGAATGTAGAAACTTGTTATAAGGATTCAACTGTCCCATTTAATAAGTCTGCTGTCCTTCTCTTTCAATCCCCACTATCCCATTAAAAACGTTTGGCTTCACTACTAAAAGTTGATAGAAAGATTAATCTTTCAGCTCACAGCACATGCTTGTATTTCATATTGATAGCACACCATCCAACACTGCTAACCATTCTTTCACCCTTCTTCTATTTCATAAAAAAGAAACTTAATGGACTTTTCTTCTGTGCCATTATTTTCCCTGCTTTTGGAATGGGCCTTGGCCAGACAACTCTTAGTTTGTTCACAAACTTTAATTAATAAGTGAATTCTTCAAGTTCTATAAGTTGTGAGGTGGGGCCTGCATGGATCGGACTACTTTGTTCAGTACAGCCCACAGGTCCTTAATCAGATTAATATTTTTTTTTAATTTGGAGGCAAAACTTATAGTCAACATTTTGTCATGTCCTTCAAATTATTCCTGAACAAATTTTGGCAAGACCCATTATCCTGCTCAAAGAGGCCAGTGCTATTAGGGAACACCGTTGCTACGAAGGCGTATACTTGGTCAGCAACAATGAATGTGATTCATCAGACCTAGCCCCATTCTGCCATTGCTCCATGATCGAGTCCTGCGGCTCAGATGCCCACAGCAAGTGCCTTCGGCAGCGGACATGGCCAATCTGTCTGGTCTGAGGCAATGCAGCCCAATACACAGCAAGGTGCCACACACTGTGTATTCTGACACCTTTCCATTGTAGTCAGCACTAACTTTTAATCAGTTTGTAGCTCTTCTGTGGGAGCCTTGGGTGCCCATGATCTTGTTGCTGATTCACTGGTTCTTCCTTGGACCACTCTTGGTAGGGACTAACTAATTCAATTCAGTTTAATTCAATTTTATTTATATAGCACTTTTTACAATCAGTGTTGTCACAAAGCAGTTTCAGAATCCAAGTCCGAGCCCCTAGTGAGCAAACCAAGGGTGACAGAGGCGGAAAAAACTCTCTAAAGCTGGAGGAAGAAACCTCGAGAGAAATGAAGACACAATGGAGGTTCTTCTTTACTTTTCATCTCTCCCTACACAGCACCATTACAGCACAGCTGTAAAAACACACACATGCATTGCATTCTGAATGTGCTTTGATGCAGTGTGTAGGTGCAACGTGGTGATTATTGTGATTATCATGATTATCATGTAGTGAAAGAACAACTGATATACACCGATCAGCCAAAACATTAAAAGTACTAGCAAGTGCAGTGAAGTGCATTGATTATCTTGTTACAATGGCGACTATCAAGTGGTGGGATATATTAGGCAGCAAGTGAATGCAGCCTGATGCTGCCATCTCCTAAATGGTAGGTATATTAGGAAAACTAACAATTGAAGGCCTTTGTGTACAGCTTAATCACTGTTGAACAGATTGGCCATCTACTGTCAATGTTTCCAATGCATACCGAGAACATCCTACATGATCTCCCATTTTGGAGATGCTCTAACCTATACTAGCTCTTTCATTACTCTATAATCATGATAATCACAATAATCACCACATTGCACCTACACACTGCATCAAAACACATTCAGAATGCTATGCTTGTTTACGTTTTTACAGTTTTTTGTAGGGAGAGATGAAAAGTAAAGAGGAAGCTCCATTGTGTTTGGTTATTGCTAAGTGTTTGTGGGCAGCTGATTTGTTAAGCTGCTTCAGGGGGAAATCACTATCACTAAAGCTTCTAGTGGGAACTTTGACTGTGTTTGGGCTAGTGAGGAGGTACTCACAGCTGGGGGCTTTGATCCTTTTCCTGCTTTGTGTGTGTGTGTGTGTGTGTGTGTGTGTGTATGTGTGTGTGTGTCCATGCGTTCTCTGTGATTTGTGTCAGGCATGTAAGAGTTTTATGGGAAAAGGTGATATTGATCCTTTTGCCTTAGGCTCTGTCATTTGTTGTCCTCTCAAAAGGGCCTTCTTTTCAAAAAGGGAAAATAGGAAAACAAAACGATAAACTGACAGGCCACAATAATTGTTATTTTTTTTTATAGGGGCATGCACAAAAACAGCGGCACTTGTTTTTCACACTTTTCCCCCTTCTTTAGAAAAGCAAGCACTTTTCAGTATGCACACATTTCAACACTTGCAATAACACTTGGCAATAGAAGGTGTGTGTATTAACCACTTATCAGGCCTCTTTTTTTCATTAGACAAATAAGCCCTTGTTTTCTCACAAAAGATGCATTTGAAAAGTAGTCAAATTGACAAGAGTTGGAGATTTTAACACCCAGCATAGATGATATTCGTTTTGGAATTTGCTAAGCATCCATTTTAGAATTTGCTAAGCATCCATTGCCAGCCCATTCACCTGTTCACCTGTTCAGACTATAATAATTATACTAATGATAATTATAATGATTATTATTAGTACTATACTAATAATACCAATTCACTATACTAATAATTTACTAGTGCACAGTTCCCCAGTTCACATTACCAAGCTGTTCTAGCCACAGTTTACTGCAAAGATGGATATATTAGCTAGACTAGAATATCAAAGAGTGAACATGTCCTACATCTTTATTTCTAACATATCTTGCATCTTCCTGCCTTAAATCTGATACAGCATAGCTCCATACACGTGATCAGCAAATTAAAGTAAGTATAATACTTTTCTGCAATTTCCTTTTTGAGCACTGCTTAACAGTAGTAGTGCTTTGGGGGAGAACTTCAGTAGTCTACTTAAAGAGAGCACTGAGATAAATCTCAATGAGCTCTTTAACCCAAAAGCAAGTGGTGGAAAAGGAGATGCACTGTTTAAGCCTGTAAGATTTACAGCCAGGACCCAGTAAATAAACAGCTCCAAAACGACTTGTTATCAAAATGTCAGAGCTGAAAGAAGACTTGCGAGATGGAACCCGATCTGTGTTTGTGTTCTAGATTCTGTGTTTGGGTTTGTGTGTGTGTGTGCATGTGAGTGACAGAGAGAAAGAGAGAAGAAAGATTTCTCAGGTGATACAGGGGCACAGGTGTATATCCCCTCATCATCATGATATATACACTGGATGCATTATTTAGAAGTGAATCATACCCCGGTTTTAGACGTGAAATTGGATGCAGCTGAATCCCAGACAGGCTCTCAAAATAAACTATCTTGTTAAGAAGTGATAGGCACACGTTCACACACAGACGTATGACGTTCTAACCTGTCACCTGGGCGGCCATGTGAGGGCTGTAAAGGCCATTGATCTCAGACTGTGAACACAGTGTTTCATCTCTATTGATTTTTTACTGTTTGGCAAAACCTGAGGAGCATGGCCTCTTACAGTAAAGCTGTCAATGTTTCACCCCAAGCAATCTCACTTGACTCTACATAGAGCCTAGTAAAAAAAACTGCACAGCTAAAAAAAGCAAATAAATAATAATAATAATAATAATAATAATAAAAGTAATAATAATATACATCTATTATTGTTGTTATTATTTTTGTTTGTATTGTTTTTTGTTGTTTTGTTTATTATTATTATTATTATTATTATTATTATTATTATTATTATTATCAGGAGATAAGTTCAGTTCTGTGTGACTCCATTAAACTCAGAGTTTCTCAGAGGACATGCTGTAAATTATGCTGGGTTATATTTAGCTGTCTCCAAATGTTTGTTTGAAAGAGTGAAGTGTGGCCTAGATAGCGTTGTGTAGGGAAATTGGGAAAGAGAAACAAAACATTTTAGAGCTGGAAGAAAAAAAAAACAGCTCCCCTCAACCAACACTCTCTGACAGGGGGCACTTTCCAAAAAAATGATCACTGAAAGTTATATAATCAGGTGTGATGGTGTAAAAAGTGCAAAAGTACCAACTGTCAAAACTTAACGGCCCAGAAACAGGATCAAATTGAAATCACATAGCAAGAGTTGTATTCCCAAAGATGTGTCTGGCAGCCTGTATTTTTAGTGGTAAAGTCCTTCAGTGTTTTTTTTTTCCTGCTGCAAGTGCAAATAGAAAAATAGCCACTGCTATTTATCTAAATCCCTCTCTTGCCTTCTCTCTCTCTCTCTCTCTCTCTCTCTCTCTCTCTCTCTCTCTCTCTCCTCTCTCTCTCCTCTCTCGCTCTCTTTCTCTCGCTCTCTTTCTCTGTCTCTCTCTCTCTCTCTCTCTCTCTTTCTCTCTTTCTTTCTCTCTCTCTCTCTCTCTCTCTCCCTCTCTCTCTCTCTCTCTCTCTCTCTCTCTCTCTCTCTCTCTCTCTCT
>JBBPCX010000018.1:9733706-9761174 GCA_037974365.1 Hydrocynus forskahlii | reverse complement strand
TCTCTCTCTCTCTCTCTCTCTCTCTCTCTTTCTCCCTCTCTCTCTCTCTCTCTCTCTCTCTCTTTCTCCCTCTCTCTTTCTCCCTCTCTCTCCCTCTCTCTCTCTCCCTCTCTCTCACCAGCTAGGTTAATTAAGTGAGTAATTCTGCTTGGAGCTCCTCTGGGTTTTGAAAGCAGCAAGGGGAAATTGACTCTAGCCCTTTATTTCAAGAGATCTGGCGTGAGAGCAAATGCATCAATAACAGCTTCCAGCCACTCTGTGTGATGCTTTTTACATCCCACAAACAAGAACAGGATTGCGGCCCATAATGACCTTAGAACGTCAGCAAGTATGGCTTTGAAGGGTTTTCTGTAGCTGCAAGCAATTTTGTGTTCTGTACCACTGTACAGTGCCTACAAATCATGATGCAACAACAGAAACAGATTTACAAAAAAACTCTTGAAACAAATGAAACTCTAAAGAATCTGCATTCCATTCCCCAAAAGACTAATGTATTTTCCCTACTAATAGATTAGAATCCCAGACTTAAGGTGTATTTTTCAGTAACTACATTAACTACAGTGCAGACTAATGCAGTTTCATCATTTAAATAGGCATGTAATAAAAGATCAGTTAAGAGGTGAACCTAGTTAATTTGTATTTTATTTGTTGTTGTATTGCAATTTGTAGGCAAGTATTAAAAATCGCTATGCTTGTAACAAAACCTTGCGCTGAAAACATACAGAGACTGAAACCAGACTGGACCAGTTCTATAGGCATTTGATTGATGTCCATTTATAGTGGGACATGAATGTGAAATGTAATTGGGCTGTATGAGGAGTGCCATGTTATGGCAGCTCTCCTGGCTGTGGGCAATGGCAGTGCAGACCCCCTGCAGATGCTGCCCTGATCCCACGAGAGTGTCCTGCTCTCCCACAGTCTAAAGCCTGAGCCCACCACTGCACTCATGCATGTCTAATGGCCGCAGAGACATGTGTATTTGGAGCGGTGAGGGTGCTGTCGGACTTGGGTGTATGCTAATAGGTTTGAAGACCAGAATGCGCCAAATCTGATTAAGATGTGTAAATTGATCAGTAAAATATATCACATCAACTCCGTTTTATGCTTACTTTTGTCAATAACTCTGTCTCACTAAAGGTTCTGCAAGAAAATCCTATTTGAATATAAATTTGAATGTATATTAGGGGTGTCGAATTACTGCAGATTTTTTTTTTTCCTCAACATATTAGGTCATATTTTTGATTGTTGTGACCATTATTGCACCTGAACAGTGAAAAAAAAGTTTTGCTGTAAACACTTTTATAGCAAAAAATGTGTGTGATTCATTAGATTAATTAATCAGAGAGCTTGTAATTAATTACATTTTTTTAAAATTGCCTGACAACCCTAAAACATATATTTAAATATCTTTTACATTTCTCCAATGAAAATGTTCTTCACACTCTTTTTCTTCGTCTATTGCCCATACGTTTTTCTTCCCACCCACCCTCTCTGCCTTTGAGGGTGATTTATTATATTCCTTGGCTGATATCAAACATTCATGGGGTTTATTCTGCAAACCGAGCAGGAGTATAGCTCAAAGAGAGCCTTCCTCCAGCAAGCTGAGGGATGACACTGTATCTGATTACTGCTTTTACTGTATTCCACCCTGAATCACCTCAATCAGCACCACAGACACACACCCCAATACTAAGATTAAGCAGAACTGAGGCATTTTACATAATGCTCCGTTCACTGCACAAGCTATTACATTATTAATATGACATTAGTGCCACCTTTCCCCTGTTTTAAATTGCTATTACTGTGGCTGTGTAAGTAGAAGGTATGGGACAATATGATAATGTCCTGTTGTGCCATATTATCATATTATAACCGTATTGTTAAATAATACAAAATAAATGTTATATAGTAGTAAAGTAGTAATACACATTACAGTACAATTTAACTACAAATATTATATTATTACATTATTACACTCAGCCACATCAACTACATAGATATGAAATGATCACAAACACACTAACATACATTTTTAGACATTAACAAAACATATGGAAGATGCTGAGGGATTTGGCCTCTATTTAAATATATCCATCTCATTGATTTATCAGTCTTGTTAGTATTTAATCATGAATATTCAAATCTTTCATTTCTAGCTAAAGAAGGTAACATTAATGATTAACATTAATTTGAGTTCTGAAGGTTGTCTAAGAAATGTGAATGCTTGATTAGAATGAATGGTCCAGGGGTGAAGTTTTCAACAGTTTCAAAGAAAGGACTTGATTTCTTCACTTTTACAGAGGCAGCAGAAATGCCTGTTGCAAGCTCGACTTTGTTGGTGGCGTTTTGATCTGACATCTAAGCTAAACCATAGCTAAATTATTGAAACATAAGCCTATGTGTTCTGCTTTGTCCCTTCCTTTTGGAACATAGAAGAGGTGATCTCTGTTTGACCTGCTTTTATAACCTTTAGGACAAACACGGCCAGCCCTGGAGCAGACTCTCCCCCATCTTTGATGGAATTGTTGCATTCTGCATTTCTGTCAGTGTTCCCACTTGTGTAAATGGCATGCATATCTGCAATGTTATATGATGTCATGATTTGCTATGACATATCTATTAATATAACCATGGTACCTGCACTTATCATGACATATACTACAATGTTTCATGTCATGACAGTTTATGTCACAAGCCAAGGTTTAAAGTCATGGCAGTTATTGGCAATGTTAACATGACACACTGAAATGAATGGACATAATCTGACAGGACATGTTAACGGCATGATTTCATGACATGTTAATGACATAGTTGTGTCAATGTTATATAACAGGGTTCAAGTAATGTGTTTTACAGCAGATTACAGCTATGAAAATCTTTGGTAGCTCTTTAGTTAGTATTAATTATTACAATTTCTGTTGATGTACCTTCCCTAGATGATATTAAATGGTCTAGTATCAAATGGATAATTATCCAGTTGTAAAATCAATCTTTCTGAGGTACATCTATGACTGCCTTGTGACAACCAAATTCGGTATTATGTTCTGCAAGTTATAGCACAACAATAACCATGATGCTGTTCTTGGAGTAAAATTTGGCCCTCATGTTACTATATATAATAATTTACAGTAAAAATACAGTAAGGGGATTTCATACAGTCCGCTTTATGCCATGCATAATAACGCCATGCAAAAATCAATGTAAAGCACATCTTCTCACAACTCCCCTCTCTTTTCATTACTGTTTCAGTACTCTAGATAAGTCTGTCTTCTTTTGTTAGTGTATAGCAATTAAATAGATGTAATGGTTGGAAGTGAAAGCTATAAGTTAAGAAGCAGCAGTCCTTGATGCTGGAACTGGAAGCTCCTCTATCAAGGCCCCTAGAGGTTATTTCCTCAGTGTGTGTTTCTGATGTCTGGCAGCTCCAATACCCCCTGATAGAGGATCTTTTTAAGGAAAGCCATAAAGCATTATGTGCAGGTGATGAGAATTCCCAAGGCTTCACCAAAAACTGCTCACAGATATTATCTTTAGCAGGCATCTCCACAGCAGCAGTGTTTCACTACTGCAGTATCCTCTGTTAATTGAGTCAGTATCTGTGCTATCCACATACAGGCACCATGAGTGCTCAGACTGTAAATTCAGTGGAAAAAGCCTGGGGATAAGGAGCAGCATCTTAATCTGTTAAATGAGCACAGGTCACCAAATAAAACTACTTCTGTCCAAAAATGTGGACAGGAAGAGACACTACTTCACTCACTGAAGTGATTTGTTATGTCCCGTGTCTTGGTTTTATTGAATTTGATCAAAATATGTTTATTTATCTGACCATAGGGCTCAGAGAACCTTTTTTGCAGTATAAGCAAACAATACTGTGAGCAATCATGAGTTAGATTAACAAATCATCTGTCAAAATGACATTGACAAAACGCGATTGGGTAGTTTAATACATTTCCATTTCCAGCAGACACATTGATCTTGGAAATGACCAAAGCACTTAGCTTGCAAAACAATATGCAGCTTGGAAAATGATTGTTTTCTATTTCCTTCTTTGTTTCGCTGGAACCAGCGATCAGTCTGTGATGTCATTGACGAATTAGAGCCATTCAAGGCCTGGATCTCTTGGCTAAACCGGTACTATTCATCTGAGGCACATGCCAATGAAGCCCACTTAGAAGAACTGCATGCTCTTTGTTTAAAATTGAATGTACAGCTTTGAAAGGTGTAACTACATTTGCTGATAGTGATGCATTAGGTGTTACTGATTACTGACAGTGCATATAAGAATACTGAAAACCTCAAGCATGCTACGAAGAGCTGCTATAGAGGAAAAGTTTACTAGGGTTAGCATAAGAGAACACAGCTGTGAGGAAGGTGTGGGAGGCCTCAGTTTTAATAAGTTTGACCTTCACTGCAGATATGATATGCAAGGTGTGTAGTGTGTGCTGTATGCACACAGACTGCAGTGTCATATTTATTCAGTTACAGCCATTTTCTCAGACAGAGTGTGCAGGTGAAGGGTAAAGAATACACAAACCATGTTGACTGGACACAGTCAACTGAATGCCAAACAGCTTACTCTAAAGGTGTTCATATACCCACACAACACACACAGACACACACACACACACACACACACACACACACACACTAACATGGACACACAAACACACATTTTTTAATGTCAGTTAGGTCATGCATATGTCTCATATGTATTAATTATATCTAAGAAATTTCACACCACTGAACACAAGGCTGTCTTCATAGTGACTACAGCAGATGCATGGGCTTTAATAAGGTAAAGCGGATGTATGACTACTTAATAAAGTATAATGCAACATGATGTTTATTCATGAAAAGCTTACATTAGTAATCCCAAGAAGGTATCATGTGTTTTGAAGTAAATCACATTGTACTGACACAAACTGAAGTGACAGACAGAGTTATGAAGCATAATTAAGTAAGACAGTGGCCTAGTTAAGAATACTGTTTATCAAAATTTACATACAAGGAAATATGTAAGGATATATGTGCTGGAGAGAATCTGCGTGTTTACATCCTAACTCCTTTTTTATGTTGATGATTCATAGCTGGAAATGAATGGATGATTCATAATTGGATATGAACTGTTTATAAATACAAATACATTTACTTCATAATATATCTCATGGCGTCTTGTCAATAAGTTCATAAATACTTCAGGATTGGTTTTCAAATATGTTATCCAATGCCCAGTGACAGCTGGTCATAATATTGGATGGAATGGCTGAAAAATTACATCAGTAGCTCAGAGGCTGCAACTCCACATCTGAAAGCCCCTTCAAAGGACTCCATGAACCAGAAATATACAAAGTAAAAAATCTTGCCTGATCGTCCTTTATAAGGGCCTACTAGTCAGGGTGAATCAACCTCTTTAAAAGTATGAGGGATTCTGAGAGAAGGAGGTGAGTAACACCAAAAAATACCAAATCATGATTTACTTTCTGCATTTCTACATTTCCTTTGGTCAACACTATGTAAATATTATCAGGTTTTAGTGTACAATATGGCACACCATAACATCATAAAATTCAGCATGTCCTACTCTTCAGTATTGAATTAGTGCCTTTAAAATATTTTCATATCCTATGAGACAACAAGCCCACATTACCACCTCAAATGTGCCTTATTTTCTCTACTCCATGTCATCTGTTATCGCTTAATTAATAATTCCCCAGCGCAAACAATTTAGGCAGCAAGTTAAGCATAACACGTTCATCTCATTATAACTCCACTTACGTTATTTGACTTGAAGGAGTCAATCTTGCTCTCCCTTTCATTTTGTGATTTTGTGCATCTTAATGATCTTGTAAAACAAAAAGCTTGAAAGCCTTAGAGGGGAAAATGTAATGGTGCAATAGATGATCCAGAAACACTAAGTTACTTGCAGTTTAACTGGCTAGCTAGTGGTGACTATGCTGTCTAACTAAATCAATCCAAACGCCACTGGCTTGCATTAACTTTAGCCATATTGTGTCGATAGAATTATCTTCTATGAATAATGTTAGTAGGACAACACTGCAGCAGTAAATTTTCAAGTTATAACGATCAACACAGTTTAATGTGGCATTGTCTCATACCTTCAACTTGTCAACCACTTCAGAAGGCCTTTTCTCACTCTCGTAATGTTAGTTACTTCAACAGATTCTAAATTTGTTCTTTTCTCTGACTCTGATGGATTACCTGGGATTGGCTGGATGAGCATTCAATCAGTCTAAAATGACATACAAAACTTATTACAGTCTGCAAGAAGGTGGAGCTGGACAAAGTGGGAAAAAAATTTTTTGCCCCAATGTAGACCAGTCTAGGGGGTGTTTCACTCGATGTAACACATCACAGTGTATTTCACTGACTGTGTGAATTCTACAGCAGGAACTGGGGTGAATCAGCCTCATTTCAACCAAATCACATCTTTCTCACACGGTGATCAGCTCCTCTTTGTTAACAGCAAATAAAGCCATGCAACCAAAAATGAGACTTTATTTTGATGGAGGGAAGACTGAACCCTACTAGTCCATTTATACTAGTCATTCCTACTAATGCATGTTTCAGGAACATTTTAAATAAAGTAGTCTATACATAATGTATTATATTTTCTAAACCTGACATCAGTTACCAAAAAAACAAATCATTTTAAAAGAAAAACCTGACCATGTAAGTTAGGTTTTTCATTTGGTTTGTCAGGACAAATGGTCAAGACACTTTTATCCTAAAAAATGTGTAAAACCAAACTCACATACTCTCCTTTAAATTCAAAAGCCCTAAGTCACCTCAGAGGTGATCATTTTAAATAACCCACCATCTCTTGCTCCCACTCCATCTCTGGACAATTACAATATTTATGAGAGCATGCTGTGATAGAAAAGAACCATTTAGTCCACCCCTTCATCTTCTTTCTCTCTTTAGGAGGTTTATTTTAATGAAAATGCGGCAGAAAATCACTGAAGCATTTGTCAGTGTAATTGTACGACACAATGGCATGAATAAATATGAGGTGCCTTCGTTTGTTTAAAGACGTCGGCAAAACATGGGATTATGCATATGTTCTCCTCTTCTTTTTCCGTCTGTTATCCATTGCTTACAACAACACCTCAACATTTAACAGACTGGAAATTAATTGTTTATCACACTGACCCTTTTGAGAAATGATATAAAGACAGAAAGGTAGTTAATATGACGCAGAGAATTATGCAAGTGTGTTATGCAAATGCATCTTCTCCCTGAATGGCCAAATTGAGTGTGTCTAAGATGGTTATCAGGGATGATTGTGCTGCAGCTTATCTAAATCTGGGACACATGTCCACCAGTGTGATATGACTCACTCTTGCCATGTTTGAAGCATGAATCACAATCACTTCAGCGTGCCTCTCACAGAGTCAGGCTAAACTGCTGAGCCTTGCCAAAGCATCGCAAAGTGCCATGCCAAGAAAACTGCAGTGACTTCAGAAATCCTTTAAAACGTCAACTCGAAAGTTGAAGTCGAACCTCAGCACACTAATGGACAGTTAGCACATTCGCAGCCCAATTACGTAGGATGTTACTATTACCTGCACACTGGTGAAGAGGCAAGATTCTTACATGATGTTCTTCAGATAGAGAGGATGATTGCTTTAGTTGGCATCAGCCAAATCAGTCTGGTGAAATCTGGAATCATATTGTCATATTATTAATAGCATTTCATTAAAATTTTATTTATACACTGTAGAATTAAAAAACACTAAATTAGATGTTTTTAGCCATTATTTCAACCATGTGTTGAAACAATAAAAAGCTTGTCTAAAGTAACAATGTAAATTAAGGTACTGTCCACAAATTAGGCCCTTGTATTTATAGCTTACATAAATATGTGTATATATATATATATATATATTGACCAGTTGAGCACTACTGTGGGAAAATGAGTCACCACACACACGTGTGTTATTTTCTGCCGTTTTTTATCTCCAATTATTTACAGAGTTCAACACATAGGAAAAGAATACAACATAAATTCTCAAAATGGGTTTTTCAAAATGGGTTGAAGCCACAGTAGTGCACATTGTCACCTACAATAGCCCACTTAACATGGAAAGGTGTTGTCAGAAAGGTGTTGTCACTGTAAGCCCACAATAACAAGAAAAATGGTGCCAATTACTGTAAATAAGTCAACAGCTTCATCAATCGTGTTATCCTGGCTCAAGCAACATCAAAGTGTTGGCAGAAGTGTGCATGCTCTGCTTGTTGTCAAAATGAATTGATGGCTCATTGAGGTTTCTTTGTGTTGTGCTGATGAGCTGGAGGTCCACAAGTGGGAAACCGAGGCTGGGCTATGCACACTTCTCACTCATCATTCATTACGGCTCTGTGCTGCGGCTTTGAAGGCTTGTTTAGCCAACCTCTCAACTCGCTCCCAGTTATCACCACAGCAGCACAGACAGCTAGATACGAAACAGTTTGGTCAGAGTGAGTGAACTTTTTGTCTAATAAAAGATTCAGATTCAGATTCAGATTTTATTTGTCACATACAATACCATACATGGTACGACATGCAGTGAAATGATTTTTGCAGTGCCCGACCTTGAAGACAGTATGATGGTAAGATGGTGAAGATAAAGTAAAGATAAAGTGCAGATGCATTACCAGTTGGGGCATTCCACTGTTACAAATGACTGATTTCTGGAACATCACATCTAATATCCAACCCCTAATCAAGTTGTTCATTTTGATGTATACTGCATGTTTAATTAAAGACGAAAAGGTGAAAATGACACAAAAGTACAGAATTTGCATTCAATATTTGTATGTATTTTTTACAAAATAAAATATTTGGACTGAACTCTTAAGAATTGTTGTAGCTTTACTTTAAGATGAACGTGAGGTTTAATCATTTTGTAATAATAATTTCGGACTGATGTTTGTGCTCAGTTCTTGAAGTCCCTGTTCATAGATTAGGGTCAGATTCAGAACTGGAAAATTTTACTGATCCCAGAGGAAATTGCTTAAAGAAGAGAAGAATGGATTGTAGAAAGTCTTCCAGATCTGGTGATCATATTGGTAAGATGAAAAAACACCTCCCTCTGCCACTGGATCCTGGGCGTCCTGAGACCTCGGTTAGTCAGGATTGGGAGCAACTTTGAAGCATCTCCAGTACCACAATGCTGAGCCAGCCCCTGCCCCCTGGTTGCTGGGAACGAATAAGTCTGTGTGCACTGCATGGGGAGGTGTCTTCACTTTAGTTAAAGTACTACAGTAGGTATTCGGCCGCATAGCCAGTCTGTGTTCCAGCATCCGGGAACATGTCTCGGAGATCTGAATGTCAGACAGTCAAATGACATTGCTTCACAAATCACATAACTTTAAAAATGGCCTGTAACTCTTTAGCTTTACTTTAGCCCCCCCATTATCACATTATTACGCTATGCCCCTATAAACTGTCTAAGTTCTGCCACACTGATGGCTGCGTCAGTCGCCATCATTCAGTTTTTATTTGGTTTATATGGTGTTCTTGTGCAGAGAAGTTGACTGGTGTGACAGGAGGAGGAAATGGATCTCTGTGTGATGTGTGGGCATGCCTGACTTTCTGATTGATTTTCTATGTGCATGTCAAAACTCCATTTTATCTAGCAGGCCTGCCCTGTGATAGCTGGCTTTAATACAGGCCTGACTGCCCGCAGCCTCTTGGTGATACAGTCCCTGATAGGACATTTGCATAAGAAAATAACCTGGCACAGAGGGGATTAGACGAGAATGGAAGGGAACAGGCTTTTGCCTTTGTGCTTTAAGGTGTTTGTGCGCATGTGGATGTGTGTGTGTGTGTATACATATGTTTTTTGGGGGAAAAATGACAACATACCACAGTCTCAGATTATTTTCACAAAGTGGCTGAGAGTCTTTGCAGTAAAGCTACATGTAAAGCTGCAAAACTACTGTACATTTATACCAAGTTTGTCTGCTTATTCTAGTATAATTCCACTTTTACCCTTACATTGTCTTATTGTCACTATATTATTATTGGGGAATAATGCGTCTATAGATTTTTACTTGAGATATGAATCTTAATCTGAAGTATATTTTATGTTTTGGAGGCACTGAGGTACATACAGTGTAGATTATGTTTTGTTGCTTCTTTCCTAGATCACTTACATTTGCCCTCCTCCTTGACTTTCCCTCCTGTGTTTAACTAATATGTGACAGAATATTCAGGTGTGAAAAAGTTGCGGTTGAATAAATCTAATCATAGAAGCCAGTGTGTTGGGCATTGTCTAAAAGATTGGATCTTAAAGAGGTAGCCCATAAAATCCTGGGCTCTCAGACTAAATGTATGAATTGTTAATTTTCAAATCCCCCCCCCCATCCACACCCCCCCGTTTAATTTCAGGAGAATACAATTTCACTTGGCTTTATTACTGTGTGAATTAGACTCCGTTAGCAGTATAGCCCTTGGAGAGCAGAGGTGACCCGAAGCTATTTGCTGTGGCTCTCCAGAGAGAAACACCTTAAAGAGCATTAAAAGCAGGCAGTGAGGCAGTGAGCCCTGCAGGACTCGCTATCAGAGGCATTAAAATGCAAGAGAAGCAGCGTATCACTGGACCTTAGAGATAGATAAATCATCTATTAAACAAACAAGTGCAACGCTAGCACTCTGCCTGCATCTCTTTCTCTCTCTCCTCTTTCTCTCTCTCTCTCTCTCTCTCTCTCTCTCTCTCTCTCTCTCTCTCTCTTTCATACATGCACACATTCAAAATTGCACTCTGCTACAAAAAACACTTAATGTTTCAACCTGGAAAACACAGGCACAGCTGATCACATGCATGTGCACTATCAAAGAGCTACTAATATTAACCTCCATCTCCCTTTCTCTCTCTTCTCTTCTCATCTCCCTTCTCTTTCTCTCTCTCTCTCTCTCTCTCTGTCTGAGCTAGAGAAATGGGATGAGTCCCTGTAAGCCGGAGCCCCGCTGCGGTTGGCTGTCTTTGAAGTGGAGAGCTTGTGGAGACCTGCTGCTGCTGCTGCCGCTGCTCTGCCTGCATCCTGCACAGACCATCAGGGAACTTTATGTAGTGGGCTGCCGCAAAAACAACATTTTTCAGCAGCCTGGCCCAGCTCAGCAGAAATGAGCCTCTATTGAAGAGATTTTCTCTGGGAAAATGGCTGATCTAGGCTGCATTATCCATGGATATGTGCTCTGGCAGTTCTAAATGACACAGTATAAGAAACTAAAATGAAGCTTTGCTGGCCCCACTGCTTTTACTGTGGTTACAGGCTTATTGTGTTGTTTCCTAAAGTGCAAGCATAAAACCTGAAAATGCAAGGAAAGGCCTGCAACACAAATAGAGTGCTATGCTGACTGTCGAGAGCCATTGCAACAAATAGGCTTCTTGTGACAATAGATACCTTTCTCATGCTCTCTTTTATAGACCAATCCTGTGGCAGCTGTGATGGTGCTTCAGGGATTTCTGGTTGGGCCTTTACCCACTTTTAACCCCAAGGACTCACATATGCCTTCGGTCCACTCTTCAGATCTTCACTCTCAAAACTACATAACATACAGATTAGTAGTACTGAGTGGTCATCGAATAATTCAGCGCAGTTATGGAACAATGTGGAGCTGAAATGAATGATGGGCCTAGCATTCAGGGGTTAAACCATGGCTCAATAAAAACAATTATTTGTTTTAAAGTCATTTAGGTTAAAATGACTTGGTACTGTGTAAGCTGGAAATCTACAGCATGTCATACCATGCTAGACAGTCAATTTGATTTCCTCAGTGTTGAATATTAGGTCTAATTTCACTGGCTGAGAGTCTCTTCATGAGAGTGACATAAGCTGCTTACAGTTATGAGCAGCAGGCAAGAAAGAGGCCCAAAAAATATTTTTTTTAGTTGATATATATTATGTCTAAAAAATGTGTTAGGGTTAAGGGTACAGAAAAAGGTTAATAGTACAGATGCAGTAAGCAGTTTAAAGGTGTTTTACATTTAAAAGCAAGTTCATCACAGGAACACGTTTGGATGACCTTGAGGATTTTTCGGGGATGGTGCTAAGAAGTGCAGAGCTTTGTGAAGAAAACAGGGTGAAAAGGGCCGGCGCCAGGACAGAAAGAATTAGAGGGCATGTGAAAGTCTGGCAAGGTGTGTGGGTGTGTGTTTGGGAATAGGGGATGGTAATTTGAGTGAAGTATAACTCAAGTAAAACTGCTTAAGCGATCTGAGTGAAATCTTGCAATTTGAGGGGCATTATCACAGCAAAAGCATTTGATAACAAAACAAACTAACTCCATTCTGCATCTCTACTGTTGCTTTGGCTGGCAAGCTTTCAAACCCTGTATGTCAGCTGTTTTCAGTGGTGAGAGTAATCCATTATGTTAAATCTAATGGGCTAATAAGAACACTTCGTTTGTTAGGCAAAAATCGAATTAAGCCACAATACCTTGGATTCTAACAGGAGAATATGTGAACTACTGTAATGCAGGTCCTACTCATTTCCTCTTGTCTTCCTCTTGTTGGTTAATGCTCTTGTAAGATAATCCATGATTGGACTTTCTGGTTATTTCGTTTCCCAGTTGTATCTGACCACTGACAGAGTTAAAACCTTCGGGAGCTCTAGCTATCTAGTTATTTAGAAAGCTAAAATGTTCAAAATCGTTATGTCCAAAACAGAGTTGGAAGATCATATTAAAAAGAAAGTGTGATTGCAAAAGGCGGTCTGCTCATAGGTATTAGTTACCAATAACTGTTATGAACTGACCATTGAAAGACATTAACAAAAACATTAATACAGGTAGTGCTATAAACGCACTGCACAGTCCATTTTCATGCACAACAATTTCAAACTTTCCCTGTGCTTAGCAGAAGTGTACAGAACACACAGACATCTAGAAGAAGCCAGCTGGCAGGACCTGAAGCGTCTGCCCATTGGCTTCTTTTGTAAGTGTGTTTAGAATCAATTGGTTTGCTAAAACCTCTGCCAATTGTCTTCTATTGTAAGTGTGTTTTGGAGTAAATGGGTTTTGTTTTTTTGTAAGTACAGATAAATTATTTTCTGCTGTAATCTCTCATATGCTATAGATTGAATTTGAAGTTTGAAATCAGTATACAGTCTGTGTAACAAAGGAACTAACAGGAAAAAATAGACACATCTGATTCAATCAGCTACACCCTGATTCCATTCACATCAGCTGAACTGAGAGGAGGATTCTCTCTCTCTCTCTCTCTCTCTCTCTCTCTCTCTCTCTCTCTCCCTCTCTCTCTCTCTTTCTTTCTCTCTCTCTCTCTCTCTCTCTCTCTCTCTCTCTCTCTCTCCATCACACTGGGAGTTGGTGAGAAAACAGAACATCAGGCCAATCACCATTTAGCACCCCCCCTTTATGTCTCATGCTGTGGCACCAAACACTCTCTTGTGCTTTCAACAAGCTGCTAAACACTGTTTCAATGCTCCCATTGAGAACCCACCTGAGCAGGCTCCCTGACTGTATTTGGTTACAACTGGCAGGAGTGTAAGAATGAATCAAATAAGCTCAAGGATAATGAGGATAATTAGTAGTGATGTGAATCGGATTAAAACTAACACTCACTGTATACTCTTCCTTAATGTCTTTCACAAATGTCCCTTCAATGCATATGAATCAAACTGTGTTAGCGTTCCTGCCTTATTGTGGGTCTGTCACATTAGTTTAGAAGTGAGAAGGCACAAAGCAAAACTGGGATACCTTGTTAGATGTTCAGAGTCACTCTGAAATATGATGTGTTGATCACAAGTAGAAGCACACTCATGCTCATCATTGTTTATATAAATTACAGAATAAAACATCAAAAACGCATCTGAAGTGTGATGTCCCTTTGATATACACTTTGAAAGTTCCTTTTACTTTTTGTTAAGTAAAGAAGTGAAAACAGGGTAAATATTCAGGTTCTTCTTTTACATCTTCGTCCTCATATTATGACTCTTAATGCCATTTTATACACAGTATAATGCAGTACTGCCTGATTGCCCACAAGTGTACATAAATGAGAAATAATTCTGTGTAATATACAATAAAAACAGACTGCTAGGATGTGGAGCCTGGGAGGTTGCACTTTAGGTAGACAGAACACTCTCACAGACACATCCCATCCACAATAGGCACCGGTTTGCTTCTGGGGTGCCAGGTGAGAAGGCTGGGTCGATAAAAACCATGAGTAAATTAAAAAAAAACAAAAAACAGTTTGGCGGGAAGAACGAACTGTTTGTGAGAAGGGACAGACTCTTGGCTCCAGGCCTGCAGAATCCATCCCCAATCAACATCATCATGGACTTGTTTTATCTCTCCCTTTTTGGAATTATCTTGGATGCACATTTTGTTTTGTTTGTTTACTTCTTTTGGGGATTTCTCGATTTAATAAACATTGGAGGGGAAGGGGAGTTGGAGAGGTAACTCGGTGTGCGAGTTCTGCGTTTACAAGAGACACAGCGTGTGCTGGCACAGAGGCCTGGGGGTAAGCCGGTGTCCCTTTTGGTTAATCATCCACATAGCTTCATACATACTGACCACCACACTATCACACACATTTGGTTTAGGGGTTTCAGGTGGATATATCTGGCTTCCTAACACAGACTCCAAAACATATTTTTCTTCAATATGTGGTGCAATATGTAGCACTAAACCTGTAGCCTGCTCCTCCTCACTACAGTGTTCATACTCTTTCCTCCTGACTTCAGTTTTCTCACACTCCTCCCTGAAAATGATCTAATGGTATGATCTTCTCACCCCCATTTTGTAGATAATGGTTTATTCCACCAGGCTGGTCATTAATAATGGGCTCGATGAGTCACCTGCAGCTGAGAGTGAACTGGCCCGTAAATGGCTGGGCCATCAGATGGTCAAAAACCAAGCAATCTTCACTAATATATAACCACGGCTGGGCTGTATAAACACATTTCCTCATCTTATTAATTAGGGGAATTAAGGTAAGGGAAATATTTATATAAATGAATCCTCTGTCCATGGGCCCATTCAATGTCTACATCATTAATCAGGCCATTGCTCTTTGTGCAGCGTACAGCACAGAGAAATCAGGACCATGGACAGGGCCAGTTAGAATAAACTGATGTCTCTGGCCCACAATTGCTGTGATTTTATAGGTTACTGAAAGTATTTCTTTGCCCCATAGCTGAGTGCATTGCTATACGTATATATATGTAACCCCCGTGAATAGTGAAAAACCCTGAATTTGTGATGTGGTAAAAAAAAATGCTTAATTTTATTGTGTAAACTCTATTATGCTCCCAAAACACTTCCATTTCATTTTAAACATTTTAAGCTTAATACATTACCCTTAAAGAAAATGTAACGGTACACCCGGATCCGTACTGTATAGAGTACACTGAACTGCTGTCTTCCGCAGTGCTAGAATGTGAAACATTACAGCAATAAAAATACAGAGCTTTAATAAGAACAAAACAAAAAGCACGAGAAAACTCAGAGAAACACTCGAGATAGCTCCACTCGGGAAACTGTTCTAATGCAGGAATTCTGGATTGCGTCTGCCAGAGATGCGTCACAGGGCAGCAGCCAATCAGCAGCAAGGAAAAATTTTCGGATTGGCTACTTTTAAACCTCCCGCCTCTGAGTACAGCAGTATTTCACCATCTCACAACAGTACCAAACAATTTATACAGTTATATTTTATATGGAAATGTAGCTGAATTTATGCTAATATTTATGTCACAAAATTATATTTTTCTTAATAATTTAGCACTAAAATGCATGAAAAATATATTGCCACAAAAAAAGCAAAAAAATGTATGCAGAGGATATCTGTGGTTTCGGTGAATTTGCGGGAGTTTCTGCAAACAATTATTAGTTATATAAGAAAAAATCAGTGTCTGACACACTGTGTGTGTATAATATATATATATATATAATTCTTAAGTCAACATGCACAGCATGTTTAAGATCTAGCTATAGATTTGAATTAATATTGAAGTCTGGGGAACATGAAGGCCATTCCGAATCTTAATCTTTCTTGTCATGTACTTCAACTGGGTCATTGTCTTGTCATTTTTTTCTTCTTCGGTTTCTTCACTGACTGGGGGAAAATAGCTCTCAGGATTTCTTGATATTTAGTAGAGTCTGTCAATCCTTGCATCACTCTCTGCCACACACCAGAAAGCTTGATAGGTCTACCCACAGTTAGATGAGTTGGCAAGGTGTTCTTTTACTTATTTTTTTAAATCCAAACATACCTTCAGTGAGTGTAGCCAGTGAGTTCAATCATACCAAAACACTTGATTCAAAAAATGTGTGGTTTGTCTAAGTGCTGTGTTGCAGACTTCAGACATTGACTTTTGTAGTCAGATCACAGATAAAGTTACCTTCTGATGATCCTTTCATGTAGAAGGTGTTTGTACAACAGCATTGCAGAGCAAGCCAGTGCATCACTATTCAATTCCAGCCAAATCTTTCTGTAGGTCCTTGGCAGTGATGTGGGAGTTTTGCCAGTCTATGAGCATGTTTTTTCTGTACTTCTTTCCGGGTCATGTTTTCACTTTTCAAAATTTCATGTTCATTTCTTAATTGGAACAGTAGAAAACGTTTAAATATCATGGTCCTTTGTTGCTTCAGAAGCTCAGTCAGCCTCTTAGCTGATTCCATGGCTGTTGAGTGTAAGCGCAACACCCTGAGAGGTTTGAAAGGTCACATAAATTATTACACTCTGGAATTGTCTACAACTGACATGGATTAAGGCCTATTGAGTCAAATATCCTCTGAGATTTCACAAAAAAAGGTTCTCAGATGTTTTTAATACTTTAGTACTTCAGTTAATATATGGTAATCATGCATGGAAATACATGCACTGACAAACATAAACCCCCTACCTATTTCTACATTATATTTACTTTTTTTATAACAATATTTTTCTGAAAAAATAAATGTTTACTGCCTGGATAAAAATCACTTCAAATGTAATTTTCTCCGGCATAAAAACACACAAGCATTCAGTGGTCTATGATTAAAGAAAGACAGAAAGAGAATAACCTGCAGAACAAGCATTACATGTTATAGATAAAAAGATTAATCAATAAAATATATAGGTATAGAGCAGAAATACGTATGTCATAAACAATCAAGCCTTAATTGGTGAGAGTAGTTTCTACCATTCCTATGATGATGTAAAGCTATTTGGCTGACAGCGACAATCAGATTTTTCTCTAAGCAAAAAAAGGGAAATGCATGATTTATTTGTTTATTCACATAGATTTGAAAAAATATATGCTTAAATGTGTTTTTATCTGTCTTTTTTCATCATCATAGTTACCTACACCACTGAGGCTTTAAGTCAGATTACCACAAGCTCAGAGTGTGAGTTTTTTTTCCAGTGTTAACATAAATATATTTTATTCCCTTCACTTCCCTGCAGCAGAATTGCCCAGCCCTTTGATATGAGTCTGTTTTATATTCCGCAGCCTAATCTTCCTCGCCCTGGCTAATATATACACTTTACTTAAGCATTCTATTTGAGCTCCAAGCTGGTCAGCTTCACTTCATACCTCTCATTTAATTTTATTAATGTTCATGGCAGAAAAGAGAGATGTTTCACACAGGTGCTTTCATCCACTGTAGGTGGGTCAGAAAGCGGCTTGTATCACTTTTAATTATTCTATTAACATTAGTTTCAGAGGAATATTTGTCCAAATGAGATGTGTAAAAGCTTCACAGCAGGAACCTACTCATTTTTTTTTTTTAGACATTGAGCAGAATAGTTATTTCAGATAATACAGCGAGTCAAATTCATGCTCACACGCTCATATTTCCACGGCTTCCCGAATAAGGGCTTTACATCAGAAGCATTTCCCTTGACCTTTTCTTGCCCTGTTTGAGGATGCTTTTCATGTACCCTCTTAAATGTATTAATCCTTGTTCATTTTCTGCAGCAATGCATTTTAACATAATGACACGATTTAAAAAGGCCAGGTTTGCTAAGTGCATTTGTTTCAGCTAACTGACCTAATATATTTAGCTACATATTGGGAAGAAAATATATGGCAGAAGAAAAATTATGCTCCTGACTTGGCAAGTGAAAGCAGAGGCAAAGAAGGGATAAGCATGAGTTCCTCTGCTGCCCCACTCAGGAAACTGCCTGCAACTACAACTGGTTTTGTGTCTTCCTCCTCAGGGAAGGTGTCTGGATTTTTCTGGGTCTGGTTATTTGGGGTTTTTTTGTTTATTTGTTTGTTCGGTTGTTTTGTGTGATATGAAACAGCTCCTCTAGGCCCCTTTTCACTCAACCTTCCCAATACAAAGCCTGCTGTTACAACGACCAGTACAGCCACTTTGATTCTTTCAGTAGAAATGCTTTTGTAGGAGGTTAGTAAACCTCAGTGCTGCTGTGTGCACTGAGTGGGACAGAGGCTTACTCAGCGGATTCTTTGGTATTTTTCTGACCTCATGCATCATGTAACGTTCAGATTCGTAATGGCCTTCATGTTCCCCAGACTTCAATATTATGCATGGGTGTATTATTGTGCATGCATTGCTAATTGTGAATTATTTTGAATGGTTTTAAGTTCTCCTGGCATCTACTGTTCAATTCATTTGAATTTGTATACACAAAGCAACACATACACACATACACTATATGGACAAAAGTGTTGAGATGCCTGAACGTTACACCAACAGGGACTTTAATGACACTGAATTCAAATACATAGACTTTAATATGGAGTTGGTCCCCCTGTTTATCTATAACAGCTTCCACTCTTCTTTGAAGGCTTTCCACAAGACTTTGGAGTTTCTGTGGGAATTTGAGCCCATTCATTTTGTAGAGCATTTATGAGGTCTGATGTTGGATGAAAAGACCTGCCTCATAATCTCTGTTCCAGTTCATCCCAAAGGAGTTAGATGGGGTTGAGGTCAGGGCTCTGTGCGGGCCAGTCAAATTCATCTCTTTATGGAGCTTGCTTTGTACACTGGGAGACAGTCATGCTGGAATGGAAAAGGTTCTTCCCCAAACTGTGTCCACAAAGTTGGAAGCATGGTCCAAAATGTCTTGGTATGCTGAAATATTAAGATTGTTGTTCACTAGAAATGAGGGGCCTAGCCCAAACCCTGAAAAAACGGTGTGTCCCAAAACTTGAGTGAGTGAGTATTCCTGGTGTGTACAATTAGTTTGTTATTTGAATTGCATGTTGTTCAAAACTAAAATGTTTCTATCAGCCTAACATTTTGCATTTTGTATGAATGAAATATTATAATATGAAATATTATGTAACAAATTAATACACAGAAGTAAATAGAAAATCTGTTACTTAAAACTGTCGTTCTAATTTTTTCAAGTAATAAATACAGCAGAAATGTTAATTCAGTTAAATGTTAATGTGCCAATATTGTGGAAAACCCATTTTTATATGTTGTCTTTGTTGTTGTGTGTAAACAGTGTTTAAGTTTTCAAAAACTTAAATCCAATCCCCTGCCCAATTTATGTACCCCAAACCAAGCTGTTTCTGATTTGTTGTTTATGTGATGCTACAAAAACCATGAAGCTATAAGGAGTGTTTCAGTCTGGGCTGCTTTTTAATAAGGCACCATACAGGGGAACCAGCCAGAAAAGAACACATTTACATACAGTTAGGTCCAAAGGTATTTGGACATTGTTGCAGTTTTTGTAATTTTCTCTATTTATACCACCATAGTGAATTTGAAATCAAGCAATTAAGATGTGATGGAAGAATAGACATTCAGCTTTAATTGAAGGGGTTTAACAAAGTTGCTTGTGCATTATTTTGATGCTTGGATGAAAATCCTTTGCAGTCAATGGCTGCCTGAAATCTGGGACCCATGGACATCAACAAATGCAGCGTTTCCTCCCTCAAAGTGCTTTGCCAGGTCTTTATTGCTGCTGCCATCAGTTGGTGCTTGTTTGTTGGCCTGCCTGTCTTCAGAAACTGACACGCTGCTCTGTTGGGCTGAGATCAGGTGACTGACTTGGACATTGAGGAATATCCCATTTCTTTACCTTGAGAAACTCTTGGGTTGCTTTCACAGTATGTTTTGGTCATTATCCATTAGTAAAGCACCTTTCAATCAGTTTTGCAGCATTTAGCTGAATGTGAGCAGAAAGTGTAGCCCTTTAAACTTCAGAGTCACTTTTCATTTCAAGTCATCATGTCAGCAGTCACATCATCAATAAACACCGGTGACCCATTTCCATTGGCAGTCATACATGACCATGCCATAACACTGCCTCCACCATGTTTGGCAGACCATGTGGTGCTTTAGATTGTGAGCCGTCTTTCTTACTCCATACTTTTCCCATTGTTCTGGTACAACTTGATCTTGGTTTCATCTGTCCAAAGAGCCTTATTCCAGAACTGGGGAAACGTTTTAGGATGTTTTCTAGCAATGTCTAATCTGCCAGAGGTTTGCATCTGCAGGTAAATCGTCTGTATTTACAGTGATGAAGGTGTCTCTTGATTGTAGACTTTGACAGTGATATGCTGACTTCCTCAAGAGTGCTCCTGACACGGCTAGATGTTGTAAAGGATTTATCCTCACCAAAAAAATCTGTGAGCATCCACTTTACGTGCTTCATGGTCTCCCAGGCCTTTTGATGTTGCTAAGGTCACCAGCACATTTCTTCTTTTTAAGAATGTACCAAGTTGTTGGTTCAGACACCAACTGATTGTTGTTTTTTTTTTCATTTGCACCATCACCTCTTTGGACCTCGTGTTGAATTCCAGTGAACAGCCACCAAATGCAAATTCAGTACTTTGAATCAACTTTTTATCTACTTCATTTGTCATGGAAAAATAAGGAAACCGGCCACACCTGGCCATGAAACCATTTGTCAGTCATATTTGCAATTACTTTTAGTCTATACTTCTGTTACATCTTGATTGCACTGTGGTGGTATACAGAGAGGAAAATTACAAAACCTGTGTCAATGTCAAAATACTTATGGACCTCACTATATTTTTTTATTCTAAGGAGAGGATGTAAAATGCACCTGAAAAACTACAGCACCTTGATTTAACTACAACATAGAATCACAAAAACTCTGAGATGACCTCAGAGGACAAAAGATAAGAAGAGTGAAAGGCATTGGATCTTTAACAATACAAAAAAAAGAATAATGTTAATGAGCATAAACACACACACTCTGATTGTGTATGTCTTCAGCTGACTGAATACTTTTATATTTATGAATAGATGGCCCCCATTGTCATGTTATGCTCATGCATATGCAAACGTTTTACAAGTGTCTAAGCTGGTGGATAAAATCTAAATACATTGGCACTGAATATTTAATAGCTTGTCTCTATGCATTAAAAAACAGAATCCTATTTCTTCACCACTGTCTAAAAAGTGTGTTTGTCTCAGTGCGAGTGTGTGTTATGTATGTGTGTTTGTGTACGTGTGTGTATACACTCTCAGATGCACTCGCAAAATGATTATAAATCAGCTGTGTGGCGGGCAGCGCTGTGTGATTCTGATGCTGCAGCAGAAATGAGTTTCCCTCCTGCTCCCACTCTGACAGTGAGTTTGCTACAAGTTATCTGGAATGTCGGGGAAATTAGCATTGAAATGATTCTGCTGACAGCTTCGCACTATCTACGGCAGCTGCGCACAAAACAGACTGCATGAATCCTAATGGCCTGCCAAGAGAATCTCCCAGCAGCCCATGAATGAGTGCAGAAATCATATGCATACACAGACGTATTGACGAGATTGAATTCACCGTGAAGTTTGTTTTGATGAGTTGGGTTTATACAGAGGATAATATAAAAATACCCACATCTGCCCACGGGTGCACACCCCCCTGCCTTGCATCCCTTCTCCCTGAAAAACTCACACACACACACGAGAAGGACGAGGCCGGATGTTGTTAAGTGCACAATAAAAAGGTGAAGTACACCAACTGGAAAAACACATCTCAATAAATATTTTATGCAACTGTTAACATTTTTGTGACACTGTTAAATATAAAAGTGCCAGAAAGTGTTTTTCTAAAGGAATGCAATAGAACAGGAATGCACTGCTCACTTAACCAATCAATAACAGATGAGTAGAATCAGGGACATGACAAAACTGTGCTGGACGCCAGGCCTCCCTGCCATACAAGAATGACTATTGGCTCCCCAAATAACCTTACAGCAGGAAATACTATTCTCCGATTGGCTGATATGTGATGTGCTCTACTCAAAAAGTAGTTCAGGCTGAAACATTCCTTATAACTTCAGTCTGAATGGGTGGGGCTAAACTGCTGTAGGCTGAATAGGCAGATAAGTACAGTAGTATGCAAAAATGTGAACAACCCCAGGCAAATTACACATTTTATTTTCTCAAATTACTGTGTAAAATTTCTTTTTGCTGTTCTTAATTTATTGGAAAAAATGAAACATAAAATGAAAAATGTTCCATAATGTCAAACTGAGTAAATAAACAGTAATTAAGCATTTAAATGCAGTTAATGTGTATTTATTTTCACTTTATCACAAAAATAATCACTTTGAAGCTGTTTGTTTGGCTGTTGAGTTTATATATAATGACTATATGAGCTGAGGAGTGACTGAAACACCTTTATACAACGGCACACATTTCCATTAAAACGAAACTGAATATAAAGTCTTGAAGATAGTTTCCTTTACATATGTAAATAAAACCCCCCATTAAAATTATGAAAGGGTTAAGGGAAAATGTATGTTGATGTGGAACGTTACTTCGTTTTTGAGAAGTTTATGAATAAAAATGTGTCTTATCTTCAATATGTCTTAAATACCAACCTAAAAACACACAGTGAACTTCAATAAAAAGAAGAATGTTTGTATTCCTCTGTAGAGCTGCTCACTCCTTTTGTCAGTGCTGTGATAAACAAGTGATATGACAGTAATATGTGCGAGCCAATGGAAACATTGCAAAATTGCTAATTGTTCCAACATAGGAAAAAGCCTTGTCCCTTTTCTGTCTAAGCTGAATCGTATTAAAGCTGGTTAGACTTTAATTCTACATGCTGTGCGTGGGGGCCAGGCCCTTTTGTCGGATTTGCAGTGACAGTAAAATTGTAAAACGCTCAGCGCACTAAAATTAAATTGAGTCGTATAAAAAGCCCATTATGCTGGTTTGAACATTCATTTGTATGAATGCCCAGGGCTGCCAAACAAATGCGCGAAGAAGTCTTTATGTAAACATTTCCATTATTCAGACTATCATCCACAGTTTGGCTGTCATTAACTCAACAAAGCAAAAACTGAAAGTGTCTCTTTCTCTCTCTCCCTGTCTCTCTCCCTGTCTCTCTCCCTGTCTCTCTCTCTCTCTCTCTCTCTCTCTCTCTCTCTCTCTGTCTTTTGCTTTTTGCAATGTTAACCTTCTAACTTAATTACTTATAAAGCCCCTAATGAGTGCCATATGCTTAAATGAGAATGATTCAGTTTTCTTCTAAATGTTCAGAGCAAAACATGAAAATAAATAAAGAAGTAAAAAATGATTGATGTTTGAGAAAGTCACAAAAGTTAAAATCAGAAAGCATGAACCAGCCTTTTAAGTTTTCTTGTTCACCCATCAGGGAGTGCATTTTCTTGGACCAGCTTCTGCTGATTTCTGCTGTCTCAGCATCCCTGGCTTTCACGGGCAGTTAGCATCGGGAACGCCATTACTGCCTCTTAATTCCCTCACTTAACGTAAGGAGAACAGCTAAATGAAAATGAAACATCATTCTCCCCCCATGGTGCAATTACAGCTGTATGGAAGAAACACAAATGTAGGCCATGGTGATGAATGATCTTCTCTAAGCTGGAGAACATGTTATTGCATCTGAGGGAGACATTGTAAAGATCTCTGTTATAGGATATTACACAACCAAGAAACATTAAAAAGCCACCAATTTCTTCACTGCTTTGAAAGCATGCTGAGCATGCAATAACACTCTGTGACCAAACTGTGCAACAGCTGGTGGACTACCAAGCATTTTGGAGGAAGTCAAGTTTGAAAGCAGCTTTGATGATGATTTCTGCTGAATACTGCAGGACTCACCGTCTGTCTGAAATTTCAGCTCCTAGGACTTTTCAAGGACCTTCAGGCAATAACATTTAACAACCAGCCTAAAGCTTTAAAGTCTCTGAAATCCAGCACATACAAAAATCCAACCTAAATCTCCAAAAGCTCTGTCCAGTGTATACAATTTTGACCACATGTATAAAATGTGAAGAAGGTGATTTTAATGTGCACTTTAGGAAAAAATGTAATTACTAAAAATACTTTTAATTTCATACTGTGTGCATGTTTAGGTTTTTGATCATGTTATGTAATTTTAAGCATAATGTATATAATGTATAACAAACCTTTCCATCTCCAGAATGGTCAATTTTAATCTGAGTTGGGCAGAATACTTTGAAAAAGTAGTGATGGCTGAACACTAAATACATCGTCCTAAATGAATTCTGTAATGAATTCTGTAAAGAGTTCATAAAGAGTTCTCTCACTTTTCAGGGACTCCAGCTGGCTGTGCACTGGCTCCTCTCTTCACCCATCTTACTTAATAAAGATAATAATAAATGTAGGAGGCATTAGTAATGCAGTGAATTAATGGCACCCTTATTTAATATGAGCTAAAAAGGATTTCCTTCAGTGTTTATCAAATGTTGTCTTTGCTCAGCAAATAAAGAAAACATTTGCATTTCATATCAGCCCATTACCAGAAGAAAAAAGTGACAGGCGAGCACAAAATACATTTTATTACACAAAAACATGTAATAAGCTTTGGCAACCCCTCATTTAGTATTTTGTGCAGTATGTACACTATGCGCTGTCTACGAACAATACTGCCAAGGTCTTTAGAGGAGAATCAGCCTCACAGATCCTCCCACTATACACTCGGTATCAGGTACTTTTCTCTGTAGCCATCTTTCTTTCTACACCTAGCCCTACTTGGGCATTTAAGTCAAAGAGCTTCTGCATTGGCCGTTAGGGGGAGATCCGGGACCGCTGCTTCTACTGAGAGGGGGAGGAGGGTGCCCCCCTCATTATTTTTATCAATACCTGCATCTCATAATCAATAATCTCAGTGGCACCTGCAGGCATAAAGCATAAGTTTTTTCTCTTTGAGTTGTCCCCAAGAAGAGGCACATCTTCCCTACCCTCCACCAGGCAAATGGCACAGAGGTCTCGCAATCACAGCAGAGTTTTAGCCCCACTGATGGTGTGTTTTTTTGGTCCACACCTGTTCATGCCACAAGCATGAGCTGGTTAGTGGTAGATGTTATTAAACTCAACACTCATGGCTCATGTTTCCCTCTGCACCTGGGTTCTTTCCTTGGCCAGTCAAGAGACAGCCACTGGATGGCTTGAGCAGGCCCTGCAGCAGATAATATCACAGCTGTAGGGGATTAAGGCCAGCACCTCCCAGTCCTGGAGAAGGTTGAATGCAACTGGGGGTTGTACAAGGGCTTCTTGCTACAATGCTGCCTCGCCTTTGAGCAGCAGCTCTTTCAGTTCCTCACAGTGAGGGCAAAAGTAGCCTTTATCATCTCCTTGTTGACAGGGCAAGTCTTAGCTTAGGTGACCACCATCTAGGAAAGCATATTCAATTTGTGCACTTCTGTGTCCCAGTTCTTGGAGGCCATCCATCAGACCTTTGACCACCCCATCTGTGTGTGTGCTAATCCTAACCTCCAAGGGAGGAAGTCACCTCAGGGTAGGGTTCCCACCCTGCACTATGGAGCCCATGCAGCTAGGGAATGCACGGTTGTCCAGACAGAAACATGAGAGAGAGGCAGTGCATCTACTGTGCCATTCAATGCAGCAATACTCCACCTGTCCTGAGCAGGCGGGAAAAGACAGGGCCTGTCAGTGAACTGGGACATGTGACAGGACATTCCCCTTCTTCCCAGCCATTTGGGGCGTTCCTCACGGCCACTCTAGTTGTGAGCCCTGAACATGAGGAAAGCCTCAGGGCATTCGTAGACTCAGGGCCAGCGGGTCATTTTATCAGTGCCATCTTGCAGCTGCCCTAAACCTGGCTTGGTGACCTTGGAGCTGTCTCTGCCCTTGTCGGCTATCAATGGGCGATCCAGGAGGCATTGGCACTGGACTTCATACAGCCCTCCACCTCACTGGCAGGGGCAGGGTTCATTTTTGTAAGGAAGAAGGATGGGGGCCTGTGCCTCTGTACTGACTGCCAGGGCTTGAACAAGAACACAGTCAAGGATTGTCATCCTCTACTCCACACAAGATGCTGCAGCAGTCCTCCATTTTTCAAGCTGGACACATGCAGCTTCTACAACATGATCCGGATCTGTGAAGACGATAAGTGGAAGATGGCATTTATTATACTGCTTGGGTATTACGAGTATCTTGTGATGCTCTTCAGTTTGATCAATGTCCCTGGAGTCTTCCAACACTTCCTAAACTAGGTCCTGAGGGAAGCCGTGGTCCACTACATGTTTGTTTGCCTGGACAATATTTTGATTTACACCCAGTGAGTTACACCCTGGGACATATACAGGTCTCTAGGGACTTTCTTCCTTGGGACTAATCTGCTCTTCTCCAGCTTTTCCCGTTTCCAAGTTTTACTTCATATCTTTAATACAGAGGAACCTTTCTTTATGGAGACCTTTTAGTTGAGCCCAACCTGGGTCTACCAGTTAGTTCCATTGACTAACTATTTTTCCTATTAGGCTCTTTTTGCCTCTTTTCAGGTTATCCCATAGTTTCTCTACAACCTGCCGCTAATCAGGCTGTGACGCAGCAGGAGCACACTTGCCTTGTCACCACAGTGCTTCAAGTTGGAGCGCTACCAGTGGTGGAGTTTTTCATCCACTCTCACTCAACCCACAAGTGTGACTCCATTTAGTGGTGATCATTATTAACCCAGTCCATATTTCATTTTGTATGTGAGTTCTTTCTCAAATTATGAGTGGGGAGTAAAGCTCAACATCCATTAAAGATAGAGTCTTCTTTACGATATACATTTCAAAATGTTGTTGCGTGAAAGTGACGTCTTATTGTGGATATTCTACTAATTTTTGTAATTCTGAAATTGTGGTCTTAGAATATTTTTTACTTTTTTATCCTCCTCATTCTGGCTGCTGACAAAAGAGCCTTACATTCTTTTCCAGGCTGGTTCATTGTGTTCCAGCTTAAAACTGTTTTAATGTGCATAAGATTATGCATCATTTACATTTCTTTCATTTTAATTTCTTGGAGTGCCAAACTTTAGATATGTGATTTTGTTTTTAAAATGCAGTTTTGCTAATGGATGCTTTGTTCTCAAACTGAACTAACCTAAGATAAGATATTTTTCTATTTTCAATTTGGTATTAAGCTAAAACTGGATATCTTAGTTATCAGACAGGACAGAACCACACAGAGTGCAACATACAAAGCAGCAAACATAAAAAGTAACAACAATACTATGTCGAACGAATACAGTTTTGTGTGTGATAATAACTGATTATGCAAAAGGTATTCATAAAAAT
>JBBPCX010000018.1:9708264-9725880 GCA_037974365.1 Hydrocynus forskahlii | reverse complement strand
TCTCTCTCTTTCTCTCTCTCTCTCTCTCTCTCTCTCTCTCTCTCTCTCTCTCTTTCTCTCTCTCTCTCTCTTTCTCTTTCTCTCTATTTTTATGTTGTCTCTTTTTCTATCCATCCCTTCTCCCTTCTCCATTTCTCTCTTGCTCTTTCACCCCTTCTCTCTCTCTCTCTCTCTCTCTCTCTCTCTCTCTCTCTCTCTCTCTCTCTCTCTGAATTAATGCGTCGCTATTTTTAGAACGCCAGCGTTTCCAGGGGAAACCTGATGACGCAATGACGTCAATGCAGGTCAATAGCCGAGTGGAGGAATCGAGCGTCCGCTCAGGCAGCGCGCGGAGCGGAGGAGCGCGCGAGGAAAAAACCCACGGACGGAGACCCGGTGGACCAGCGCGTTCAAAACGGGCAACTTAACGGAGACCCGTCCTGCCTGCCTGTGAGTGAAGAAGGCTTATAGTAAGTGACGACCGAGGAGGAGCGCGCGATGGAGGGAGGTGATGGGGGTCTGGACGGGCGGAGGGCTTCTCTCTCTCTCTCTCTCTCTTTCTCTCCCTCTCTCTCTCTCTCTCTCTCTCTCGATCTGTCAGTTCCCAAAATATGTACATATGTCGCTGCTTCTCTCCAGCCCTGAGGCGCGCGGTGGGGCTCGAGCCGCTGGTCTGTATTCGTGTGTGAGGACTGTTTCTTTTTTCACCATTCCTCAGTCTGCTCGCACCAAAGGTAAAAAAAACGCACCTGGACCCTCACCGTGTGGCTTTTACGCAGAGCATGGCTGAGTCTGGACGCAGTGCAGTGCAGCACTTTAGCACTAATGTCACAGGGCAGGAGGTGGGCAGAGCGCACGGGTAGCTTGGTGGTAGTGGTGGTGGTGGTGTGTGTGTGTGTGTGTGTGTGTGTGTGTGTGTGTGTGTGTGAAAGAGGGAGAGCTTGATTGTTTCACAGCAGACCGTGTGGACGCACGTGATGGGCATGATGAATGCAGCCGTGCAGAATAACTGAAAGAGCTCAGTCCCAAGAGTGGGGTGGGAGGTGGGGGGTGGAAGGGGGGGCGAACTTGGTGTCGTACGTGTGTCTCCGATATGGGCGGCATTTTAAGATGCAAATATGACACATTGGATTTCTCTTCATTTGTGAGCTGAATATGGTGCACTTTTTACCCTTTCCTGTCTCACCCTTTCTTGTCTCACCATCCATTCTCTTTACACATACATAGTGGGCAAGGCTTTATTCACTCTCCAGAAATCTCCAATCCTGATTTTATTTTTTGCATTTTTCAAGATGCACGACAAATGTGTGTGTGTGCGCGCGCGCGCGTGTCGTGAGGACAGATTGTGCCACTGTCAATGCACTTGAATGTTGTGCATGGACGTGAGTGTTGTGCACGGTTTTCCATCCGCACATTTGCATATCTTTGAATTATGTGCAGCAGTGGTGTGATAACGTTTCTTTTTTTGCAGGTTTGGTTCCCCACACGCACGCGCGTTTTCTCTGAACCCCCACCCCTTCCACTCAGAGGTATAGGGCGTTACCGAGGCGCTCGGGTTCAGCACCACGGACAGCGGCCATAGTGCACTCCGGACACGCGCGCACACGCACGTGTAGATACATCCCCATCCCCATCCCCACCCCCACCCACAGACACAAACACAGACGCAATCACAGACACAAATGCAAATAAATAATCTGCCTTTTTTTTTAAATAATTGCATATCCACAAACTCCTAATGGCTACTGATAACAGCTTTATAACTGGACTAGGACTTTTACCTAGGCTTTAATTTGCCTAAATTCAACCCTGTTCTATATCTAAAATAATTATTACAGAGTGAATAATTTAGTCTAAGAATAGGCCTAATCTGTGTCTGGGAACCCATCCAGATATACAGTATCAAGACTACGTCTCCTCCTTTATTTATCAAGGAACCTTGTGTCCATCTTCAGAGTGCAAGGAGTCTTACTGTGCACCTGTTAAAATGAGCTACTACTTGTGGGAGTGTCCCACTATACTGTAAGGATGTCTTTAAGGACTACACGTGGGAAAAAGCCATTTGGCCATTTTTCATGTCTGACAATACACTCTTTCATTAGAATACATCAAAGCAAATGCAAAAAGAATCAACGTTCAGGTCAAGAGTGATGTTTTTCATCAATATACTTTACATTCCTATTTTTACAGTGTAAACTCCTTACGCATTGTTTCTGTTCATACTCTTCACAATTACACTGTACCAGTCTTAGTGAAACTAATAGTCATGATTCACAATCGATAAATATAAAATTATTTCAAAATCAAAGTTGTGAATTTAACACAGATCTACTTCTCCAATACCAAATAATATATACAGTATTAACACCCAAGGATGACTGCTGTAAAACAGGAGAGCAGCAGGGTTACTGCACTTCCTAAATAGTTCTTAGCTTGGTTCTGTGGACAAAAATTAACCTCTCCATTTTGAAGTTCTTTCATCTTTTAAAAGCTTCTCCACTGTCATTTGCAACAAATTCAAAGCCACTGAATCCACCGACAGGTTCTTAGGGGAGTCAACTGTTCTTTTGTAGCATTTCTCCAAAGAACCGTGTTTGACACCTTCATTTTGATAAAAGTGTATTTGAGTTATATTTTCTTCTAATGTCCAAAATCCCATATTTACACTTGAATTTACATTTTCAGCATTTGGCAGACACTCTTATCCAGAGTAATGTACTTGGCTGCTTTTTAGTCTACAAATGCATGTTTAACACCAATTAACATAAACCATAATTAGTAGATCACAATTACATTCTACTATGTTTAGTTTACTCCAAGCAGAAACTGTTAGACTTTTGTTCCGGTGACTGTCATTGTACTGAAAACATCATTAGGAAAGTATATCTACCTATCTACCCTATTATAAAGCCAGGCATGTATTTATTGGTCCATCATTCAAGTCCACCATCCACGAAACCTCCGCAAATTGGCGGAAATCGTAAATGTCCTGCGCATTTCATGCATTTTAGTGCTAAACTATTAAGAAAAACATAATATACTACTTTTGTAACAAATAGTAACTTCAATTAAGCTAAATTTCCATATAAAATATAACTGTATACATTTTTTTGTACTGTGGAGAACACAAAGCAACCGTATATGGCTGCTGCCCTGTGATGCATCAAAACAGTTTCCTAAGTATTCTCTTGTTTTTTTTGTTCTCCTTAAAGCATTGTATTTTTATTACTGTAAATTTAATTAAATTATTACTGTATTTACCCTGCTTATACCAAAGAAAATGCGCGTGCATGAATTATAGTACAGAATATTTAGGGATAACATCGGTATTTACATTCTAGCACTGCAGGAGACAGCAGTTCAGTGTACAATGTACAATACAGATATGGGTTTACTTTTACATTTTTTTGAGGGTAATGTATTAAGCTGAGTTTAAAATGAAATGAAAGTGTTTTGGGAGCATATCTGGAGGCATATTTAGGAATACACTATAAAAATATGCATTTTTAAGCTTTTTTTTTTTTTGTCACATCACAGATTTGCGTTTTTTCACAATTCGTGGGTGCTCTTAGAACGTAACCCCCACGAATTTATATAAAATAAAATAAAAGTGCTATAAATGGTTCCAGCACCCATGGTGAGGAGGAACATTTTTAATTTCCGTGCATACCAATTAATTCATGTAGGTACTCCTTAGAGTACTAGAGCAAAAAAATTATGTCAGCCCTTGTGTATAGTGCTTTGAAGATGAGCATAGCTGTATATAACAATGTGTTAAATGTATAGTCGTGGTAAAGTCTGTTGTACACTTCATATTAGTTACATTTATTATAGTAGTTAAAGGGCACATCAAAACTAAATTTCCTTACTTGCTGCAGTATGAATACACAGATAATGAAGATTGTACCAGCCTACACCGACCAGCCAGAACATTTCCTAAAATTGTCTCTCGTGCCCCCAAAAGCATGGACTCCACAAGACCTCTGAAGGTGTGCTTGACGCCAAGACGTTAACAAGTACCATAAGTTGTGAGGTGAGGCCTCCTCTGTTTAGACTCGTTTGTCGAACACATCACACAGATGCTTGATTAGAATGAGACCTGGGGTGTCTGGAGGCCAGGTCAACACCTATGAACAATTATTGCATTGTGGCAGGTTTCTGAAAGAGACTGCCATTAGGGAATATTGTTGCCATGAAGGTGTAGTTGATCGTAAACAGTGTTTAGGTAGGTGGTACATGTCAAAGTAACATTCACATGAATGCCCGGACTCCAAGTTTCCCAGCAGAACAATGCCCAAAGCATCAACTTGCCTTCTTGCCATAAAGCATCCTGGTGCCATCTGTTTTCCAGGTAAGGAACACATGGGCACCCAGCCATCCAAATGCTGTGAGAAGAAAATGATCAGACCACTCCACTTTCTTCAAATGCTTCAGTTCTGATGCTCACATGCCCATTGTACACACTTTCAGTGGTGGACACTCTGACTGATCTGTGGCTATGCACTGTGTTCTGACACCTTTAACGTAGTCAGCCTTAACATTTTCAGCTACTTGTGTACAGTAGTTCTTCTGTATGACTGGGTCACATGGACTAGCCTTTGCTCCCCTTGTGCATGAGAGAGCTTTGTGTGTCCATGATCCTATCACCATTTCACTGGTCGTCATTCACTGGATGACTTTTGGCAGATATTAACCACAGCATACTGGGAACGCCCTATAAAACCTGTTGTTTTGCAGATGTCATCTAGCCTTCACAATCTGGTCCTCAGATCCTTACACTTGCCCATTTTTCCTGCTTCCAACACTTCAACTTCAAGAACAGACTGGTCACTTGCTGCATAATACACCCTAGGTGCCATTGTAATGAAATAATTAACATTATTCACTTTTCCTGTGCCTGAGTGGTTTTAATGTTGTGGCTGATCCATGTATAAAAACATAGAATAGTAATTTTTTGGAAGGTACTCAAAATCATAATAATATTAAATATAAAATACAATAAAAAAGTAATTTCACTTTCATCTGTGTTAACATTTGTCAAAATTGCTGTAGACATGTTTTTCTACAGGATGTAACTAAGATAGAAATGAAATCTTAATGTTTTGTCTAGGTTCATAATATAACTTTATCTGTGTTTCTGATGTAGATTGGTGTGATCTATAATAACTTCAGTAAGACAAAAAAAAATGCTTTCTTGATTTGGCTGGAAAGCAACTGTTATGCTAATAAAACAGTATGAATATGAATCTGCAAATAACAACTGTAATTATAATAGCTATAATATATAGTGTTTATGTTCAGCTCCATAATTATGGGCATCCTTGGTAAGGATAGGTTAAAAAGGCCACAAAAATGTCTGCATTTAATTATATAAATCTCACACTAAAATATCAGGAAAAAACTGAACTAATAATTGAAGTAAAGAAAGTTAAAAATTCATCAAGAAATATTGTTTTCAACAAAACACATTTATGTGTGTCATAAATATTTGCACCCATGCATTTAATACTTTTGTGCAACCTTCGTTTGCCAATATAATGGCAACCAGTCTTCTTATGTAACCCATTATGATATAGAACAAGAAATCTGAGACCATTCCTCAGTAGAATCTCTCCAGACCTTTCTTTTGGACTCTCCTGTTCAGCTCACCCCACAGTTTTCAACAAGTTTAAGTCAGGGCTGGGATGGCCATTTCAGAAGCTTGATTTTGCTTTAACAGCCCCAAAACCTTACAGATCCTCCACCACGGTTAACAGTGGGAGTGAGGCTCTTTTCTGTAAAACAATCTTTCTTTTATTGCTTGTTACTTAATACTTCTGCAAATCCGTGACTGTGATCTTTGGAGGAATTTTTGCCTGTCTACACATCTTTCTCACTATTCATGATGGTAAATTAAACTACAATCCACTCCAGTAGTTTACATTTTTTAATTACAGGCCTAACGGTAGAAATGGGTATTTTTAGGCACCTGGCTATTTTTATACTGTTCATCTCATTTCACTGGTGTAATGTCCCCAGCGGAACTGGGCCTCTATGTCACCTCATATTTATACCCCAGTGAAACAAGAATTCTATGAATTCCTCAGCAAATCTTCAAAAAGCAGTGAAATATGAATGAGAGCATGCTTCAGTCATATTTTGTCCTTAAGAACTTTCATGGTTGTCAGTGACTGTAACGTGATTTTGTTGATGAAGTTTGGTTTTCTTATTCTGAATGTATTTAAAGCTTGGATTGCATTGCATATTTTCAGCATGAAATTGAGCTAATTAACCACAAAGTACTTTTTATGACCATTTTATTCAACTTTATCAAGTTGGATAATAATTATGGAACTGACTGTATATTTAGTGAACTCTTGTTTCCCTACAGACAGCTAACATATTCATTTTAGGCCTCCACTACCATTCCAAATCTGTTTAAAATTAAACGCCCAGCATTTTCCTTCCACAACATTTCATATTCCCACATATAATGGGGAGGGTATCTGAGCTAGCTGAATGTTCTCACTCCATGATAGATGGGGGTTGTGGGAGGGGGTGGAAAAACATGATATTATTGGTGAATACTACTTTTCCCTCCTGCTGGTTTACAGTGGCGTAATCAAAATTCAGCAGATGTCTCAGAAACAGATAAATAGCAATTAACATGACAAATAACATAATCCAGCTAGGTAAAAACACTTTGAATTCAGTGTGACTGCAAGACTTTGTTATATGTTCATATGAACAAAAAAATAAAATAACCCCCCCCACACACACACACAATTATCAAAAAAATTGTTTTGATGTAATATGTGTGCAAATTATGAACACATTTAAATCAAGCAAATTCAATACATCATTTTTGAGTGTGTGTGATTGAAGGATGAGACGCTCTTTATCTCAGTTTACAAAATGAATCACTTCTGATAAATGTAGATTTCCTGTTCTTGTATTACTTCTGTTGAACATTAATCACGTAGTTTTCAAGAAGCAAATGGCATCAGACCACAGACAAATACAAGTATTGGCAGTAACACTGACTCATCCAGAAAATGGCCCTTATTCATTTGTGTATAATCAACTCAATATTCAGTTGTGTATAATCAACTCTGATCATACCTCCATTTCACTGACCCCTGCATTATTTATCAATTTCATCTGTGGCACATCTATATGATCGAAATCAAGCCTCATTTTGCCTGAATGGCATGTGCATTTGAATACATTTAAACAATCTGAAAAAAATGTAGTTAAAATAATAATTATCAATATCTTTGATGACAATGGAAATATAAAATAAGGATAATGATAATATTTCTGCACACTGAAATTCTTAGTACTAAAACATTAGGTCATGAAATTTTAATGATGTTACTATGTAAGTTGTGAATCCGAATCCATAGATTTGGACATTTATGAGTTTAGTCATTTTAATCACAGAATAAAGATGCTTGCATTTAAATACAGAATAAATGTGCTTGCATTTGAAAGAGGCCAATCCGTGACCAAGTGGATTATTTATTGATAGGACAACCATGCTGTGAAACAAAGAAATTGATATTTTAACCTAAATATATTAGTAACCAGGCTGATATAAAAATCTTGAGTTCACTGAACTTAAAAAAATAAGATACACATCATTATTTTCACAGTGCAATGGTTAATGTGCATGCAGAACTCTTTCCCTTTATTGACTCACTATCCCAACACCTAAATGAATTAGGATGTGTTTCACTATGTATATACTGATTAAACTTATCACATGCAAATGATACGTAAATAAGTGCTGCCACTTGTTGCCACATCGCTGAAGCTGATTAATGGTTTTCAAGTGTGTTGATTAACCATGTTAGTCACTGCTGTATTTGATTCAGTGTGTGTGAATTTGTGCTTGTTTGTTCGTAACTCTGATTTAAAAAAAGTTCCATGGTTTTTACTCATTTGTACTTTGTTTCGAAGTCACTCTTGTTTTCTTGACTTGATGGTTTTAAACATTAATAGAGCCCTCTCCTAAACACCTGTCTGTCATTATTCAGTGTAAATGAATGTGATGTGAAAGGCCTCCCTCATTCCCTTAATGTTTTCATTACTTTGAATAAAATAAATTTCCCTGTTACATTCCTTTGACAAGAAGTATGTTCTGTCATTAAATTGCTATAAATATCACGTTCAATCTCACACTAAAAATACAAGGAAAAACATCAAACTATTAACTGAAGTATATTTAGCCCAGAAAAACAAAAAACCCTATCAAGATATATTATTTTCATCAAAACCACTTGTGTCATAATTATGGGTGCTCCTGCACTTAATACTTTGTTTAGCCTTCATTTAGCAAAATGACAGTAATGTCAATACAGAATCTTTCCAGATCCTCCAGGGTCTCGGGTCCTATGCGTTGGACTCTCTTCTACAGCTCACACCACAGGTTTTCAAAAGGGTATAAGTAATGTCAAATCTTAATTTTGTGGTCACTGAACCATTTTGTTGTAGATTTGAATGGATCACTGTCCTGTTGGAACTGACTGTAAGCTTGCTTTGTGTTTTTCAGATCTGCTGTAGGCCACCAAAGGCCTCTGTTCATCCTTCTGCCTCTCATGTGCCCTTCACGTCTCTTTTTGCGGTCTGGGCTTGCTGTTCCATAACTCAGTAGCCAGGAAGCCCTTACCCCAAAAAGTATTTGTGGGGGGTCCAGACAACACACACAGTGTCAGACACACAACCTGCATATCTGTCATTATTTATGTGCTTTTAAGGTCCAAATTTGTTGAGTTTAGATGTGTGTAGCACTGCTGATGGTCTGTGATGGTTAGACAGTTAGTGTCTGGAGATACTACTAGTCAGGCCATTCAGGGTTGAGGACTGACGATGTACATAATTAAACCTCAGCTTGGAAATTTCTTGGAAATTCTCACTCTTTGAAAGTGTGTTCTATTTACAGAAAAATCTACCTGTCAATGGTCCAGTGAAAATTTTCCTTTTTTTGAAAAGTTTTCCATTTTTCAATGTTCACAATGTTTCTCTTGATATGAAAAGCATGTTTTGCATAAAAAAAAATATTTTTGAAAATGTACTGATTTTTTTTTGTACAAAAGGTGATTTACACTCCTGAAATGTTTAAGTGCTGACATTGCAAGAAGTGGATAAAATGAGTGGGGTCTGATATTATTACGAAGCTACGGCTTGTTCTGCAATCTGGAAGTTTCAAAAAGAAGAAAGGAAAGAGTTTTCCGGTTTCATACATTAAGTTATTGAAAACCAACAACATAATGCAAATTTAAATGCTCATTCATATTTAAAACATTTAAAAATGTGACAATGTAATATATCACTTAAAAAAGCAACAGACGGTGTAATATATTACTTACACTGTAATGTTTTAAATGTATATCTTTTTGTTTTATTTATTTTACAATAGACATTTGGCTGCCTAACAAAGTAACCAAGTACACCAGCGCAGCCTAGGTCAGCAGGTTAAGTGTGTAGCCCGAGCCCACTGGTAACAGGATCATGATATCAGCGGCCCACTGGTGAACAGACCAATCACCAGCCAGGAACTCCCTGATGGGAATTTGCTGGGAGTCCTTGCTGGGATTTTAGCGAGTGACCCTCAGGTTGCTGGCATTCTTCAGTTGCTGCTAGGCTGTCAGCCAGCTTAATGATTTCCAGTTTTGTCCATCCATGCTTCCTGTACGTCTCAAGTATCATTTTGTGGCTGCAGCTGTGCACCTTTGCATGGATTTACAACCAGGTAAAGAAACAGACTCTGTCACAGAACAGCCACTAGATGGAGTGCCTCTCCTTCAGTGCTGAAAGATCTCTTTGATTTTTATTTACTTGGATGATCACTGGTTAATTTTAATCTATATTTTGTCAAAGTCACCATTACTATTCTCTTTTTCTGCCATATTAAAAAAATGGCACCCTGTTGTAATGTCTAACATTTGTTTGGCTACTAAATTGCAGTCATCTCACATAGACTAGCATAGGGAAGAAATTGACACTGACAGTAAAAGGCCACCGTAAAAAGTTTGTGGTCAGTTTTAGGTTTAGGATCAATTCAGGTTCAATATTGAAACGAACAGATGACAACTCAAAGCACACTTAAGCCAAGTAAGTAAGTAAGCATGGGTAACATATTGAATGGCTCAATGTGTTAGTATTTCTCACATGCTGTGATTCAGGATTGATGCAAAATGGGAAATTCTATACTGATAAAAAAAAAGCAAAATGATGCAATATTAAAGAATATCAAGGGTCAAAATATCATGGGTCAGAAGTCCAATTTCAGAGCAATTAGTTGTGAACTGAGCCAGGCCAGTCCTGACAGTAAAAAAATAGTAAGTGTTTCTTTGACTGGCAATCCTTCAGTCTGGGAGCTTTGTTTATCCTCTTTCACAATCTGCCCAATCTGTTGCATTGTCTCAGAAACTCCAGAATGTGTCTGCATTGTAATGTTTTTAACACAAGAATATGGTTTTAATTAACATTATTAACCAACATTGATTTCAGTGGATTTCATCATCTGGTGTGCCTTTTGTGCAACTATAATAAGTCACGAAGCGAAGCAACTATTAAAAACATTTGCCACCATGTGAGAAGATGGCCATATGTCCTCAATTTGTTCTTTTCTAAAATATCACAAGACTCCTATTCTTAGATTTTTTGTAAGACCTTCCTGTAATCCAGCCATTTTCAGGTGAAAAACATTGACCCCTTTACTGTAACTGACAACTGACCATGTGTTTAACATTTTCTGCTGAAGCCCTACATGAGTGTGCACATGCACACACGCAGACATGCACGTACACGCATGCGTGCACACAATGGAAATAATAAAATACACATTGACATTCCTCTTGGAAAAAGAGTATTATTGTAGAGTCTTGAGAGCTCAGCATTCAGTATATATATATACTGCTCAAAAAATTAAAGGGAACACTTAATCAGTCATGCTGTTTTTTAAGTGTTCCCTTTAATTTTTTGAGCAGTATATATATATATATATATGTGCGTAGTTTCATTTCCTATGTGAAAGTAAGGTAACACTATTCTGGAAATAATAAAACACAATTTGGCATGTTTGTCAGGACCTTGTCAGTCCTCCTTTAAAATTTTCCAGAAATCACTTTTCCTCGCAGAACACTTACCCATATATGTACAGGCCTTTCCAATGTTAGGCAATAACAGCAAGACAAGAAACAAAGTTTAACCACAGTACAGTACTTGTTAGTATATAGTTTTATAAATTCAATGATAATGGGGAGGTTTTGGATTCCATTCTATGGGAGACCTTTAAAGTTGTAATGAAAGGTTTTTCGTATGAATCGTCTAAAAAGAGATCCCTTAATAGGCACCTTAAAGAAAACATAATGCCAACACTTGAACAGGCATATAGATCTAGTCTCTTGCAGTCTGCCTATAACAAAATTTTCATGCTTAAACAGGAATATAACACTATTCTAAGTGAACAAATCAGCTGTACCCTGTTAAAGCTCAAACAAAAACATTTTTAAACTTGGTGATAAACCTGTAAATCTACTCGCGAGACAGCTTAGAGGTGAACAAGCCAAATGTGCTATACTTAAAATGAAATCAAAGTCAGGCAGTCTGGTTACAGACCCTAGGGAGATAAATCGTCAGTTTAGGGCGTCCTACAAGGAATTGTATTCAAGTAAAGTGACTTAGACTAGACTTTTTTGTCATTCAGAGTTGCTCACCAAAAGTGTACAAAAGAACGAAATTCCATTTTTCTGTGGCTCCAGCTATAGTAATATCACAATAAATAAATATAAAAATAAATAATAATAGATTGACAATAGGGATATAAAGTGTTAGTAGGAAGTCCCTACAATAGCAATAGCAGCATGAGAGTGCAAAAACAAAAACTAATGTTGCACAAAAGAGGATTGTTCCCCTGATATGAGGATTGATGAGGGAAAGGACTATATCCGTGTGTGTGTTGGGTGAGGGGGTGAACCTTTTTTTTTTTTTTTTTTACCAAATTAAACATTCCAAAATTTGCCTTCAGGGACAAACTTGACACTCCGCTTTCTGAGATCGAGCTAAGAGATGCCATTCTAGCGTCATGCTAGCAGTAATGGATGGAGTGTTCAAAAATTGGAAAGAGAAAGGTTTAAGCTGTATCGGTGATCTCTACATAAAGGGTAAATTAGCCTTATTTCTCCAGCTCCAATCTAAATTTCATCTCCCCTCATCACATTTCTATCGCTGTCTCCAGATCAGACACTAGGTACGTGTCAGTATCCCTCACAAGGTCATGTTTTCTCCAAACATCCCACCTCCAAATTTGCTTCCCTTTTTTCAGTTTAAAGGAAGCTTGGGCCAGTGAACTGGATATTTTTATCCAGTTTTATCAGTTTTGGTACTGTCCATCTCTGCATGTTTCTTGGTGCGATGTTTTCAACTGGTTTTAGCAGATGTTTGGAACAATTATCAAATATGACTGTACTTGGGCAATCCTTGGTTGCTCGGACAGAGCAAAAGATTTTTCTCTCCACCAGAGACAAGCCCTTATGGCAGGCGTGGTTGCTGCCAAAAAACTAATCCTATTAGAGTGGAAGTCTCCCACTCCCCCATGCTTTAAGAGGTGGCTTAATGAGATGCTTCTCATTATTAAGATGGAACACATTTGTCTCAGCACTCAAAGATCAGGAACTTTTATAGCAACCTGGCAAACCTTTTTATCATTGCTTAGCACTGTTTAACCTGTCTGAGATGTGCTACTGTCTGCTGATGAAAGTTTATATCATTACTGTTATTCCCAGTCGGTAGTGTGGCACACTTATTTTTAAAGTCCTGCTATATGAACAAAAGTCTTTGGTTTGCAAACACTCATCTTCTCAGTCTTATTCCTGGAGCACCACTGCCCTCCAGACTGTGGTGTTTCCTTCTTTAACATGGTTTCCTAATCCTGGTCCTGGATACCACTGCCCTACGTATGTAAGTGATTTCCCTTATTTAAGAAACAAACAAACACAGTAAGGGCGTGTTAAGGAGCTGATTAGTTGGATCAGGTCTGTTGGGAGCAGTGAAAACACTCTGTAGGAGCAGGACTTGAAAATACTTCTAACAGACCCATTTCCCTTCAACAGCTCATTAGCTAGTTATGTGTTAGAAGCAGGTCTGCTGTAACATCAGGTGGTCATCAATCCTCCTCCTGGAGATCCATTTTCTAGCACACAAATGATTCTGATCCAGCCAATCAAGGTCTTGAGAAGAACATAATGAGTTGGGACAGGTGCATCAGGTGGTCCACTGGAATGCTGAGCTCTCAAGACTGTTCTGAAACAGTTCAAGGTTCAAGGTTACTTTGTCATCAGCAGGTGTGAACACACATTCTTTGATGAGATATTTCTCCATGGACCACTGTGCAACAAACAGTGTTTTCCAGTTCCTGAGGCACACTGCCCTGCACATCTGAGCATTTTCACTGCTTCCAACACATCTGATCCAGCTAATCAGCTGGTTATCAAGCTCTTACTGTGTTGAAGTGCGTTTTTGGTGAAGAAAGGGAAGGCACAAAAAGGACCTGGACTGAGGGCCAAAGGTGCTGCACTGTGATACTGGAGCAACTCACTATAGAACTACGGGCTTATGAATGAGATGTGAGGGTGAAGAACCTTTTCAAGGTTTAAGGAACCTTCACATAACAGGTCATTTACTAGGTTAAGGTTTATTCACAGAGCCTTTATGGAGGTTCTTTAAACTTTGACACATCTTGTTTACAAAAGTGGTTCTTTAAAGAACAATCGACTGAAAGGTTCTTTGGGGAAGCCAGAAAGGTTCTGTGGCTTCAAGCAAAAAGACAAGAGGTGCTTAAGTTCTACACTCATGAAGCTGGAACAGCATGTGTGTGAACTTGGGAGATTTTGTGGCAAATCAACATTACTTTTGATTCAAACACATGATGCTGTCCGAGAAACAGACATACAATACAAATGGGAGTCGTCAGAACCTCACCGATGGTCCACCAGCTGTGTGACTTTCTAATGAAAGTCACACTATAATCTTTACCTTGTCCACCACTGATCTTATCCAGAGCTCATAAAGTCATTGTTCTGTTTAGTCTGTCCAAATCTTCTTCTTCTGTTAACAACAAGCCAAAGGACCAGCCGGTGCACCAAACTTCAAAGAAGCCAGCACTCGTTACAGGTGGTTCAGATCAACAGCCCAATAGCAGTTTCCTATAGAATCAAAAAAGATTCTTCTGGTTATGATTCTGAGTCCCTTACTGTTGATATTGTTCCTCTTACTCTGTTTTAAAAAAGGATCATAACAAAGCACGTTTTTGCCCAAGATGGGCTTTTTCCATTGCTGCAAAAAACTTATCTTGGCATCTTCTACCTAGCTTCCAATCTTCAAGAAAAATACCCTCCAAAAAAGTTGGTCTGGTTGAGAGTTGGTGGAGTAGTGGTAAAGTCCCTGCCTCTAATGCAAGAGGATGTTAGAACTAGGGACTAACAAACTAGATGCTGTGTTCTAGTTTGTTAGGTTTAAGGCCTCGTTCACACGGACGTTTGAATCTTGGATAAATGAACGCACTCTGAATGCCATAGGCGTTTTTGCAGCATTTTGTATCTGCACTTGATTGGCGTTGCACTGGCATTCGTCCGTGATTTGCTCCAATGAGCAGAAAAACGGGCGGCCCTCAGTCCGTGCTCACCTGGCGCCACAAACGCCCGAAAAACACCTGATGCAGACGTCCGTATGGATGAGGCCTAACTGTCTCAAAAATTTGATGCCCGGTTTCGCACAGCAAAACCCCCACCTGTCTCTTGTTTCAGGCTCTATAACCCCAGCTTCTCATTGCTCAGGAGCCTGTGGGGACAGACAAGACTCAGGTTTGATCCCACAACCTTTTGTTTTTGATCCCACAACCTTTTTGATCCCACAACCTTTTGTTTTTGATCCCACAACCTTTTTGATCCCACAACCTTTTGTTTTTGAGACCGTAGCTTAAACTGCGAGCTACAGAGCTACACGAGAAGCTCAGGTCATTTTTGAATATTTGATTTTCAGATGAAGTGTGACATGCAGGACTTAAGACTAAAGGCTTGGGTTTGATCCCATGACCTCACATTTCTGAAGCCACAGCTTAAACAAGTGAGATACATGGCTTGACAAGTTATGCTCCTTTTTTTCTATATATCTTTCAGATTCCTAATAACAAATCATTGAATTGAGCCAAGGGCCCAATGATAGCCTTCCCTTAAGGCAGGAAGAGAGCAAGCCCACTACCTTCTGGCTCTCATAAACAATCTATGGTTCCATCTAAGCCCAAATCCAGGGGAGCCAAACCTGTGACAAGTCCCTGGAGGACCACACTTCTGCAGACATCGGCATTTTTTCTCCTTTAACCATCTGAGTTGACCTCACAAAGGCTCTACGGACTCACTGATGAGTTTAATCACTGATGAGAATAATATTACTGATAAAATCCATAAATCCATTAAATCTCAGTTAAAAGAGTATTTGGAATATTACATCAATGATGTTTAGCTATGATGTTTACATAAAAAGGTCAAAAGCCCCAACCAGTTTGCTGACATTAAATTAAGTAGGCAGAACACTGTTAGTTTAATGTGAGATATTGAAATTTTAGTTCAACCGATGATATTGAAATGAACTTTCTGGTTGTTACTCAGTGCTGTGATGGGTCGATTGCCACCACCTTTCCTTATTTTCCACACAAATCTGCAGAGGGGCTTCTTGCTAACATGAGTGTCTAATAGCTCGTACACTGCTGAAAAATCATCTGACTTGTTTAAATATGTGGAATCTTCCCTGATTTTTTGCAGATTTTCAGTGCAAAAGTAAATCTAATTAGTTTATAAGCAGTAGCACTAGAACGTGACTGTGGCTCTCTGGACTGATCTGCGTAACCGAGAGGGCCACAAGGGTGAAAAATATTCATCAGTTATGAACTGAGACAATAAGACAGGCCTAGGGGCCACTTTTTGTGGTTCAAAAAGTCGAATATACATATACTGGCAATAGGGGGACCTGGTTTTACAAATACACACATAAAGGAAATTGACTCCTTATAGTCATGCGTGAACACACCACCACACACATTGCATTTAACCCATTTAACTCCTTTACCAAGCTGATCTTTTTCAGCAGACTAGTATTCACTCCTCACATCAGAGACCCTTGGGTGTCTGTGACCCTGTCATTGGTCCACTTTTGGTAGGAACTGACCACTGACCAGGAAGCCCCCACAAAACCTGCTGCTCTGGAGATGTTCTGACCCAGTCATTTAGATATCATAGTTTGTCAGTGACAACAGTATTTAACAGCAGTGTTTTAACATTAAAGTCCCTGTTGGTGTAATGGTCAGGCATCTCTATACTTCTGTCCACATAATGAGGACAGAAAAACCAGCCAAGATGTAGCACTGCATGATTCACGCACACACAAGCCCAAAAAAACAACCAGCTTTCGAAATAAAAGGATTTATTTTTCAAAAAGCGTGTTAACATACGATAAAATAATTGTCGGCATTAAGTAAACAATGTGTTAATGTGATAACGTGTTAACGTGTCCAGCCTTAACATCCCTAATGTCACGCGATTAAAAAAATCATCGAATTAATTACAAGCTCTGTGATCAATTAATCTAGATTAATCACATTTTGCTGTAAAAGTATTTTTAAACTTTTAATGAATTTTGGCACATGAGTGAATGAATAATCAACATTACAAACTTTCATAATCTCTTTTAGTTAATAACTGTTTCTGCACTGTTCATGTGCAGTAATGGACACAGCAATCAAAATTATGACCCAATATGCTGAGGGAAAAAAATTCTTCAGCAAGAACAATGATAGAACTAAGTCCATTTATAAGGTGCAGTTTACATGTACAGACAAGCACGGGTGTTCTGTTGCCTTGTCGAAAAATGCTACCATAGCGAAAATTGACAGCAGTCTATTAATTCATGCTACCATGTCGAAAAATGCTCCCTTTAGGTTTATACCGTTCATAAAGTTTATAGTCAGTTTATAACACTGATAATGATGAGAAACAAGCAAATAATGCATAATCAGAGAAAAATATATTTTATTTAAATGAGAAGAGCAAGATAGTACAGATAAACCAGTGTCCAACGTAAGGTAGCACAAATAAACCAGTGTCCAACGCAAGATAGTACAGATAAACCAATGTCCAACGCAAGATAGTACAGATAAATCAGTGTCCAACGCAAGATAGTACAGATAAATCAGTGTCCAACGCAAGATAGTACAGATAAATCAGTGTCCAAGTACAGATAAATCAATGTCCAACGCAAGATAGCACAAATAAACCAGTGTGCAACGTAAGAAAGTACAGATGAACCTGCTTTCCTAACGCTAGGTAGCACAGATTTATGAGCGTGACTCTGAATCCCTAGACTGTGGATCAGCACATGCACATCTCGAAAGGTAGCATGTTTCGGCAGAACACCTGATCGGGTTAAAGTCACAATTAATGTGCAATTAATCAGCGTACATTTTTTTTAACGTGTTATTTTTTCTGTGATTTATTGATAGAAATTAATGAATTAACGTGTTAACTTGACACCCCTAATATATATACTGTATATATATATATATATATATATATATATATATATATATATATATATATATCC
>JBBPCX010000018.1:9674524-9689928 GCA_037974365.1 Hydrocynus forskahlii | reverse complement strand
GAATAGTAAAAGTATAGAAATTTATAGACGAACTATAGTCTGCATGTCTTCACTACTAACACCAGATGGAGCAGTGTAATGGGCAGCCAGAGGCCTTGGAATTAAAACTGATGGAAATAAGCTACAAGATAGAGAAACAACGTTTTTACTGAAGGGGATTGTTCATTTAAAACCTCTAGTTACATCATCATTATCATTTTATAATTTCTTTGTCAGCAGAATATGCATTAGACCGTTTAACTGAGGTCAGATTCAGGACTCGTGTTGGTTACGGCTGTGTGCTGTTGATGTCCCACCATGTCTTTATCCACATCAGACAAATTGATGCCGGGCTAAAATTAATCTGAGTGCTTTTCACATCCTGATCAGTAATCAGAGGTACTGTAGAGAGTGTGTGTTGGCAGTAACGGGGCTGTTTGCAGAAGTTAGCCTCAGCTCAGCAGCTCTACTTTCAGCGGCACTCATGCACATGATTAGCGGGCCTGAAAGAGGTGCCACCAGCCTGAGGGGGAAACGGACTGTGAACCACAATGATGTCATGCGTTGAACCGGCTCATCATTGTTCTGTAACAAACCCCTTTTTTTTGTTCTGGCTCATTTGATGCCTTCCTGTGCTCTTAACTGCTCCAGGGGCAATCAGACTCTGTCACATCCACAGTCCAGAATCAATGAAAAACCAGTAGGAATATAACTATAATTACTGCTGTTGTCAACATCATTATGATGATTATTGAAACAGTCACGAATATAACATGAAACAAACTCAGACCATAACAGTAAGCATATAAAAACACATAATTCTTGTAATGCCAAGCATATGTTTAACCGGATGATGTAGCACCAACTGCCGTCTTCTTACAAAAGTAGGTTTTTTAAGAGTGTCCTAGTTCATATTCTCCCTGCCGGCTCTGTTTTAATTGATCTGGATCCTGAATGTTCTGTCTGACAGCAGACACTGGGCTGATTCTCTGTAGACCATCTATCATTTCTCCACTATGGACTAGCAGTTGTAAATGTATGCAGCCTTAGGAAGATTACACCCAGTCGATACCATAACTGGGATGATCACAGCATCTTTTTTACTTGAATTTGATGATGGAATCAGTTCACTCATAAAGTGTGGCTTGAATTAATAAAAATATGAACAGCACACCCAAATGATCTCTATAACAAGGAGAAATGTAATCATTGGACTTCCAGCAACACTTTCAGCAAAATTATAGACACGACGTCTAGTCAAAATGACTATTGCATCTGGCTTTTAAATTGAGCTTTTCTACTACCTGTTCTTAATGTTATCAAAAAGAACGCTCCATCTTTTTTCGAATTGATCTCTATATTATAAATAATGACTGAGTTAAAGACAGAGAAAGAAAGAAAAGGAAAGGAACAGAAAACTTGAAATTGCCCACTGGCACTGGCTAACGTGTGTTGAGAGGTTTTTTGTTGATCAGGGTGAAACACACTGTAGTATAAGTTTGTATAGTGCACTGAAGACCCTGAGACTGAAGACCATTCCTTTCATGCAGTTTGATAGCGTGGTGTGCTAAGGGACAGATTTATCTTGGAACAATTCTGGTTATCCATGGAGTTCTGAAGTGTGCAGTTTTAGGCTAGCATGCATTTTTTTTCCAAGCACACTGCGTTCCTCTGCTCCAGACACAAATGACAGTTTCTGTTGAAAGCGCACCTGCTGTCGTTCATGGCCAGAAGTTTAAAACAGATTGTAAAGAGGAATGTTATGGTGTTTTAACGAGTGAGTCACTGTCACGTTAATTGACACCTGACCTATTAAGCTGCAGTGTTGAGTATTGATTGATTAAGTTTAATATAAAGAAACGCTTCGTTTTCACCCACATGGGAAAAAGGAAATCTCCACCTTTGTCCTGTTTTGCAGTTCACATGGTAAAGGCTACAGAGAGGAAGTCAAACACCTAAGAGTGCTAATCCTGCGCTGGCTGAGAGACAGACAGAGGAGCTCAGATGAATGAAGCTGGTGAAATCACACATGAAGTGTAAGTACACTGGGGGAAGGGCAAAAAGGGGGTGTGTCAGCTGGTGTGTGTTTCTGTGAGGGAGACTGAGGCAGAGGTGTGTGTTTGTCTGTGTCGGAGCCAGAGTGAGAGCACTGAAACTCACATGCACACACACACACACATATGCGGAAGACCAGGCAGAGATACAGCTTTCAGGAGCAGAGCGGCAACAGAGGGATTACTCCTATTTCTGTCTCTGCCTACATGCTTCCTGGGGTGAGCAACTTTCCCTCAGCTTGTCCAGGTCTTGAATGTATTTGTGTTTTGTATGTGTATATGTGTGCATCTTTAATTACTGCTGTATAGTGGCTGAGCTATAATAATAATGCATTATGGTTCATGTGGACCATATAAACACTCAGCAAGCAGAGAATGTGTGTGTGTGTGTGTGTGTGTGTGTGGGTGGGGGGGCGGGCGGGGGAGCTGAAAGAGAAAAGAGGACCCCACAGAAAGAACAGAGAGGATCTGAAGAGAGATGCTGTTGAGGTTTCTGCTGCAGATGGTTTAATGCAGAGCATTCACTGTGCTGGAGGGAGACTAATGGATGCGAGTGCTGCTATGGCTATGTCTTTAATCTTTAACATCCCAGTGTTAAATTTATAAAGAGCAAGCTGCTTCGTGCCAGTGTTTATGTGTGTATTTTTGTACATTTTCTGGAAAAAAATGTTTTGAGTGAAGGCAAGAAGAAAATAATTGATCCAAGCTATGTAAGGTGCTTTGACTTGGTATTATTATTATTATTATTATTATTATTATTACTAATAGTAATATACTTTACAAACTACATGTTTAATTTTTTGACTTTTTTTCACTGTGGTTGAAGATTGGTTTAGGTTTAAGATTAGGCACAGGAAATGCTGCATATGACTTATGATTTTTGAAAAGAAAAGCACCTGATGTCACATACTAGGAAATGCATGTAAACCTCTCTAAAAAAGGGATGTTAATCATAATACAGCACTAGACTTTTGTACAAAGTCTGCTCCCAACAGCACATATCATGAAAAAAGAAATGACTTGGTCTGAGTACAGAGCCCTTCACTTATTACTTAGTGGAATCTCCATATATAATTCCTAAGGGGCTTATGTGTGACCCAACATTAAAACCAGCCTATGTGTGTGTGTGTGCCTAGTTATGAGGCTCGGTGATCTTGATTTGTATGGTGTGCAGAGTCCAGATCACGTGACTGATCAATACTGGTAAGGGAAGATTGATGAGGGCTGATGGGCTGTGAGGTTGGAGCTTCAGATGTAATCCAGTCATTTACAGCACTGGACCATTGAATCTTTAGTAAAGCATAGTGCACCTGCAAACTGGGGCAGTCACAAGATAACATCCTGAATGGACGCTGTCTGTATGTGCAGATAGTCTAGCAGCTATAGCAGAGAACTGAACTAAGCTAGAACTAGAGAACTGAAACACTTTTTCTTTTCACTCTTTCTGTTTTACAGGTTCAGTGGCCGAGGAGCATGGAGGACTGAGATGGAGGCAGAAAGGCGTCTGCACAAGCTGTGATTTAGTTAAGAGGGTTGCAAGCATGGTCCCTCACAGTGGACCGTTTGTGCTGGTTCTCAGTGTCACATTGTTCGGCAGCCTACACACCGTGTCCCTGAACAGAGATGGGGAAGAACCAAGCTGGACTCGTAAAAATCCAGTTACAGAACCCGTAGGCCGTACACGGCCTGGTGGCACCCTGACGTCTGCAGCTAAGATGGATGCCACTACTCCACCAATGACCAATTCACTCTTCTCAGATCTTACAATCAACTCTGAGAAGAACAGAAATGCCCTCAGCAGAGCATCTGTTTCCAAGAGCAGAAGGGATATGTCATTTGCAGATCGACCCACAACATGGATAGAAAATACAAACTCCTTTAAAACAGACTCAACAACTCGAACCTCAAAAACTCGGATAGTCACTCAGGGCAATGAGCAGATTGATTTGTTTGATCTGCATTTTGGCAATATGGCTCATTCTCCAAAAAACAGCTTATTACCAACCCTCAAGCCATCTCCACACCCACCCTCTCAGGTCCGGAACCCTGCTTTTGGGTCTCCAGGACATACAAGACCTCCAGAGTTCATCGATTTCCACATGTCCCAAACATCCCCTGATCATGGAAGTGTAGAACGTGGACTTAGTGTTGACTGGACACTAGGGAAGTCTAAAGCCACTGCTCAGAGAACGAACATAGAAGAGCTTTCAGATAGCATAGGTCTAAGAAAGGGACTGAAAGACCTACCAACAACGAGGCAGGACAGTGGAGAAGTGGTAGAGGAGTTCACCAAGAAGCCTCCTCGTGAAAAAATGGTTGTGACCAATTCCCCGAAAGGTAATATCAATTAGCTGCATTTTTATTTGATGACATACTATATATATGTGCATTAGGGTATGTTTGTGTTTGTATCTAGTAAATGGTGTACTTGTATTTAATTGAAGTATGAACCTTAAATGAAGTATGAAATTATTTTGTGTCAAATAATGAGGCTGAAACACTCTTAGGCACAATGCAAACCATCTACTGTTTTAGTAAATGAGATATTGCCTTCACTATTGTGTCACCACCAACTTCAAATCTTCACTGTTCTGTTAGTGCACTGTCAGGTAGCTGCATAGTCTGTGTTGGTGTCCCACATACCGCAGAGTGCTATCAGTATTCCAGAGGCACACAAGCTTTGTTCATCACTGCAGAGTGAGCAGAGGAAAAAGCCCCGCTGTTTTATTGTCATCCTCCCACACTGTGTTCTGCTGCTTCATTTACATTTACATTTGCATTCATCTTTTCGTCATTTAGCTAACATCCTCATTCAGAGCAACTTCCAAGAGTACTTTTCTGCCTAGTCAGAGAATGTTTCCAAAGCTAGTACAAAAGGTCAGACTCCAAAATCCCCTTGAGCTACTGATACTGTTAGAATGAATCAGTGGTGAAAATAGAAATCTAGAAAATAGAAATATTCACAGCACCGCACAAGATTCAAGCGCAATTACAAGACATTTCAAGCATAAGAGTGGTAAATAACATTTTCAGCAAGTTGCATAAGTACTCATTTAAATGCTTCTCTAAGAGACCAGTCATTCTTTTAATTTCAGTTAAATTCAGTTTAGGATTATCGTTACCAAATAACTAAAAACAACTGCCGCTTCATTTTAGTGCATCAGTTTACCTTTCTAATGTAATAGCAACATGATTTAATGTGATCCTTTTGCCATGAATCTATGATTAACTTTGTTCTTTCTGTCAATTCAGAGATTAAATGATGTCCTAATGGAATCATTTGCTGAAATAAAACTTTTACCCCTGCACCCCAAATGTAGTTCATCAGCTAAGACACTTCTTGTATGAAACATTTCCTTCTTTAGAGTTCTACTGTAGCTACAGAGCTAATAGCAGGTAATGGAAGCTCATTCTCTTCAATTAGCATCACTCAGACTGCATGCCCAGATGATCACACTCTCACCTCAAGCCATGTCTTGTTGCTCAGATTTGCTTATTACAGCCAATACATGTAGTCTACTGAAGCAAGCATGTGGCGATTTTCACATGCAGTTTGCATGAAGCTAACTGGTTGGCTTTTGTAGCTCCAATGCAAAACAAAAGAAGCAAATTTCCGACATCAAGCATGCCTTAACTGATCCACTATATTTGGCGTGAACAGACTGTAAGCTTATTTTCTACTAGACTAACTCAGTGTCAGAAAACCTGTTGTTGCTTTAGTGCAGGTAGTAGTCATTCATTGAAGAAGTCAGAATCTCTGTCCAAGGCTTGGATAGTTTGGGCAAAATCTATGAGGGATTTAAATATAATCCAGGTCACAGAGTTTGCAAAGGCTAGTACTTTGTACAGCGATGAAGTGCATCCTGTAGTGCATCCTTTCCTAACCTAAAAATTATTGTTTTAAGCATGCTGTTGATACTGAACAGACCCACAAGCCCACAAAATAACAAATAACCATTTGCCACCGTTAAAATGTCTTTGTAACATTAAATTTTGCAATGTAAACGACTGCAGATCATTCATGATTATTTATTTCTATATTATAGGCACTAAGGGAACACTCCAGCCCTTTAAACCAACTTTTATCTGCTACAGTGAAAGTGCATCTATCACAGCAGAACACAAATTCAGTTTCCCTGTATATAGAAAAGAATAAAAAACATATTCATCCAAAACACCCTCATTATAATAAGTGGTGGCTGCTGAATTCCCTGAATAAATGTTTGAAACATGATTTTATAATGTGAATTTAGAACTATAGCAGTTACAAAGGGCAGCTGGTGGTCTGGTGGTAAAGGAGTTTCCCTTGTGATTGGAGGGGGTAGGTTTGAGTTCCAGAACTGCCAGTGGCACCACTGAAGTATCCTTGAGCAAGGGTCCCCACACACCACTCTCAGGGCGCTGTGCCTCTGGCTGCCCACTGGTTCCTTGGGTGAATGGGTTAAATGCAGAGAAAGAATGCATGGTGTGCTGTGCTGTGGTGTATTCATGTATGACAAATGCATCTACATTCTTGTCCATTACAAACATTGCAGATATGAGTTAGGTTGAAAGATGCTATTTACTGTACATAGGATATTAACATTACAATCTGCCTCATTACTTGTTCCACGCTGATATTGAAAGATGAATTACACCGAAGTTTTTTCCCCCAAATTCCTGGTTAATTCGGTTGTTGAGACTGGAACAGTAATTCAGTGGTCTGATGTGAGGGCGCACTGTGGAGAAACTTGACTGCTTTCTTTACTGTGGTGATGACAGGAACTAGGGGTTGCATTGTCTACAGTGCAAAGGCCGCTATTTATTCAAACTGACGAGTGAGTCTGTCTCAGGCTTTTAATAAGCAATGTTGATTATAAAATAGTGTTAAACCAGAGGAAACATTCTTTGAGTATTATTTAGACTGTCAGTGCCCTGCATGTACCTCTCCATCAATAAGCTCAAAAACAAGATTGAGCCAAAGCCTTCTCAAAACAATTGTAAAACTAAGTCTCAGGCATCAGACAGTGTATGTAATAACTGTTATGGAGCAATTAAAGGTATTTGACACTTTAGATGCCTGGTTCGGGTGAGCAACGTCAGTGTGGTAAATTTCTCTACGGCAGCAATCTCACTCATCCACTCTGAATTAATTTGTTTAGATATTAACGACTGAATTATGCAGAAACTGAAAGAAGTAGAATTCCTCTTTAAGAGATGCCTCTGCTAAATGTGTGCTAGTTTCAAGTTTTTAAATAGGTACAGGAATGAGAGCAGCAACAAGGTCAATGCCTCCTAATCTGCACTGTGAGTGTGTGTGTGTGTGTGTGTGTGTGTGTGTGTGTGTGTGTGTGTGAGTGACTGTGTGTGTGTGTGTTTGTTGAGAATGTGTCTGTGTGTGACCCATTTAATACAGTCCTACTTCCACATCTCTACTGGTAAAATGGATCAGCCAATTAACACAGCAACCCTTTATTGCCCCATTCGGCTCAAGGGACTATTTTTCGATGCTTGTCTCAGGATGTGTACCTGAACATACAATTCCAGTCTACTTTGGTATGTTTTGGAGAGTTATTTCTCTTGCTCTACATAGGACCCAGTTTCATATTGAAACATTTTATTCTCTCTGATAAAGCTCCCTCTACTGGCACATGGCTGCTAATACAGTTTCTATCTATCTTACAGTACCTCATATTGCACACCAATGCACCACACTGCTTATGTGTGTATCCAAAAGGACTGTACAGCATTATAATGAATTATGTTTAAAAGTTTTGAAAGTTACAATTCATAGCTTTCCTATCTAACACGAGGTAACAAAAAGTTCTGCACACTGTCCTTAATACAAATTGACATATTTTCTTTTGCACCATGCAACTTCCCATATTACATACAAAACAAATCAGTATCTGTATTTGTGACAATGCTGCCTTGGGAATAATTACTCCTTTTATTCCTTTGCTGTAATGTCAGCACTCAAAAATATTTATGTCTTTAAACCACCTTTGGAGAAAAAAAAATCACATTCTTTAACTGTAGTTAAAAAATAAAACTGTCAAATTATACCAAAGATGAACAGTAAACTGAGTGTTGCAAATCATATCTAAAGTATTAATTAATCATTTTATGTTTAAAAAAAAAAAAGCACAAGCATTTTTATTACATAATTAAAGGAAGGTAAGGGGAACCCACACTTTTGTCGGGTGATGAAGCTTTCAAGACATTCACTAAGCGAAATTATTTTATTCTAAATACACTGTTTCTGTATGTTTCAGGCTTGTCTGCACTCGACCACCACGATTTTGCTGAATCCTCCTCCCAACCTGACTGCAACCTGGATACCACCGGGATCTGCAACACCACGGACCCACTCTGGAGTCCTGGTATCCGTGACAATGACCTCTCCAGTGTCCTGTTTCCTGCCTCCCCAGTGCCCCATCCTAGCTATGATATGACCTTGCCCCCTGTAGCCCTGACCCCGCCTATGCTGGTGCCTTTGCTATCTGACTGGAATGCTGCCATGGCTGCGTGGGGACTGGCGTGGGAGCTGCAGGTGTATGGGCTGGGTTGTGTGTTCTCCCTGGTGGCCTTGCTCTCTGCCCTCAGCCTGCTGTGTCTGCCCATATGCTGGCCGTCAGGCTGTGCCCACGTCAGCCTCCTCCACCTCCTGCAGTTGCTGGCTGGCTCTAGCCGTGCCCTGTGGCTGCTTTATGACCCGTATGGTCAACGGGAGCGGCTCCCCGACTCCTTGACGCGCCTCCTGCATGAGGCGGCTTATCCATGCCTGACCGCTGCCTTTGGCCTGCTGCTACTGCTGCTGTCTGCCCGCTCTCGTGCCCAGCTACTCTCCCAGCACACCCTGCGGCGCTGTGGCTGCCTACTGGCTGCACTCATTCTGGTGCATGTTACTGTGGTGATGGGATCTGTGGCTATTCTAAAGCTTTTTCCCACTCTGCCAGTTGTCCCTCTCCTCCCTCCTGCTGCCTTTTTTTTGCTGGCATCTATCCTCTCCTTCTTGTACCTGCTGTTCTACTGTTGCGCTCGCACCAATGCCAAGCACGTCTACAGGTTGAGAGAGACATCACCTGACCACCCTGCCAGCCACTGCCCCCTGGGGGAGGCTGGTGTTTGGGAGAGGGCCGCCGGGACTGGCCTTTTCTCAGCACTTTTCCTCTTGGCATGTGGAGGGCTCAGGCTCTACGCTATTCTGCATGCGACAGGGCTGATCGATGAGGAAACAGTGGGAATGATGCCCTGGCCCTGGTGGGGTTTCCAGCTCAGCTGCAGAGTTTGTGAGGCAGGAGTGTGTCTAAGCCTGGCACTTGTCGTCACACACCCTCTCCTCTGCTGTGGAGGAGCTGTCCCTAAGCTTGGCCGCTGGAGCTCAGTTTTCAGGAGGCAAAGGTACTTCAGTTTATTCATGTGGGCTTTTATTTGGACGGATGAGATCCTCAAATGAGAATGTGTCTACTTCTACACAAGCATAATTTAAATACACCTTTTAGTCAGTTTCATTCAAATAATTCAGAGCCAGGTTAATAAACAAGGATTAAGCCTAGTCTTGGACTAAAATGCCGTTCCAGTGGTTTTTCGGTCATGGGATGCTGTGATCTAACTTTTTCTTTCCCAAAACCTGACTTAAGGAAATACAAAATAACGAGACTTTCCTTTAAATTAAAATTAGTGTTCGAGGTGTTGCAAAACTATTGGCCACCAAAGAGGAATTTCTCAAGGACACAAAAGCAGTAACTTTATTCCAGCCATAGTACAATCGCTAACATTTTTCATACATTAACAAGTACATATACGTAGTACAAATGGGGAGCACCTACAGGCTTGTACTGTAGTTTATATAACCAGTAACAAAGTACCATAATCACAGAAGACAAGAAATTCTTTATTTTAATTTGTCATCTGACTGGAACCTTGAAGTGCACAATTTAAGGCAGTAAAAGTAAAAGCAGTTTGAAGTACTGTTACCATTTCAAACCAATACAGGAACTTGTATTTCCATCTAAACATAAAAAATACCATTAACTATATCCACATCAAAAACACAAGGATGGGGCATTGTTATACTGTGGTATTTAAATCATGCTGCCTTCAACCAAAACAAAATATAAATATAAAATTATCTTGGATTAGTGAAACTACAGGGTTCAACAGAAATGAGGATTGAACGTGGCTGTTAAAGCAGACTTTAACCAGGAGATGGCACTATGCTACTTCTTCATGATGAGAGCTCAATGATGCCTTGTCACAGCAGTTCAGCGGTGCTACTTTTTCTTGATTCGGTAATTCAATAATTAACAACAGTTTTACCCATCTCTGTTACCAGATCATCCACAGGGTGCACAATCGCAAACACCAAGCCCACCATCCTGCCAAGTGGCTGGTCCAAGAGGCCAGGAGAGAAATTGAGCCTGCGGGATGGTATGGTGCGGGACGAGAGCGAGAGCGTACCACTCTACACCCTAGCAGAGATGCCACTTAATGAATCAGAAGGGTTGGACCTCCATTATCCCAGCAGCCCTCTGAATCAGGCTGCGCCACAGCTTGCTGAAACCGCAAAGAATGCCACGGTGATCTCTCAAGGGTCATCTATCATCAGCCTAAATGGTGACTTCACAGTAGACTTACGGCCTCCTTCTCCAATCGACCTACGGCGTAGCATTGATGAGGCTTTGAACAGTGAGGCCCTGTTTCGCCGAAGTCTCTTTAGCTCCTCGAGGCTCTCTCTCAGCACACGTGGACCTCCAGATGGGCAACCCTGCCGGGGAACCTCCAACGAGCCTGTACTGTACCGCACTGCCTCATGCGGGGATGTGGAGTCTCCACATAGAGATGTGAACTCCAGTTCCATACATGGAGGCCCTAGACGTCATGGAGGTCAAGCAGCTCATTATAGCAGCTTCACCTCAAGGCGCCAGTCTCAGAGCAGCCTGCCCAGGGGGAGCCTGCCCCGGGTGCAGTCAGGACGCCCATCACAGAAGCAATATATGGCCCTGGACTCCGCCACCTCCAGAGATAGTATATATGAGAAAGGGCATGCTTTCACACTGGCTGATGAACTGGCTGTGCAAGCTGAATTTATCACTGTCTGCAGACAGATAGATGCACTCAGTGTCAGCAGCGACACGATTGAACTGTAGGACAGTGGTACATGCATCGTAGGGTTTTATATGCACGAATTGCTCCTCAGCTCAAGTGCACGAGACTTCATCATTCAAAGGGTTCTGTTGGGGAGCTACAGCAGCAAAGAATCTTCTTTCAATTTCATTTGCACATGAAATTTGAGAAACTGGCTGAGCATGAGCATTTTTCTCATTGCCCTGTAATTTAAAGTGCTCCCATGATTTGTTGTGCATCTGCGCTCTTTTACTTCCAAATGCTAAATTGCGAACCATATAGTTGTGAACCAAATTGTGAACACTATAATATTCAAATAATTCAGGCCAGCCCTTTAACAAAACATGGAGTAAAACATAAGGCACATAGCAGGCATATTGAGGGAGTTTCCCATCTTCCTTGCTAGCACAATGACCAAAATGTGCCCCCTTGTTAACCTGCTGTCACACAGTGGACTGTATGTGTTGGTTGACAGTGTGGAAGTGCTCCAATTGGGCCTTCTTCTACTTTCAAAAAACGGTTGAATCACCTGATAGAGATAAAGACACAGAGGGTATCACAAATGGGATTATTTTAGTCAATTTGTAATGAAACAGATGTGGTCAGAATTACAAGTGCAAAAATGTTTTGATCATTTGGACCTGTGTCGAAGTGCCTTGCATATTTTCACTGGCACTGTCTGGCTGCTAATGCAAGATGTAATTTTTTATCCATTAGCAATAAACCTAAATTTAGCACTTTAGAACATTTTTGAAAAACAAACTCAGAGTGCTGTGTGCTGAGGTGACATGTGGGTTTACTTGAAACATTTACTTGTGGGAAATGAGGTCCTCAAGTGAAAGCTGCATGAAAATGCCATAAAGAAATGAAAACTACAATAAGGAGACTAAGCTTTTAATACTGCTATAGCAATACCAGTCATTGCATGTCTGTGGCAAGGAAATCATTTTGCTGTTTTGAGCTGATATTTCCTCCTTATGCATCAACGTAAAGCGAAACTGAAAAAGAACCTTTTTCTCCTCTGCATTACAGCTCTTTACTTAAAAGCTTTTGTACTGCTTCTTAAATTATTAATAGGGTTAGAACAAGAAATTAAGATTTTCTCTTACACGTCATATGCTTGTGCAGGTGTGACTGATGTAAACAGCAAAGGCTGTGACAGAAATAATACATATGTTTAAAATACGTGGATTAAGAAAGTAAGAAAGTGAAGGGATGGTTGGATGTACAAGAAAAGAAATAAACTCATCTAAACATCCCGAGCTTTTGGCACCTGCTGTCTTTATGCATTTTCAGAATGATTACTATGATTACTTGGTGCTAATATGCAAATGAGAATGAGAGGAGACTTGTGTTCATAATATATGTTCATAATAATCTTTATTAATACTCCTGTGCACCAAGAGTAATACATAAGCTGCAAAAGCCTGACAAACACAGAAGTCATAAGCAGTCTTGGTTGTCTCTACAGAGAGATTATACATCCCAAACTTCACAGTGGATCTGCACTTTACGTAGCTACAGCACAGACGTTTGATTCTAGGCCCTTCTAGGCCTTCTTGTAAAACAGTGGCCAAGTAGTTCCTCTTTTACAAGAAGAACCTGGGCATGACATCTTCGCTTTTCACTTCAACAGGTTCCTTTACAGAAGAACATTCTCAAAAATAATACAGGAACATTCAACAAAATAAAGCACAGTAATAAAATAGACTTCTTTTAGACCTCTTTTTAGTCTGTACAAATGCAGGTAACTGTCTGACTTGCCAGAGATACAGGGGGACTTGTCATGAAGCAAACCCATGGGACACATTCCTCTCGGTTCAAACAATCACGCAGACAAAAGAGCAGTCAGACACATTGCCACCATAAAAGTAAACATCCTTATCTTACATGTAGGTGCATGAACGTCTACATTTCTTTGAAGAATATACACTTTCTCACACATCAAAGTATTACACTTAGCAAATGTACAAAACTATCATTTTTCCCATTAACCAAATAACTAGACCATGTTGCACTTCCAGGTAAAGTAATCTGTAGAGCCAATTATCATTATAATAATTAAATGAAGATGCTGAACACAAGCATGGTAGTCAACTTGGGTCAAATTCATCCAGTCAGGAATGACTAACGGTAGAAAGCTAAAGCTAACTGTCTCCCGGTGTTTGAATGAAATGCTACAATAGATTCAAATCAGGGAGCTCTCTCGTGTTAATTCTACACTTTTTTTTCTTTGCTTTAATTCATAAGGCCTGCAGGTTGAGAGGATCCCTGAACTTAAGGCTAACGCTTCACTTGTGGTTCTACACTCCTAGCAGGCTAACTGCAGAGCCTAAGAAGCATTCTGAAACTCGTGAAGTAGCCCATGTGCTATTCTTCAGTGGTTTGCATTTACATTAACCTCATTTCTGTCAGTTTGAAATTCACATTCTTACATACAGACCTCTTAGTGCCTTAAAAACCAGCCAAATCACAGTGTTAGAGCTTATTGCTAGCGGGTCTGCAGATAAGACATCTCACAGGAAGAATTTTGGTGACAGTGGCCATATGACAGGAGCCTGTGTTTCTTGCTGAGTGCAACTAATGAAGTTATTTTCAGCCAGTAGTGTGTGTAGTGTAGTGTGGAGTGAAACTTTTTGTATTAACCAGTGATGTGTGTCATACACTGAGGGCTTAAACAACAGCCTTCTATCACCAAATGTACTGTTATTCTCAGAGAAAGCCAAGAGACCCCACTGAGAAGCAGAAAATGTTTACAATAACGGTTATGCCTGTGTTGTGAGGCCAGGCATCTGCACTTCTGCTGTTGGTTCTTACTGCAGATCACACCAGGGAGCAAAATACAGTCTTTTCTTCAGAGAATGTTGACCAGGTCGGAGAAGAGAAGTGTCAGACGTGTAAGGATTACATGAATCCATTGTGTTTGGTTACAGTTGGGGTAGGAACGTTGGGGAACGCTCTTGTCTGGCCTCTGCTGCCACCCTCAGTATAACCGCTTCTCATAACTGCATCAGAAACACAAACACACTGTTAACATTCAAAACAAAATAATCAGAAAGTGCAGCTATATTTTAAAAAATGTACTTTAAACTTTCCTAACTTGAAGTTTTTACCTCTTAGAAGTTACCCTTTTCGCAACTAATTTTTTATCCATTCTAGTGTGACTGTGAGTTTACTAATATATTTTTTATTATCATGATTCAAACGTAATGAAAAGTTACTATGTTTTGCAGAGAGAAAAAATAATTTAAATTTTTTGACATTGAAACGAACTCAAATTTGTAGATGAAGAATGTAAATCAGATGTAAATGTAATTTATTATGTAACCATTAGCTAATTAAACTAAATAATTATGAAAATACATATTTAATTAAAACAATAAAGCACAATGACACTAATAAACCTCCCCTTCTAAAGTAAACTCCAGAATCCTGCTGCCCATGTAATACCATCAAGACACAGAAATGACTGGACATGTTCTGATACGGTGTCCACTCCTCCAGTGCTTACGGGATAAAGTTAAAGGTACAGATTGGCCAAAATTCTTGTAGCATGAAAGCTAGCAGGGCCTGCGCAATTATGGCCAAACTATCCCTCTGATAGAGTTTAGGTTGGGTAGAGCCACAGGGTTTCACAGCTGCAGACATTATAGGGGGAGATGGCCTCAAGGGAGAAAATTCTGCCTTAACTAAAGAACGCACTATACATTTCACAAAAAATGCAATCTAATCCCCTCCACCACTGGATACAACAGACGCACAGACATGAGGACTGAGTACTTACATGGCAAAAAAGAATATCTACGATGAGTGCATAAAAGAAAGAAGAAGAAGACAATTTTACATGTACACTTTACAATTCCATTAGATGATTTGGGAGAAGAGGAAGGACAACAAAAGCTAAAAGGGAACTGCTGAGTGTCAGAAATTCAGAAAACAGCTTAGACAATTTTCTCAGTAGACAAGCTACTGGTGAAATGTGTTTCTGTCCTGCTGCCACGGCCCTCTTAGGTCAGCCGTTTTGTCTAGTTAGAATGAATAAAAGGGCATAATGCTAACTTTGCAGAAAATGTGCAAACTATACTGTAGTTTATGCACTGTATATATTTTATGAACCTGTATATATTTAATAAGCCTAACTCCAGACTAAGTTATTTCAATGGTAATTCATTATTGAAAATGCAGTTTAATCCTAGACTAGGCTTAATCAATGACTGGGACATCTGCACAACACATGAGTGTATAGCTCTCAAGGTTATCATT
>JBBPCX010000018.1:9641278-9656077 GCA_037974365.1 Hydrocynus forskahlii | reverse complement strand
GCAACCCATAATCAGCCCTGTCAGAGAAGGTTTGGAGAGACAGTGTGTGTGTGTGTGTGTGTGTGTGTGTGTGTGTGACAGAGAGTGTGTGTTGGGGGGTGCTCACTCATCTCTAAAAATGTTTACTTTTTCTGCAGTTGATCAGTCAAGACATGTTTGGAATCCAAATTTCACTTAATTAGTTTAGCACTGGATCCAGAGGCTACAACTCATCATTGCAAACGCTAGAATTCAACAGTCACCCAAGTCCCCAAAGCTTCTCTCAACCAGATTACACTGCATCCAGCTCTTTGCTGAGTAAACCCACACATTGAAACATGGGCATTTAAAGCTTTTAACAAAATATTTTTTCATTTTATATTTTGTGGTTTTGCAGACTACTACCAGCTTCTGCTTTAGTGGGCTATTCTCTATCAGCTACAGTTTTTTCTGTGTTCGGGTGTAAATTTTCACAAGAGACGAAAGGTGTTCGTCATTGGTTCTAATTCTTCCCCATAGTCTTGGTGTGTCTGGGCTGAAAGAGAGAGCGAGAGAGAAACAAAGAGACAGAGAGAGAAAGAGAGAGAGAAATGGAGATATATTTTGTCACTGATGAAAACTGGTCTTCTTAAGACATTGCTTTCATTTAAAAATGCAGAAGAACTATCATCTAACTGGGTAAAGTTAGAACTAGATGAGGTTTTGGATTTTAAAACTATTTGATTACATTAAAGTTGTTTTACAGTGTCACTGTCAGCACACATACACTACATTGTACAACATGTCATATATTATATTCACATTTTTATTCATATTGTTCTTGCCTTTGTGCTTCTATGTGATTGTACAGTTGTACCATAAGAAATCCTCTTCTGTGATCAATAAAGTTTCCTGATTCTGATTCCTGATTCAAATATTGTGTGTGCTTGTGGGCACTGAAAACCGGTGACATATTAAATTATCTTATTTCAGATTTGTACACAAATTCCACATGAATTAAAATAAGTAGCACCAACACATTGGTTGCCAAAAGTAAGTCAGTGCATATTGCTGTAATATATAATAAGTAATATAGTAAAGCAACAGATTTTATTAAACAGATGGAAATTCCTTGTCTTGTCGTCAGAGTACACAGTGTGCGGTGCATTAATTATTCTGTTAAATTCTTAGAAAACAATAGTTCTAAACTGTTGCACACATTTCATGACATATTTAAAGGGCTATTTTAAAAGATATTTGTTAGGTCTTGGGTTTGGGTTTTGGGTTTATTGGGGACTTTTATTTTGATATTGGGTGTTGGTTGTGTCGTGTGTCATTGTCAGCTGTCTTGTGTTTAGTTTAAGTGATTGGGGTTTATGATTGGTTTATGTCTGAGTGTGTTTAGTATTTAAGTTGTTTGTGTTCTGGTGTTATTTGCTGGTCAACCCTCACTAATACCCTCACGGTCCCTGCTCCTTCTGTCTTCTGTGTAGTTATGTTTTGTGTTAGAAAGGCCCTCAAGCCTCTTTGTTTTTTAGTTATTGTCTGTATTGAGTCTGTGTCTTTTTGTATTAAAACTTCCATCTGGAACCTGCTCTTTGCGCCTCACCTCACACCTCGTGCATCCCTGACGTGACAATATTTGCATTATGTAATAAATGGGCATCTGCTTTCCATAGGACTGTATTCCTAAACCCAGATTTAATGAGGATTTTACAAACTGAAGCATATGACCCCTGTTTGTAATCACCAACACTGTAAAGAAATGTGAGTTTTGCTACTGTGTACCATTTCTGTGCACCCTCGATTCATGCAGGGTTAACAGCAGTAGGAGGCATCAGGGGCATGATGGTAGTGCTTGTGTGTACATGCGTGGACCCATCTGCCTCCCACACACAGCAGATGTCTCAGACAGAACACACACACACACACACACTGTTCATTTCAGTAAAAAGTGCAAAACCATTTCCTTTTTCGATACCAATGTTCACATATAGGCTCTTAAATATTATATATCAAGTAAATAAATAAATAAATATACTATATATATATACGTACTGTACAGTTTACACTGAACTCCTGCAGTACTAGAATGTAAATATAGAATGTAAATACCGATGTTACCCCTGTAAAGACTGTACTGTAGTTCATGCATGTGCGTTTTCTTTGGTATGCCCTGTCGTTTTTGGTATAAGCAGGTAAATACATTAATTAACTTACAGTAATAAAAATACAGAGCTTTAAGAAGAACAAAACAAAAAACACTCCAGACGCTCCACAGAGGAGCAGTGTCACAGGGTCTGCAGTGTCACAGGGCAGCAGCCAATCAGCAGCAAGGAGAAATAAATAATGTTCTTGGATTGGTTACTTTCAAACCTCCCGCCTCTGATTACAGCGGTATTTCACCATCCCAAGACGCCTTTCTTCATGTTCGCTTGTTAATTTAGCACTAAAATGGATGAAAAATGATATTGCCATGAAAAAAAGATGAGACGTCGGGGCCTTGCCCACCACGCCCCCTTGTGCTGGTTGTTTATGTTTGGGCACAGGGCTTAGCAACCAACCACGAGGACGAGGTCCGGACATCACAAAAGCAAAACAAATGCGGAGGCTTTCTCCAGTTTTTGCGTTAGTGCGGGGGTTTCAGTGAAAAATAATTAATTCAGTTCTCAGAAAATATCCACATTGGATGGGGGTTTACTGGGTTAGAAAGGCGACTTCTAACCTAGTGGTTAGAAGGTCACCCCTTCCTACAATCAGAAGGTTGTTGGGATCGCATCCTAGGACTGCTAGTGACACTGGTGAGGTTCCCTTGACCAAGTTGCCACCCCCCACACACTGCTCCTCGGGCGCCCCTCATTGGTGGCAGCCCCCTGCTTCACTTGATGAGTGGAAAGAATTTCAGAGAAAGAATTTCACATTGTTTACACTGTGTGCTGTGCTGTGGTGTGGTGTGTTCACGCGTCACTATAATGGACCACTTTACTTTACTTACATATACATAAATATACATGTGGTTAACATTACTTTTTAGTAGATGTGTACCAACTTTGTATCATTAAAATATTTTAACAGCACATCCATAACCATTCAACAAAAAGATGACTTTTTAATATAAATGTAGTCACATTTAAAGATGAAATAAAGAGGAAACATGACATGTAACATGGACAGGATTAAAGGCATCGTTCTCTAATACTTGGCTGCAAAACCTTCAGCACCAGTAATGGCCTCCAAAAGGATTTTGTTGCCATCTATGAACTTCTTGCGCCTGTCTGCTGGTAGTTTCTCCCACTCTTCCATGGTTGCTTTTCCCAGTAGCAGATTTTAGCTCTCTCCTGTATTTTTCAGTTAGGTTGAGATCAAGATAAGATAAACCTTTATTAGTCCCACAAGTGGAAATTTGTATTATCATGTCAGAAAGTGTACAGTACAAAGGTAAGAGCAGCAAAATAAAAAAAAACAATAGAATAAAAACTATATCAACAGTACAATATAAAATGTACACTATAAAATCTAGAAATTTTAAATATGGACATGTTTATTGTAAAAAATATATGTATATATGTATATGTAAACAATATGTAAACTCAAATTACAAGGGTCTCGACATGCAACGTTTCGAGTTTACGACACTCACGTGGGCGAATTAGTTTAGTGGCGCGTGGCCGAAGATCCGCAGAATCCGCAGAATACGCAGTAATACAGCGAATGAGTGAGGGAACATGCTTAGCTCAGTGCAAGTGTTCCATTTGTGTTGCTTAGTTTGGCGATTTTTTGGCCTTAATCATGGCTCCTTGCCGTACAGTGTTCAAGTACAGTATTTATGTCCTTTTCCTTTTTCTGTGACTTAGTTGTACTTTTACCTTCTAGATTTTACAACTGTTTTAGGGTAGGTTATTACTGACACAGGTACACATTGGAGTGACAGGCTCATCACTGGATAGTTTAAAACAGTCCATTTTACACTTTTGGATGTGTCTTACCCTACTTTAGGACTCAGGTCCTCTCCAGGTTTGTGTTCAAACTGCTTAGAAACCTCTGGGGCTGGTTTGAGCTAAAAAGAGAAGCTAAGCAAAATCCTGCAGAGGGCTTTTACATTCTGGGCCTGAGTTTTCCACCTCTGCCATTTTGTTCAACAAAACATCGTTTTCTTGTACTTTTACCTCTAAAAGGCCATGATAATCCTCTAATTTCATCATTGCTATAAAACATTCAAGACCTCCTGTGCCAGAGGCAGTAAAGCAGCCCCACAGCATTATGGATCCTCTATGCTTCACTGTTGGTAGGGTGCACTTTTCCTTATTCTTCATTTCACTGTCTGTAAACATAACAACAAGCTCTACTTTGGAGTTATCTGTTTATTGAACTTTTTCCCAAGATTGTGGTTGGTCTACATACGTTTTGACAACGTTCAGTCAGCCCTTTTTATGCCTTTCTTTAAGAAGTGGAGCCTTTCTTGTCCTTAGAGCTCTTCTTTGTTCAGAGTATGGCGTGTGGTTTGAGCTGAAAACAGCAGTCCAGATGTTTCCAGCTCAGTCTGAAGCTCTTTGGTTGTTGTGACTTCTGTTGTTTGTGACTTCCCTCTTCTTTTTTTTCTAACCGTTCTTAATGCCAAGGTCTTTGGAGATAGTTTTGTACCCTTCAGATTGTTTGTGCTTAGTATTTCTGGTCTGCACAGACGAGGAATAAATCAGAATATTTAATCATCAGCTCCACCATCTATAGGTTAATTAAAGTCTAATTGAGTCTAATTTCTAATTGATCACAGTTTAGTTTGTCCTTTGTTTCAAATGAAAAAAGTGTGCCATTACTCATGTCCTGCCATTGTTTTCATTATGGATCCTATTTTACTACCAGATTTGTTAGTTATTTTTGTGTTTTGTGAATTTTTATATCAAACATTTTATACAGCTTATGGACTGAAGCAGTTTCACTGAACACCACATATAACGCTGACCACAGCTGCATTTGTTTTCATGCAAGTTAGTGTTAACAGCAATTGCTTTCCTTAACTGAAATAAGTTGCTGCTATTTAATGCGACAGTAATAGCCTTTTTTATTCTAACCTAATAGAAGGGATGCTTGAAAAGCCCAGTCAATAAACTACTAAACCCCCCCTAACTATGATGCACTTAACTCTCATTTACACTCTTTTGCACGCAACTCTTGTACCATTTATTAGATGACTTTGTTTAACTGAAGTAACATTGATAGCTGTTTTTCTGTTTATCGTACCTTTGTTAACTGTAGGCAACCGTTATTTCTCTCTCACCACTCTGTGTTATTTACTGCACATTGCTCAGCCACTCTATAAACCATCTCATAATACTAAAGGCTCTTTGTACTATTGTCTTGCTATCCAGGGATGACCTGAGAAGGACGGGTCCTTTTGTGTCTTGGTTCAATGTTTCATCATCCAGTTCTGCGGATTTTTCCTGACTACTGTCACCTCTAGCTCGCTCACTGGAAGCTTGGATCCACATTTCTTTAAAGCTGATTTGTGACAAAATCTGCTGTGAAAAGTGCTGCACAAATAAATTGACTTTGACTTGACTTGACTTGATTTGGACTGACTTGAACTGAGTCAGAGTAGCAGGGATTGTATAAATACAGTGGATTTAAGGTAGTGTGAAATAACTTCCATAAGTCCTATGCATGTGTGTGTGTGTGTGTGTGAGAGAGAGAGAGAGAGACAGAGAGAGAGAGAGAGAGAGAGAGTCTGCAGGGAGAGTAAGATATGATGCACCCCTGCTTACAGTGACAGTGTGTGTGATCTGTGTGCAGGTCCTGAGCTGGTTGTCTGCCCAGGGCTGCAAGTGTTACACTGTCAGTCAGGATTAACCCTGTTCATTCTAATGAAAGAGCACTGGGAATCCATACACACACACACACACACACACACACACACACAAATGCACACTTCTGCTCTTTACAGCCCTAAGGCTTTCTTTTTCTTGTCATTCATTCATTCATATATTAATTCGTTCGTTTGTTCGTTCGTTCATTCATGTATGTATGTATTTCGATTTTTGTCTTGTCTTCTGGGAGAATGGTACCAAAATGACAGCATGAAGTATAGATAAATAATATTAGATACATTATATAAAACAAAAACAAACAAACAAACATGATTTGGTGTTTCGGATGTAAAGAAAGAGAAAATGGCGCAAACACACTATATAAACTATATAAACCCACACAGATACACAGTCAAGCCCCCTCACAACCCCAGCACCCCCCACTTCTGTGTCAGGTGATAGCGCAGCATGCCCCATTACAAATGAACCAATGAACCAGGCAGCTTCACTTTATTCTCCATAGCAACAGCCTTACATTCGCAGTTCTCACACGCCCACCTTCGTTGACAAAAAAGAAAATGCTCTCTTATCTTCTTCCCTGTTGGAAAAGAGTGAATGGTCCAGACAGATAGTCCAGACAATGGATGAAAATGCCAACTGCAGGCAGAGCTTTCACAGAGCCGTGGGATGCTGGGACCGTCTCTGTGCCAGGCGGTCGTGTTGTGTTACCTGTAGAGGGTGCTGGAGGATAAGCAGAGAGGAGTGGAGGCGCCAGGGATCTCCTCCTTGGTTTGTTGGATGTTTTCCTGTTGAAAGGTCAGTGCAGCCTTGTGTCTGTTTAGTTATAGTCGAGCCCCAGCTTCAGCACTTCAGGGCTTGAATGTGTAAAAATGAGGGAAAATGGAAGAGGCTGATAATTCTTAACTATTTATGAGGATTAAATACCTTTGCGAGCCTGTTATTTTCCTAAATCATGAGGCACTCAATATTTCTGACTTGTAGAAGCTGCCCTGAATAAGAAATCAGAATGCATTTTTTCCCTAAACATATTTGACATATTTACAGATTTCAGGATTTAATGGGATGTGAAAACTAGTCAAACCAGCTGCAGCTCACAAAGTCAGAACATGACCACAGAGTCGGACCAAAGACTCAGACTATAGAGTCGGGCCATAGAGTCAGACCACAGAGTCAGACCATAGAGTCAGACCAGAGTCAGACCATAAAGTGAGACCACAGAGTCAGACCATAGAGTCAGAGCATATGATTAGACCCTACATACATCCAGTCTGCAGAATCAGATGCAGTAGATACAGTTTTGTTGTATATTTTCTTTAATTTCTGATAAATGGTTCCAGTTTTGTTGAAAGCTTGATTTTAACATGTTTTTAGTAACTTCTATATTTTACTTTTTTAAGACGTATGCAAGACAAACATAGCCTGTCAATACCTGTGTCAATACCTCTTACACTTTAACAGTAAGAAAACAAAATACATTCAGGTAATTATTCAAATAAATCTGTGTACAAATGTTATTAGCCAAACATGAATGAAGGAGAGTAGCATGTGTGTGAGTGTGTGTGTATGTGTGTGTGCGTCCCTGTGCATGCATGCGTGTCTGTGTGTGTTTGTGTGCGTCTGGGTGGGTGGACTGGTTTGTAAACTTTCAATTAATTTCACAATAGTGTGCCTATAGTGTAAAAAATTTAATATTTGGCCATTATTTAAATGTAATGTCATTTAAATGTAAAGTTCATGTTGTGCATTTAGTCTTGTTTTCTGTTTCTGTCACTGTTTGACATTGCAAAAAAATTAAATTAAGTGCGGGTCAATGCAGAATGCAGTTTAAATGTGCATGAATGCACTGCACAACGTACTATGCTATTAAAAAGCTCATATCCTATCCTTTTTTTGTATTTTACTTCTATCTACTTCTTCTATCTTTATGCATTACACTCATTAAGTCAGCTGGTGGTTAGGGAGTTCAGAAGGCCATGGTTTCGAATCCCTGGACTACCAGTGGCACCGCTGAGATACTCTTGAGCAAGGTACCTTCCCCACACACTGCTCCCCGGGCACCATTGCTGGCAGCCCAATGCTTCACTCAAGTGAATGGATTAAATGCAAAGGACTCAAGTAATTCCCTCTGGGATCAATATAGTATATAAAATAAAAATTAACCAGTCTGTTTTTAATATTAAACTAAGGATGATAGATGACGATTACTTTATTATTATGTTATTTTACTATTATTTATTATCATCAGCAGCTGTGTACATGTATGTAGTGTGATGACACAATGTTCCTCTATAGGACACGGTGCAACATGTAGCAACATTCAACAAAGTGCAAGGTATGACAGACACAATACAATAAATATACAATATTGTGATGGAGCAGTTTAGTATAAAGGGGATATAAACCTACCAGCCTGAGGCAATTAGCACCAGTTAATAAACTATATATGACAGATATATTTATATTACCTCTATTCTGCTTGTCTGTCCTGTAATGCATCTCGTTCAGCAAAGCAGTCCAGGCTGAAACATTCCTCATAATGGGCTGGGCTAAACTGTAGGCTGAATGGGTGGATAAGCGTATTGTCTCCGTTTCTATGAGATCACAAAGACCATTTGAATAATGAAATTAAAGTAATAACCTCTCAACTTTTATGGGTCAATAAGAACGTTTATTTGATTTAATAAAACCAGCTAAACAGCTTGTTGCTGCATGAAGCATTTTAGATTAAATGACAAAATATTTTTACAGTGTAGGTAAGTAGATGCTGTTCTTCCAATACCACCAATGCTGGTCTTCCCCAGAGGCACATTTGCTTATGTTAGACTGTGTGTGTGTGTGTGTGTGTGTATTGGTATGTGTGTGTGTGTGTGTGTGTGTCTTCCTCATGATAGTAATGATTGTATGATCCAGCTGCTTGTATGATGTCCTCCAGCTGTACAAATTTAAATGAGAGTGCTCACGTATGTATGTGTGTGTGTGTGTGTGTGTGTGTGTGTGTGTGTGGTCACTGATATGCTCATCCTTATTCTAATTAGCTGATGATAATACATTTTCCAATAGAAATCCTTGGCATACTGTTTTAGTAGCTGAGAAATGTAGGTGGAATCTTCAATGGCTCGTTACTCCTTGTGGAGTGCACTACACAAAAAGTCACAAAATGACAACTTCCACAATCAACCAATGCACAAATTGTCCAATTAGGAGACATGCAGGAGACGGCTGAAGCTCTTTTTCAAACCCTATGCAGTGCACTATGTGGGGAGAAAGGAGCCATTTGAGATCCAGCCTATGTTTAAAACATCCCAGACAGATCTAGTTAGGATGTTGAACTATGCCACTCATGTACACAATTCAGAGCTAAATCTGTGCGTCAGTGTTTGTCCATTTGATTAAAAACAATCCATCCCAAAAAGCAGCCTGGCTGAAGCTCAAAGATCAGAGGTCACTGGGTCAAATGGATTGTTTTTTCTTTGTGGATTCTAAAGGTCATTCCATCTCTGCACTTGCCCTGAGGGAGTGGAACCAATGGACACATCAAACATGAAACCATACACATTATACACTCAATACACTCCTGATGCTGTGTTTTACAATGACCACTAGGGATAAGAAGGTCAAAGAAAAAGAAAAGTGTATTTGCGCATGCAAGCCTCCGAGGTATGCATGCAAAATGGATTCCCATTGTTAGAAGTCCAAAAAACACACCAGACCCATTTTCATTTGGAGGAACCGGCAGCTCGAAGACCATTTTTCATTTCTCATTACACATGTTCATTCATTCATCGCTCTTTGTGCTGCTGCAGTCCCCAGCTTGCCGGCGGCTTCTGCTGAGTGCGTGCAATAGTGGCAGCTACATTTTATGACATAATGGCAGTCTGACTTACGATGAAATGATGGGTGCTGAGAAGGAAAGTGCTCTCTGTTGATGGCAGCAAATCTCCTCTCCAAATGGCCAGAAATGGCTCTGTAAAAATGATACGTTGGGAATAGGCTTCAGACGCTGGCCCTCACTGAGGGGGTCGGTCTGATGCGGTTTTGACCATTTGTTTGTTTTTCTTCTTTTATGCTGCTGTTGAATTTTTTGTCTTCGACCATATAGAGGAGTCCTGTCTTTATGAACTTTCTATCGATTTATTGCAGCTGGGAAGGGGCAGTTTCCTGCCACAGTCCAAAAACATGCCTGTCGGGCTAATTGGAGATGCTAAATTGCCTCTAGGTGTGACAGTGTGTGTGGGTGTGTTTGTCTGTGTGTCTGCCGTCCAGGGTGTTTCTCTGCCTTTCGCCCTTGACCACTGGAAAAGGCTCCAGCACATCAGCCCCCCGAGACCATGGTTAGCATAAGCAGCTCAGATAATGGATGGATGGATTTATTTATCATATATGTTGAGAACATTCATGTTATATACCAAGATACTTGATCCGAATGAGTAAAAGTGAAACTAATGACTACTAAGTACATAAATACACAAGAAATGTAATATATCAAATGTGTGTATGGTAAAGGAAAGTGACATTTTGAATGTGGGCTCCTATAAGTTTACTGTCTTGTAAACGCGTGGGCCCGTACATTTTTCGAACATGTCATTCAGTATCGAGTAAGGAAGCCAACATGACGCAGCCAGTGCTAACAGTCTGGTGGTTAGAAAGGATCAGCTACTTTGTCCTCCACTCGCAAACACTGACATATCTTAGGCATGTGGCCTTGTTGATTGCAACTGGTTGGTGTGTTACTGAGTGAGTGTTTGGCAGAGTGGAATGAATTGCTGTGGCTCTGTAGATGACAGACAGACCTCGGCGTCCTCCATCCTGTCCCAGCGTCCCCCCACTGTCCACCCCGGCCAAAAATAGAGGGCCAGAAAAGACAAGAAACACAGATGCTGCCATAACCACTCGCCGTCTGGAGAGCCAGGCGGGGGTTGTCCCTGGCGACGGTTGCTAGGAGACAGCACAGCAAGTGACTTCATGCTACCATGTTGGGAGGGTCTCCGCTGTGAGAGCCAGGGAAGAAAGAAAAGAGAGCTGTTAGCACGAGGAAACATGTTCCTCTCTGTTCATAATCTGGAGCATAATCTGAGAACATGAATACTAGAGCTGGGTAAGAGAATGTACTGTCATAGTAAAAGTATAACTAATTGCTTAAGAGCCCAGAGCCACCAGAGGGCCCCAAATATGTACATTTTAAAAGGTCTTCAAACTTGTTTCCGGAAAAAAAACCAAAAAAAAAAACCAGATTGTTCTATGTTTTAATTTCACAAATAAGTATTTTTCAGTTGTTGCTTATAAAAGAATATGGTTCACAGGATGAGGGTTGGATGGGGGTAGGACTGGATGGGAAAAGCCCCCATGTGTTACTGGGCATAATACTGATTAAAAAAAATATACAAGATAACTGTAGTGCAGTCTAACGGTAATTAACTATTGATAAACCAATCTTTCTGAAATGACTATAGATTTCTACATATCTTGTAGAAATAGCTGAAGTATTTGTTTTTCCATACCAAAAAGCACGAACCTTGACTGAACAGTATGTTTATTGGTTAAATACCACTAGTATTGCACATTACTCCATTTTCCATGAATTTGTAACCAGAATAGTGAAATATTATGAGCGCTGGTAAAAAGTGTTTTTTTAAACAAATTATACTCCATATCCGCCCCCACCTTGTGCTCAGGGGCAGCAGGGCACTGTGTGACTGATGGAGTAAAACGTGCCTGTGTTCTGCAGGGATTGTTGGATAATGAACTTTAGATTGAATAGTCGGCATGTTTCAGCTCCCTAGCCTGATCATGCGTGTCTCTGAGTGAGCGTGAGAGCCTGTGTATGTGTGTGTGTGTGTGTGTGTGTGTGTGTGTGTGTGTGTGCAGGCAAAACAGTGCCATCACCAACCAATCCAACACATTCTCATCAGATCATCAGATCAATAACACCCAACCCCCCCACAGACACACACACACACACACACACACACACACACACACACACACACACCAGTTAAGCCCACAGAGCCCGTTAACTAGCGTTCAGAGAATAACAGGTCCCTGTTTATGTGCTGCTCATTGATCATCATTTGATCATTATTATTGATTGATTTCTCTAGTGAAGCAGCAGCGTTTTGAATCAAGTGCTCAGATCTGCTCATTTCATTGGTTACTGGATAAGTTCAAACCAGCCCAGGAGCCAAAACATGATTGGACAAGTTTTGATATGGCCTTTGCTGTGGTTACCATGGTGATTGAGCTCTCTCTCTCTATGTGTGTTTAGGACCACTATAAAAGAACCGACAGTCCACAGTTTAAGATGACCATGAAAAAGGTTCTTGTTAATTGTGCTGTCCGGTCATGCATAAAGAAACAACTACATCAACTACATCAACCTTACAGAGACACAAAGACATGGAGACACAAATGCATCATCTTTCTCTGTCCCTCTTTCCTTAACTAGCTCACACAATGAGTAACAGGAGAAATACTTGTTCTGGTGTGTTTTGTGCTTTGCATCAAATCACTTTTAAGGGATTGGGCTCCTGCTGACATTTTAATTGTTTTGTTTGGGCTTGTAGCATTAATGGCACTAATTGATGATTACTGGTATGAGTGTGGAGCTGTCCCATGGTGGAAGCTTTCAGATTCTCTGTTGTCGCCAGTTGGGCAGGGCTAATAGCGTGTATTCTTTAGGTTCTAATTAAAGCCTTTCACTGCTCTACTTACAGCAAATTACACTCCTCTGGGTTCAACAAGCTGGGCATCGCAGGAAACACTTTCAGACATTCAGCCCTTCAGCACCATGCCAACCAATCAGCATGTTACAAATATAGCATCATAGCCAGGCAGGCTTTACTGCAGTGCTTCGCAATGATGCAGGTCTGGAGTAAATTTTTATTACGCTTTACATGTAATGGTGTGTTTTACCTCTACCCATTACCACTGCTGTCTGTTGTACAGTGTGTGTGTGTTTGTGCGTGTGTGTGTGTGTGTGTGTGTGTGCACACCTTCAGGAGGGATCGTTTGTATTCCATCCTATTTTCATGAGAGGACATGTTTCTGTGGCAGTTTAACGCTTGCTGTCAGCACTTACACATTATGAGGATGGATTAGTCTGCTACAGAGCCTGCTTTCACACACACACACACACACACACACACACACACACACACACACACTACTGCATACAATACCTTTCGAGGCCAATACATCATACATTTCAAAACATTAGGAAGATGTAAAAAAAGAAAAGAGAGAGGGTAGGGGCAGTGAGTGAGAGAACGAGAGAAAGAAAGAGAGAGAGAGAGAGAGAGAGAAATAAAGAGTGGGAAGGAAAGAGAGCAGGAGGGAAAAAAGAAGAGAAAGACCAGAGGAGGGAAGAAGGAAAGGAGAGAGTGAGAGTTAGAAAGACAAGGAAAGAGTGGGTTGAAAGATAGGAAAGAAAGAGAGGGAGAGAGAAAGGAATGAAAGCAACAAGAGTGGGAAAGAGTGGAGAAAGAGAGGGAAGAAAGGAAGGAGTGAGAGACAGAGTGAGGAAAGAAAGAGAGACAGAGGGTGAGAGAGAGAGAGAGAGAGAGAGAGAGAGAGAGAGAGAGAGAGAGAGAGAGAGAGGGAGAGATCTGTGTAAATAGATAGACTGAACTCTTGTGGTACAGTAACTCCAGCGGTATGAAGCTTTAATGAGTGCTCCGCTGTGGTTCGCTGAAGAGTGGAGTCTTCCTGGATCTTCAGCTGGAGATGAGAAGTAGGTCAGCTTGGAGAAAGTGCTTCACTCTACACAAACTGGAAGAATGACACACAACACAAACCACAAACAACCTGCACTAACACACTCTACAGGTCAGGTATGTGTGGGAAAACGTAAACCACATGCTAAACCGCACGATAAACAACATCCCAGGTACAGCTGGACATTTACAAAGGTGTTGTCATGTTCTCACAGAGGAGGTGCATGCTTAGTGCGGCTGCTGTTGCTATGGTGACTGACACTCGATCAAAAAAAAGATAGCAATAGTAGAGTATATGTGTGAGAGAGACAGGGAGACGGAGAGAGAGAGAGGGAAAAGAAAGAGAGAGAGAGAGAAAGAGAGAGAGAGAGAGAGAGAAAGAGAAAGAGAATGAGAATCTGAGAATCAGGGTAGAGGCTCAAGGGATACAGAGGAGCGACTGCTGCAAACAGCATGTTGTTCCATTTAATGGGACATTAAAGGATAACTTAAAGATTAAGGACATTTGTTTCCAATGTGGTCACAAGAAAAAATGAGTTAGTAGATAGAACTGTGTGCTACTGAGGCATCGTCACCTCCCTGTCACTCCCTGTGTTATGCCTGACTGTCACCTGCAGTGAGCCAGTTGTACACCACAAACTAACTTTGTTGACTGTGGCTTCAGACTGTGGCTGTTTGATGTAGGCACATGTGTGAGTGTGTGTGTGTGTGTGTGTGTGTGTGTAGGGTCAGTGGGAGGAGTGCTGGAGTGACTCATTCTCTGTTAAAGGAGAGCGGAGGCAGATGAGGTTGCTAGGCAGTAAAGTAGCTCCTTTTTGTCCTCACCAACAACTGAGCCTCAACACACAACCTACCACCATCACACTGACACTGAGAGAGAGAGAGAGAGAGAGAGAGAGAGGCAGAGTAAGAGAAAGAGAGAGAGGGAGGAAGAGAGAGGCAGAGGAAAAGAGAGAGGCAGAGGGAGAGAGAGGCAGAAATACACAACTGGACTGGTAGGGATCAACAATGCAGAGAGAAAGGGGATAGATAGGTGGACAAGGTAGGAAAGGAGAGAGAGATGGAGGAGGTCAGAGAAAGAATTAGAGGTTGTGATATGGAAAGAGAGAAAGACATAAAATGGAAGGATGAGAAAGAAATGTACTGAAATAACAAATAAGATGAGAGAGAAAAAAGGAGAGCTAAAGAGAGAAAAGGGAAGGGGTGGGAAAGCGTGTGTGTGTGTGTGTGTGTGTGAGGGAGAGAGAGAGAGAGAGAGAGAGAGAGAGAGAGTTGTGTTCTGTACTGGGGGGCTGAAAACCCCCCTGCTC
>JBBPCX010000018.1:9614963-9627540 GCA_037974365.1 Hydrocynus forskahlii | reverse complement strand
ACACACACACACACACACACACACACACACACACACACACATACACACACACACACACACACACACACACACACACAGCCATGGGCTAAGATTGTGGAGAGCAGTGTGAATAGGAGAGGTCTCTGGGTCTCAGAGCAGAGGCAGCGCTCCATTTCTCCATTAAAACAGTTCAGCTACAGCCATTGTACCAACTCAATTAGTCTATACTATTGCCTACAATAACCCCCCTTATTTTCTGTGCTTAGAGTGTTGTTTTGTTACTGTAAGGGACTCTTGGGGGTAGTGTGTTGGTTGAAGAACATAAATTCATTTATCCAGGCTGCAAGTGTGTGGCAGGTTAATTTACTGAGGATCACAAGAGCTTTGTGTACAATGTGCTGAGAATCACTGATTAAAATGGCTTTGTGTGTGGGTGTGTGTGTGTGTGTGTGTGTACATTAATGGGTCAAAAATGTTCCGATTTTGTTGGAAAACTGGAGGAAAGCATGGTCAATCTGCAATATCTGGACCTACAAGAAGCTACATGTTTCATTGTGTAAAAAACAGATCAAAAACATAATGCTAAACTTAATTTCAGCAACTGTAAAAACATGTTTTTGATCTCTTTTTTTAAACAGTGAACAATGAACGTATAGACTTAAAAAATATATACTTCATTTATACTCAATTTGATATAACGCTAAACTTAATTTCAGCAACTGTAAAATCAAACGTGAATGTTTAGTTCCCAGACATTCTCTCTTCTCATGTGATGCTGTGCTTATAAAAGCAATTGTTTCTTAGAGTTTAAAAGCCAATGAAAGCTCCACATCCTTTTTTGAACAGCAAGGATGACTATAACAGCAACTACCTGCACTTAGCCGGACTAGAATAGGGAACTGGGACACAGCCTGCTGAGCAGAGTCATATCCCAGCCCTGAATGACTCTGACTACGGCAGCCACCCACCAGGACAAAAATAGCAAGCATTTTAATATTGCTAATCTAGGCCAACTACTGAATAAATGATGCTGAGTGGGGGATTAGGAGAAGACGTGGCCTCTCTCTCTCTCTCTCTCTCTCTCTCTCCCTCTCCACATTCCGAAAGAGCTGTTCAGCTGTTCATTGTAAGTCTTTCTTAATCTGACAGACAATCAAAAAGCTAATATCCAATCAGAATCCTTCTCCCACATATATACGCTTACAGTCCTCAGATGACTAATAGGGGACAAACAGTGGGGATTTCATTGTGGTGTGTGTGTCAGAAGGCGTATAAAACTCCCCAGGTAGTCCTTTGTCTCTGGCTAAATATACCATTGTGCATATGCTTGGCATTTGTGTCGATAGGTTGGCATTTAAATGCTTCAGGCATTTTGTGTGTGGTATGTGCTTAAAGAATGATGGACAAAAGAATGCTACAGATTCTGCAACCAATTCTGGTTAGTTTCTTTGTGAGAAAAGTGAAATACAGTGTAGTCCATTTCAAAATGTAATGTTAGGCATGCTGTTTAGAGTCATACTATCATAAAGTAAAGAGGTGGAGGCACGATGCCACAATGTTTGCTTCTAACGATGCCACAATGTTTGCTTCTGCTCTGCCCTTTGTTAGAGGAGTGCAAGATGGGCAATAACATCACTCACACACACACACATACACACACACACACACACGCAAATACACATGCATGCATGCAGTGATCCCCTGTGTGTAATCTTGTTGGCAGCTTGGGGGTATATTCCCTTTGTGTATGTGTGTGTGTTTTGTGTGTGTGTGTGTGTGTGTGTGTGTGTGTGTTTGAGGGTGTCTGGTGAAAGCTAATCTAAACAGCAGATGGCAAAACATCAGATATTCTGTTTGAGAAGCAGTATGGATAGTGTGTGATACACACGCATACACAAACACACACACATACCATACAGTGTTCATATTTATATATAGGAAATGGGTATACAAAAACTTGCAATCCTTTGTACAGACACACACATGCATACTTGGTGGTCACATGACTTTGTTGTTGTGTGTGTATGTGGGAGTGTGTGTGTGTGTGTGTGATAATACTCATATTAATCCAGTGACCTGGATTGAGCCTGATTGAAAAAGCACGGCTGACGTATTTAGAGCACAGAAGCCAGGAGCTATTCTACAGCTACTTACAGGGAGAGAGAGAGAGAGAGAGAGAGAGAGAGAGAAAACGTGAGAGGGAAACAATAAGAGAGAGAGAGAGAGAGAGAGAGAGAGCGAGGAAGAAAGAAAGAAAGAAAGATAATGTGAGAGGGGAAGAGGGAGAGAGAGAGAGAGAGAGAGAGAGAGAGAGAGAGAGAGAGAAAGAAACAAAGACAATTTGAGAGGGAAACAGAGAGAGAGAGAGAGAGGACAAAGAAAGAGAATAGGAGAAAGTAAGAGAGGACAGAAAGACAGATTGAATGAGAAAGAAAGAGAAAAGAAAGACAATACTGAAAAATAGAGAAGAGAGAGGAGAAAGAAACAGAGAAGCGAAAGAGAGAGTGAGAGAGACTCCCTCCCTCTTGCTTCCTCACATGCTTGCATTCAGAAAGAAACACACACACACCTCTTAGGGAAGAGGCAGAGCTGCCAGAGAATGGGCTGAACAAGTCAGAAAGAAGAGCACGCTGAAGATTACAGGACTGAGAGAGAGAGAAAGAGAGAGAGAGGAGAGAAGAGAGAAAGAGAGAGAAAGAGAGAGAAGAGAGAAAGAGAGAGAAAGAGAGAGAGAGAGAGAGAAGGAGATAAACCAGTAAAGATTAGACATAGCCCACAACAGAGAGATCTGGAGGGTGATAGTGTGAGGCGGAAGGAGTGAGGAGTGAATCAGTGTGGAATCAGAAGAGCCGTGGAGACGGAGCGAGCGAGGAAGAGAGAGTGTGTGTCTGTGGCAGGACAGCAGACACACGCCGCTCGTGCTGGACTGACCCCTCACACACACTCTCCTAGTCAGACACACAGCACCATGGTGGTGCAGGCGGCCGTGACCCCCGGCAGGACCCGCAGGCTGCTCCTCAAACTGCCTGTGGGAACACTGAGGAGGAACAGTGAGGAGAGGGTAAGAGAGAAAGTGTGTGTGTGTGTGTGTGTGTGTGTTTGTGTGTGTGGAAAGCCTTATATCCCCAGACACCCCTGCATCACCTTTTATGGCTGAACATTCTGTGTGCTCTTGTAAATGTGTTTGTAAGAGAGCTCTGTGTGCTCTTGTAAATGTGTTTGTAACAATGTGACTGTTCTCAGAACAGTGGATGGTGGTTATATGTGCGTCTTGACACACACAGTAGACGGTGCATGCTGTGTGTGAGAGAGAGAGAGTGTGTGTGTATGAGAGCAGGTGCTTCTAAAGACAGCGGGAGAGGAGATGTTAATATATAAAATCCAGTATATGAGTATTTTGTAATATACTCTGGACTGATTTATAGTGGCTGGATTACAGACGACTGTAGATGATTTCCTATGCCTGTGCATGCAAATGGGTAAATATCAGCTGAAGACAACATTTTTATTCTTACATGATCAAAAGTCATTTCTGTATCGTGTATGAGAAGAATGTTAGGTACCAACTGAACATCCAAGTGATTAGGCAGGGCAGGCTGCTACCTGCTGAGTTATGTGAATTATTCCCTTCAACTCATGCTTACAACACACACGCACACATACAAGCTTACTCACAAACCTTTCCTGGAATCTCCGCAGGTTTTACACACGTGCCAGCTGTGCTTCTATAGAACTCTTTGACCCTAATGCAAATGGCAGTACTTTATTGATAAATCAGTTTAGTAATCAAATTTCCTTTTTACTGGTAAACACGGTCATTCTAAGGCTGCATTCAACTTTGTCCATAAGGGGAGATTTATGGCATTCATATTGCTTCTGTGATCATCACTGAACGTGAGGGTGGGGTGGCGGTGTCCTAGTGGGTAGGTGTCATGGGTTCGAATCCTACCTTCAGCAGACCACCACTGGGTTCCTGAGCCAGACCCTTAACCCCAAGTTGCTCCAGGGAGACTGTCCCCTGTAGTTAGGGAACAGAAGTCGCTTTGGATAAAAGTGTCTGATAAATGCCGTAAATGTAAATGAGAGGAAACCCACTGGATCTCACTAGTGCATCTATGGTTGCAGTTATAATTCCGTAGGATTGGGTATTCTTCGAGTTTTATCAGTTCCGAGTCCAAATCCGATTCTGCTCATCGATTCCAGTACTTATTGATTCACCATTTCGATACAGATAAAGAAAGGAAGACAAATGTTTAGAAAAACAAAAATGTCCTTATTTTGAACATTCATGTTGAACATTAACGTCCCATTCACATTCAACATTAATGTCCCATCAGCATTGGGAGTAAAATGCAACCTAAAACATTAAATTAATATGTTGATGCAGGATGTATTCGCCTAGAACAGGTTATGTTGAAAGCCACGCATGACCTTGCAGATAAGTAGTGTTTAGGAACGATAAGAAGATCATATATTTGATAAAACAATGGGTACCCGGTACTTTCTTATCGGTTCTGATTTGAAAACTACTTTCAGTTCCCAGCCTTATGAATTGGTTAATAAATACGGTTGCTATTTTAAACTGCAAACATGAAATTTAGTTAACTTTTTTGGTTTTCCCCTTTTTGGCTCTGACTGAGTCTGATCAGTTGTCATAGAGTGGGCAACGTAACAGTATTTATCACTATCCTGATAAACTGCCCCGCAATATACACTTCTGCGTGTATTGTGGATACTGTCAGTCCATCAAAACACTTAACAGCATATTTTATTACAGCATAATTAATCCTGTTTAACTGGATTTAGTGCAACGAAGTGTGTGAAACACTCTCTGTTTTTTGTAGTTTCTGACAATATTTTTCAAATGTGGCACCACTGCTTTTTTTTGTTGTTGTTGTTCCCAGCTATCTCAGAAAATTTTAATTTTGTGGTTGGAAATATCGTAATGTTTTATTTTTGTCATTTTGCCCACATTTAGACTACACAATGACACAATGACAACACTGTAAAAAGCATACACTGTGCTCTCTCTCTTGCGCTCTCTCTCTCTCTCTCTCTCTCTCAGTCTCTTTCTCTGTCTGTCTCTCTGAGGCAGATGTATGTAATTACAGCACTATGAATTATTGATCAGAGGATTTCCTCATGCACATTATCACTACTCGTCCCCTGCTGAGTTCTCCTCCTCTTCCTCCCTCTCTCTCGCTCCCTTTTTCTGGCCTAGGGCAGCATTTCTCTCACAGCCTGGTCCCCTAGGTTCAGTAAGCTACTAGGGTAATAATCATGTCTTACTTGCAGCACCAAAACTGACAAATCCGGACTCTGTCTGAACATCTGAAACTGTTTTTGCTTCATCTTTTGCACAATCACAGCAACTAATATCTGCAGGCCTAATAAGAAGGTAGACAGTTCCAAATGCTATCAATATGAGTCTCCCTCCTTCAATAATGTGACAGTTTCCACCTGTGTCTGTGTTAGAACATGGTAGCTTTCTGTTCCTCTGTAATCCCTCTCTATAGGAGGGCACCGTTCAGGCCTTAATCACCATCACAGCATGTTCGGGTCATGACGTGAGCACAGGTTGGCATGTGTGTGTGTGTGTGTTCTCTAAATTACATTAGGGGCAGATTTAGCGTCTTCTTTTTTCTGAACACTCAGCAGCACCGCGTTTGACCCACTGCTCAGTGGTGTCTATTAGGCTAATCGGGCAAATGGCATTAACTTACCCTGCTAAACTGGAATCTGATGGATGTGTGGACTTGCGGCACTGTGTATGGTGCATAAAGCTGTGGGCCTGAGGAACTGAGCTGTTTCCCATAACAGCGTTGCAACAAGATAAAAATCTTCGCCTCAAAAAAACAACTGCTTTTTAATTTCCATCCAAAATGAAGATCTTAGTAAATTATTTCATACGTTTCAGTAACCTTACACATTTTGATGTGTGGGTGTGAACCCCAGCAGGTTGCATATTCATCAACTCCTTTTGATTGACAGTCCCTGCATCAAACCAGACAGTCCTGTTCAGTTTTAGATTCAGGCGCATCATGCTCTACACAGAACACGGACCATTGAACACGGACTAGAGAGGAGCTTGGGTTTTAAAAGTCTGAACTCATCTTAAAAGCAAAAAGCTTTAAACTAAACGGACCCTACATAAAACCGTGATTTTATTTAGTAAGCAGAGCAGACTGTTAATGAGCTAACAGGAAATTCTCATGTCACTCAGAGTTTGGCTTAAAGAGGTTTAAATATTATCCAAAGGATTCACTGAGAAACCACAAAACACAAAGTTAAACAAGTAAGACGAGCTGAAAAGTCTTACAAGATTCAAAGTCTACCGCTGCCATGAGAAACATTAAATGAACAGCACAGTTAGCTTAATGCTAACAATCAAGGGAAATCCCCACACAAACCACAGCTATTTATAAAGTGGAGTTTTTGATATATAACTGCACTGCCAGTGTAGTTCGTGATTAAATGGCAAAAAAGTTCATTATGTTATTGAAGTGAGGGGTGCTTTAGATGCAACTGGTTGACGCTGAGGTAAAGGCACCAAGAATAACCATTTACATTATCAGCTAATACTAGAATCACTTCTACTACTAACCTACTACTCTTAAAACCAATTTGTGTACAACCACTGCTAGTATTTCAGATATGTACTAATGTACTGAAGTACTGAAGGGTTGTCATAAGTGACCTTTAAATTACTGCCCATATAACTTATGAAAGTCTCTCTCTCTCTCTCTCTCTCTCTCTCTCTCTCTCTCAAACATACAAAAAGAGAAAAAGGCCAAAAATATGGAAATAGACAAAAAATGGCATTTGGAAAGAAGGAAAAATAAAGCATTATGTAAAATCTCTCTTTCGTTCTCTCTTACCCTCGCTCTCTCTATTTCTCTCTCTCCCCCCCCTCCTCTCCCTCTTTTTCTCTTTGTTTCTCTCTCTCCCTGTCTTTCTTTTTCTCTGTGTCTCTCTCTCCCTGTCTTTCTTTTTCTCTTTGTCTGTCTCTCTGTCTGTCTTTCTCTCCCCAAGCTCTCTGGGCTGGTTAATCTGTCATTCTGACATACGGGTCATTCCTGGGTTACATATGTGACTATTTTCTACAATCATCGTAACTGAGGCATCAGTCAGCAGACAGGCTGGGGGCAGAGGGGCTTTAAGCTAAAATCCCTCTGTCTGATGAGTAAAGTCATGAGAAGCTGCATCACTCAGAGGAAGTGCTCTCTCTCCTCCCTGCAGTAACTGATGTCTGCTGTCCTTGTTGCCTATATATCCACATGTTGAGAGCTTTTATTCCATAGCACAGCTTTTTCCCCCCGTGTGATAAATAACCGAGTGTTAAACGAATGCTTAGTGGAGTGGTTCTGTGTCTGCTGGAATGTGTATTGTGGATCAGGGTGGGGGGGTTTGCAGGCTTTGCTGTGAGTCGTGCTGCGTCTGGATGATTGGCTTCTCTGAGATGCTGCAGTCATTTCAGGCTTTTCGACAATAGCGCGAGATGAGAAACTGGGGGAAGCAGCCAATGATAAGACATCATTATCATCATGGACAGACAAAGAGATTTAATCAAATGAGCACGGGCTTTTCTCTCTCCCTGATTACCAATTCTCCCCTTCCCTGTTGTAATCCTCCTTCCCATCTCTCTTTCTTTTTGTCTTCCCCCATTTTGTGTTTGCCATGTTTATATCCCATGCAGTCAGGTTTAGTCTATGGCCACTATATTTTGGCCCTATGCTGTTCTGATTGACCTTACTGCGCTTTGCAGAATAGAATACACAGACATGCACAACCTGACTGTATTAATAAAGAAGCTAGAATATTATATTGGGTTAAATATATAGCCGTGCAACTTATATATGTTTAAGTGCCAATTCGGAATCTGTAGAGAAGCAAGACTTTGTAATGGCCTGCCAGTATTAATAAGGAATCAAGCATTTTATATTATATTAATTTACAACATAGATATGTTTTGGTGCTGATACAGAATCTGTAGAGAATCTTCAAAACAAAAATGTGTAATGATTTTTTGTTCATCAATCAATTTGAAAAGCAATCGCTAAGCCAATTTTACAAGAAAGTACATTTTATGTGATTCATTATTCAATCAAGCAATCATGACGGCCAACACATCAATGTTGGTTTGTGTCTTTGTGTTACAGTGATGTTTTAACAGATTGCGTAGATGTTGTGGTAATGAGACAGTCAGAGTCTATGCCGCAGACATGTTCTGCTTCATTAAGCAGACACAGAGTCCTCTCCCCCGTTTCATTCCTCTCTCCCAGTCTCTCTTTCTCTCAGCCTATGTGTCCCATGACAAGCTTGTCATTTATGATTACTCTCTCATACTTCTGGCCTTTCACCAACTCACTTCTTTACATGGTAACCATTATTTTTATTGTAACAGCTCTCTATGCTGAAGCATCGTCCATCCTTCCTCGGGGTGCACAATCTTTGATGATGCATTTATTGTACTCTGGTAGAGCAGAATACATTAAACACATCATCCAAGATTGTGTACCCTGAGGAAGGATGATGCGTTTATTGTGCGCTGATAGAACAGAATACTTAGATGATGCTGGGCTACCGGGCTAAAAGAAATATAGAAACCATACATCTCTATTATGCTGTTTGAGATTCATGTATTATTTTCTATATTTAATACATGTGTATGCACTGGCTTCAGTATCCGTACTGACACATATGTGGATGAAAAATGTTGCATATCAGCACTGGCAGTTGTAAATGTAATTATTATACTGGAATTATGTTGACAATTAAAAAACTGATCATTTGGTGTCTCAATCTTGCTAGATTTTACACATACTGAGGAATGTGCAGTCAGTAGTGGTGGGTATTTTCACTTTGTTGGACAGTATAATGATTTTTTAACACCACAGTGCCATACAGAGAAGATTCCTATTGAAAGCTGCTAAATATATAAATGTGAAAGTTATTCTTGATCAGGCTGTATTAGACTGATCAATAATCCATAATTCCAAATATTTTTCTCTAATTTCATTTCCTATGTGGATTATGGTGAGAACAGTTATTTTGGGAGGGAATCTATATCAGCCACAAGAAAATTATTAAAATCATTGGTTATCATGTTTAGCCTAGAAACTCTATTTTGGTGCATCCCTAATCCTATCATTCTTTTACTTGTTCTCCATCCCTCTCTGCATACTTCCTAAGGCTGACTCATCCCACCGCGGCCTAAGACGCTCTCTCAGAGCAAGTACACGTGCTATAATGCAGCGTTACCTCCTCCAGTTGTCCTGCTATCACAGTAAGCTCTTCTGCTAACCCACGGCTCTGCAGCTAACCAGCAGAACGGCAGAAGCCTCAGTGCTGCTTTAGTAAACAGCTTCCTCCTGCCTCCATGCCTGGTGGGCCACCGGAGCTCTCCTTGGAGACTCATTGTTGTGTTATGTGGCGTGGAAGTAGAGAGAGAGGGGGTGGGGGCAATTGGGGTACGTGCAACGGCTTAATTGGAGCTGGGTCTGCATCCTAACTCTCAGCTTGGTTAAAGCAGAATGCTAATTGAGGTTCATTAAATCTAAACATCCTGTCATCTCTTATTAGAAACCAGGTCAGCCATGATGCAGACAATATGTGGATTTATGGAGGATTGTGTGAAAGTGTGATGTTTCATTTACAATTCTAACAGTCCTTTTTGGACCACATTTAGGATTGCCTTGTACATACTAACTAGCTTGCTTCAATGAAGGTGGTTAATGTACGGCTTTGCATTTTCTCTCATCAGGCTTTTTTATCAGCATGTCTACAGTGATTTTTTTAGGGCTGTAGGTTTAAGTTCCTGGTCTGAATTGACCCACCTGTTTAAGGATTTAACCACCAGACAAATCTGCTTAGAGTGTTATCTAAAATTTCTGAATTAGAAAATGTGAATTAGCTTGCTAGATTATATAATATTTGGTCATTTGCTCTAACAATTCATGTGTGGTGTAACAAAAAAAATCAAATATACTCTATTTAATTGTAGTATGCTTCTGTCCTACATTTTTAGCTGGGTCCCCATACATTGACTAAGGGGGAAACGTCTGACATTCAGTAGAAGTCATAAGTGGATAATTCACACTCTGGTTAAAGTCCTTTTGAGACAAACTGTAAGATCATTTCTCTTTCCTTGCCATCTACATTCATCAACTAATCTGAGACACCTTGATCAACTTTTTTATGTTCACACATGAATTCAGACTTCCCACCAAGCTTAGCGTGACGTTTCAGGTAGAACACCATCCGATACCTTTTCACACTATTAACATACATACACATTCTGGTTAAAGCTCAGGTTAATGCAGGAGCACCAGTAGGGGGTGCTCACCTTATGATTTGTGCAGATCTGGGTATCCCAGCACTGTGAAACACACAAAAAACACATTATTGTTCCAACACTGTAATGGTGTCCCTGAAGCCATATATATATATGTAAAATCTAACTTTGAAGAAAGAAAGGATTTTGCTCAAAAGACCTTACAAATGTCACTGAGCTACTTCTTTCTCTTTCTATTTCTGCCTCTCTTTCTTTCTCGCTCTTTCTCCCCCTCTTTCTCCAAGTTCAAATCAGTTCAGTTTCTATTTATTGCCATGACCATATTTAGTATTTCCAAAGCATCACTGAAGCAACAAGACTAAACATTTTGAGATTTAAGAACCCGCCACCCCCTTCTCTCTCTTTGTATATCTCTGTGTGTCCACTTCTCTTGCATACACGAACTCAAGTCAGAATATGTGATCTTGGGTTTCTCTATTTGTAGCCCCCCTAAACCCAGGACAGTTGCTGAACACTTTGGCCATAAGTAAAATCTAACTTTTAAGAAAGGATTTTTACTTAATTTATTCTGATCAGTAAAAATGTAATAAATGCTAAGGCACAACTTACACGCTTATACAATAATTAACAAAGTCTGAGTCTGCATAAATGTCTTGGGTCCTAGCATTCGTGTGGATGTTACTTTGACGTACCACCTACCTAAACATTGCTGCAGATCATGTACACCCCTTCATGGCAGCCATATTCCTTCAAGTGGCCTCTTTCCGCAGGATAAGATGCCTTGCCAAACTGCAAAAACTGTTCAGGAAGTTTTGCCGAACATGACAAAGAGTTCAAGGTGTTGATTTGGCTTCTAAATTTCTCAACCCGAACTCAACCCGATCAGAGCATCTGTGGGATGTGTTGGTGAAACTAGTCTGATCAATGGAGGCCCTGTCTCACAACTTCCAGGACTTAAAGGATGTCCAAACTGGCATTTCCGAAACCTTTGTGAACTGGTAATGAACTGGTTTGGATTCGATTTCATGCTGTCTCCAGTTCAGAGTGAGGGCTACTAAGGGATTAGAGTGTTCCTTCCAAAACAGGATACATCACCCCAAAATGCCCCAAGAATGTTCCTAAAGCATGAACATACAGGGCTTTGTGTAGGGAGATAAGAGAAGAGAATGGGTCATTTCACACACACACACTCACATGCTGGAACAGACCAGTCACAGAACATAGAATGACACACACACACACACACACACACAGACTGACTCATCTTGGTGTATCAATAGTCTATTCATAGTACTGTGGGTGTGTGTGGGTGGCCAGTTGAGTTGGTGAGAGGGACGGTGTGTTTGTGTGTGTATTTTGGGTGGTTGTCTTATATTCTGTGTATTACAGACATTAAAATGCCAAGCATTTCATAGTGCCTCAATTTCAGCATGACGGTATGCGTGTGTGTGTGTGTGTGTGTTTGTGTGTGTGTGTGTGTGTGTGTGTGTGTGTGTGTATGTGTGTGCCTGCCTCCTCCACACTCCTGTGGGTTTGTGCTTTTATACCATAATCCTCATACATATTTATGCTCACAGAGGAAATCAGGAGCCGAGGCTGATTAGCCTATATGCAAAGTGAAGTAGGTCAGTGTGCACACACATCCACACATACATGCACACACACACACACACACACACACACACACACACACACACACACACACACGTATGTATATACAAACCATACACACTTCAAACACTTCTCAAGCTCACAGCTGCTGCAGAAGCCTCTCTTCCACAGTATCTCTCTTCTCCCTGTCCGTGAGGGTGTGTTCCCATAAACCACCATGGCCTAATGTGTCACATGCAGACAAACTGTAAAACTATGCACACCTACACTCTGGCTCTTTGAATTAAATGATACGGTCACTGTGTATAAATTAATGTGTGTGCATGTATGTGTGTTTGTGTTTGACCTAGTTACCTCTACTGCCTTCTCCACCTATAATAAGAAGGGGAGGGTGTGCATCTGTGGAGAATTTGGCAGTATATGAACATATCGATTTGACTGTCCTTGTTCATACTAAAAGTGTGTTAATGTTTGTGTGTGTGAGAGAGTGTGAGAGTACAAGGTCAGTGAATACTAAGCCACTTCCCAGGGTCCCTTAGAACAGCCTTCTCACACATATACACATGCACAAACCCAGGAACAGTGCCTTACTTCCAAATATTTGAGCTCTTCCATTGCTCTCTCTCTCTCTCTCTCTCTCTCTCTCTCTCTCTCTCTCTCTCTCCCACACACACACACACACACACACACACA
>JBBPCX010000018.1:9583627-9613658 GCA_037974365.1 Hydrocynus forskahlii | reverse complement strand
TGATCACCCTGAAAAAGATTAGGTTTGATTCAGTATCTTTAGTAGGTTTTAGTAGGAGTTCTCAAATTCCATAATTCATTTTGACTTTTTTTTAAATACATTAAATAATCTATATGACTGGAGAACTATTGTTTTGACACATTAAAAACAAGCCTTTGTGTGTGTTTTTAAATTTGAGAATATTCTAAAAATTGTATTTCAGCCAAAATACGAGTGCATACATGCATGTAAATATTGTTCTGATTAGTTGTTACCTTCATTAAATGACGCATAATTATGTATTTCTATACCTCCTACAAGGCACTTTTTTCTGTAAATTTCTTTCTCAGTTGCTGAGGGGACATGATGATTTTGTAGGTTTAATATTGTTTTTTATCTCTGGCAGAACAGAAAAATGCATGACCATTGTTTGTAAAGCTTTCTTTCCCATGCTCTTTTTGGGATGTACCCGTGCAGAGTCACTGTGTGTTCAAGCATGTCACACTCTGTGCCCCTGCTCTCGCCGTACTCTTCCTGCTTCATTGCGGTCAGCATCAGATGGTCATCTCAGCTCTTGCGCTGAGTGAATTTGATGAACTATGTGGGGTCGGGTTCAGCATCGTTATAGGGGCCTCCAGCATCAATATTCACTATGAATCTCTCTCTAGACAGAAAGTGCTATTAATTAGGGCACAGAGTTTTGCGGAGCTTAGTGCCTCATTGATTGAGGCTTTCTGCTGGATTAAAGCTACAGAAAATGTGTAGCACACTTAGAATAAAAGGCAGTGGAAATCTGGGAGCTGACATATGCAAGCTGCATATGCCCTGAAGAATTACTGCCATTCTCTCTATATAAAGTTACCTATCAGACCAAATCAGGTGTGTCTGCATATACTGTGCTCAAATATCCAGCGTGTTTCTACAGCACTTTTTGTATGTGTCACATTAACGCTGTACTGTAATAACAGTCTAATGTTACAGTTACATGGTGATGCTTTAATTACACTGAAGGTCATGGCCGCTCTACACTCAATGTCATTTACTTTTTATATCCAATTATGTGTTTGCATTCCACATAAAGACTGGGAATACAGCACTTCATTCTGGAGAGTGTCTAATTGCTTACTTCCGTTTTAACAGAGAAAAATACATCATGAAGTGGTAATCAGTAGTAGATAATCTTTACCTTAACTCAGTTTTGGTCAGCCAAGACATGAGGTTTTGAGCTGTCAGGGTAATCTAGCTAAGTAAAAAAGGCTTAAATCTTAGATAGATAGTTGGATGGTTGAATGGATGGATGGATGGATGGATGGTTGAATGGATGGATGGATGGATGGATGGATGAATGGATGGATGGATGGATGGATGGATGGATAGATAGATAGATAGATAGATAGATAGATAGATAGATAGATAGATAGATATTATCTACATATACCTTATAGCTCCAGTGCAAATAAAACTTAAGATACCAAGCATGACCTACTATTCAAATAAAAATGGACAAAAGTACATCATGTTGCCAAAAACAGTGAAAAAGTCCCATGACGTTCTCCATCTGCTCAGGGACAGGGAAGATGCTTATATGCAGGACCTCCCGAGTGGCTGAGGGAGGTAGGGCTCAGTGAGCTGAATCCATCCTTGGAGAAGTTCAGCCAGAGGAGGTGACCTGTGCTTTAGTCCATGTGAAGTGTTCTCCTGTCTGGCCATTATATAGACCTGTGAGCCCCTAGAGGCTCTGCTGTGGGACTGTGGCTTTAAAACGAATGTTCAAACAGAGGAGGCGGGGGGAGACAGAGCTGGTACTTTTCGAATGTGGGAATGTTTGTGTTGGGAGCTGTTACTCTGGGAATTCAGCAATCAGACTGAGGGAGAGGGAGAGGGAGTCTAGAGGGACTGGAGTACAGGACAGAGTGACACAGAGGCTTTAGCGTTCTCCCCGGGGGCGTTTAGAGAAGCGAAAGGAGGGATGAAGAACATGAAAGGAAAAGAGAGCGTAGAGAGCGGTGCCTGAGGACCAGTGCCTGTACATACACCTGGACCGGAGAGGGATTACCTGTCCATAGCACGTGTGTGTGTTTGTGTCTGTGCGTGTGTGCATGTGAGGAGATATGGAGGCTGTGCTTTTGAGTTTGGAGGAAAGTGTGTGTGTAAGGCAGAGTGTGTTGTGGGACCTGACTTCAGCTGCTCTAAGGAGACTAAGGCACGCACCCCTATTATATAATGCCATCTACCAGGTATGACTTTTCTGTGTGTGTGTGTGTGTGTGTGCAGAAGTAACAATCAATAATTATTAATAAATAGTGAATGTGTTTATTTTAAGTATGTTACATATGCTTTCAGTATGAGGTTTTGTAATTAGCATTTGTTTAAAACTGAATGAGAGTGCTGGCAATTAGCTGTAAGCTAAATCTCATTCATGTGGGAAACAAATGCAGCTTTAAACTGTTTTGTTGTTCTGAGCAGTTTAAGACCTCTAATAGTTAGAATTCAGTTCGTCCTTAAGATGTTTTGTGGGCTTTAAAGAGTATTAGCGTTGCTATGGTGGTTTCTAGGGGTCTGTCTCACGCACATAAACAGTTCTCCACGGGAGCCCTCAACTTCATCTACCACACATCCGTGCCTGTGTTTGAGAAAGAGAGATCAGTATTCAGCTTTTGCCTCTCCTCTACCTTCTCACAGTGCACCGCAAACAGAGTGGACCACATCAATCTCACGGTTCCCCACCTCAGGATGGATAGGCCCAAGCAAATGATACAGTCATAGAGCCAAGATTTCAGTGTCCCACTGGGATATTTTACATGCTAGACTTTATCTAGAAGCATAGGGCAAAAATAGCCAAGACCAAATTCAACCAGGGTATGGAGAATACAATGCAGATTGAATGCTGCAACATTTCATATTTTTTCTTTATATCACTACAAAATATCCCCTGCCTACCCGTCCATTCAACATGATTAACATTGGTCATTTAGCCTCTAAATGATAACTGAAAAGGGTCAAGAATTCCAAAGAGTGTACTAACAACTGCTCGATTTATCATCAAAATAATTGGTATATTACTCAACTACAAACACCCACTTTAAAGGTAAGCACGATTTTCTCCTAGAAAATTATCATTTGGACGATATAAGATTTTGTAGGACAGCGCCAATACATTTTAAAGCAGAAGCCAAATCCCAAGGCTGAGGGCGGAGGGCAGTACTGTTTTATTGCTTGAAGCTTATTTCCCTTTGAGTTCAAGATTGCACTCTGTACGATAGAAAGAGTATACAATGAAAGGAAATAGCGACTCAAATGCCAAAATGGACTTTGACCATTCACTGATGACCAGTTGGCCAGAGACACTGTGCTAATGACCTCAGAAGACTACAGAAAAGAACTCCATTTAGGAGACTGTATATAGTCAACACTCCATAATTATTAGCACCCTGGGTAAAGGTGGGTACAAAAAGATGATGAAAGAAATTTGATTTCTCTGATTGCTCAATCTATATTCTCATGAGGCATTATAAGAGAAGGCTCATTTCAGTTATGCTGACAAATGGAGATGACACAGCATACAAAATAAACCAATTTGACACAAATAATATCTTCAATGAAAGGTTGGAGTTCTCTCATCTTTTCAGTGTAAGATTGAGCTAATTGATCACCAAATAATTTTCCATGAAAATTATGAAGCGCTGTCTGTGTATGTCTTATGTTTCCTTTATAAACACATGCACACACGCATACACACACACACACACACATGCACACATACACACACACACACACACACCTTTTGCTGGCAGCCGAGTTTGAATCAGCAGGTGCTTCTTCATAATGAGAGGCCCCTTTCTTCAGCCTTTCTTTTCCTACTCAAACATAACAACTCACTCTCTTTCTCTGTCTCCACTCTTTCACTGGATTAATCGGTTTATGGGTCTGTAAAGTACAGCTAGGCACAGTAAAGCCTTTATTCTTTCTTACCTTCAAACTACACAATAGAGTTGGTTTCTAGTCATAGATCTGTATGTGTGGTTATGTGTGAGAGAGGAAATGTTTTTTCAATGCTTGTACATTCCAGTTCTTCACACACACACACACACACACACACACACACACACACACACACCTGTGCACCCCTCCTGTTGCCTAATTTAGAACTGGCATATCCACGGTCTCTTAGATCTGATGAGACCTTTAGAATTGCTGAGATAATGACAGTGATCTTCTCTTTTCACAGGTTCACTTTCTTTAATACAGTTTCTTTTCACACGACTACAATACGTCTCTTTATTTAGTCTTTCGACTAAAGACGCTGAGTTTTTTGTGGAAGATTGTGTTTGTGCGTGTGCTTTTGTACTGCACAGTAGATCTTTTGTTGATGATTATCGTGACATCAGCCTGTCAAGATATCATAGAAGGACACTTTATTTAATGAGCCACTTTCCTGTGTCAGAACTTGAAGCATATTATAAGACCCACCAAATATTTTGTGAAGTAAATGCATATAATGTTCTTTAACATCAGCAAGTGCAACAACATACCACAATAAGACATATGTAGGCCTATACAGTTACTAGTGCAGTAAAAAGTAATGATAATACTCATTTTTTCTGTTTAGATGTAATCCATTCTGCTTATACCTCTTGTATGAAAACAAATACACATTTAGTTATACATTTATTCTGATCACCTATCATAACATAGTACTTAGATCACTGATACTTTTGGTATAACCGTCACTGGAGCTGCAGTATATAATAAATCAAGTTTATTTACAGTGGCAGTTGAGGTGTAAGTTGTTTGTTTAAGGCAAAACAGTTCTGTGTGTATATTTATGCACTGTATTAGAAGAAAGAAAAAGTTGAGTTTTGGGGTTTGTGTGTGTGTGTGTGTGTGGATACATTTCATGTTATCACTTTTTACCTTGCAGTATCACAGTTTCACAATGCATTGATGAAATAGGAGTGTTTGGGAAATGCAGAAACAGTGGTTCCTGCTTCTGGTCTAAAATACAGTTCATTCAGATATGATTTTGTGCATCGATCTTGCTTCCTAACGACCTCTGATCAATCACGTTTTTTACTGTGTACTCTGAGCATCTTACCAAATGACGGTTACATTATCAGATTTCTCCTCAATGCCTCTAGGCGTTGCTTGGATTTGTAAAATCAGCAGCTCACCTGATTTAATTTAATGAAGTACTGATTGAATCAAACCAGGTTTCTGATGGTAACTGCAAGTAATACTGCGCTTCCACAGGGGACACATTGATATAGTGTACATATACTGGTGAGTCTTTGGCGCAGTACTGCATATATTGTATACATATTCGCATTATGTAGCGATATAATTGCAATACTATGTCCAAATCGTGCATTGCTAGAATGCATCTGTTACAGCCGTGTGTTTCAGTGTGTTTCACAGAGATTGCTTCAGTGTGAGGGAAATACCATTCAATTTGCTGGCCAGTCGACACCCCCTCCCGAGCTGGATGATGAATGGATTGTTCCACACTAGAGTGTGTAGAGTGCGTCCCTGGTTGACAAGCATACTTGCGGTTCAGGTTCACATGCACTGCTTTACACTCTCTTCATGCTGCCATTCCAGTCTGTCCCTCTGTTTGGCTCCATCACTGCAGAGCTTTTATTCTTGGCTGTCTGGCTTGAGCAAACTCCCAGAACACAGCAGCCGGCCTGGAGAATACTGGACTGCTGGAGAACTTATTGGCTTTTTTGTCCACACTGGAAAATTGCACACACATACGCACACACACACACACACACACACACACACACACTCTCTCTCTCTCTCTCTCTCTCTCTTACGACACAGCTGTATTTGTCAGCCATGGGATTTTCCCAGAACATGGTCCTGTGTGAGAGAGAATGTGAGCACATTCTATTCTTTGCTCTTTGTTTTTCCTTTAATTTTCTTTATTGCCCTTAATGTGTGTGTTTGTGTGTGTGTGTGTGTGTGTGTGTGTGTGTGTGTAGTCACAGAAGTGGTGTTGTGATTGGTTGATAATGGGTTCAGATTGTTTAGTCTGTGCTCTTCTGGGATTGGTCATTGTTGGCCTGTACTGCCTGGAACTTTTGGACTACCTAATTTCTCAATTTGTAGCCGCCATAACAACATTTCACCACGTTTTGAAATGGCGTTAATATATAACAAAAATATACAACAAGGTTTTGTTCTTCCTCTCCGTTCCTCCCTTTCTCATTCTATTTCATTGACAGTAGGGATCAACTGAATCTGCCAAGGTTGAAATCAGCAAATGTTCACTCCAAGCATGTGATTCTGGTTTTGGCAGATGTGTGTTGCAATTTTATGACATGAATAATATGACCCAGTGCATTTGCACTGTACTTGAATTGTCCTGCTATCACCTCTTTTGATGTAGTACGTTATTTGATTCCTGTTAAGACAGGCTGATTCTTCATGTATGAATGTAAAATTAGCTATTCACTTTTAAAGATTAGCTTTTAAAAAGCAAGTGATCTTATTTCTTTTGCAACTTACCCAGTGTTCATTTAGCCTGCATAAAGCTGAAAAACGTCTACAAAAAATCAAACATCACCCGAACTGTCAAAAAAAAAGTGTTGATAATAATCAAAACCTAACTGAAGGATATAGCCTAGCTGCAGAACAGTGGAAAGATGTAAACTAAGACGGTAAACTCGTCCTATATATGTGTGTCAGTCTGTTTAATAAGTGTTTTTACCGTTGCTAAAATCTAATTTCACCAGTAATGTGGGAATATTCCATGCTTTAGCACTGAACCAAATCCCTCAAAACTAAGCCACACACACACACACACACACACACACACACACACACACACAATGCTGAAATGTTCTGCCATTTCAGGTCTCTTGTTTGCCGGGATTACTAGGATTTCCTGCCACAAGAACACACACTGTTCTAATGAATATTCAAAAAAGCTGAAAAGAATCATGTGACTCAGTGATGTGACTCATATGATTCATTCTTGTGTTTTACAGGCTCGATCCATTAGTTCAAATACACTCAGTCCAGTAGTTCTATTAGAATATAGTGTCTGTGCATTTAAGCATGCAATGAGAGCCAGTAATCTGCTGGGATTACAGTTACAGTGGCATGTGATTAGTGGGTATCACACACACTCACACACGGACACACACACACAAACACACATGCACTCTTGCACACTGCAGATCATACACAAACTGAGGAAATCCCTTGCGGTGATATCATGGCCTGGAAGGTATAATATGGCTGATACTTGTATGCATTTATTGTACAAGATTAAACATAAAACGTAAAGATGAAATATTTATGATGTATCAGTTTCACATGGGATACTCAGAGATGCTCAGTGAATGGAGCGCTGCGGGTGCCAGGACAATTGTACATACAATTAAAACTGATGAAGACAGAAAACCTAACAGCACAAACATCTGCAGTATACCTGATAACATGGAAAGAAATTCACTTAAATATGCAGACACTTTAAATATCAAAAATCGAGCTTTTGGATGGTGTTCGAAATGTTTGAAATCTTAATGTTTATTGTTTAATCAGAACTTTTTAGTCTGAACTTTGGCATATGCTTTGGCATAAGAAACCCTTAAATCTGACATTTTTGGTTCTGAAAGTACAGAAAGGCTTATTTTGAGAACAGTTTTAGAACTGCATTTACCAGTGAGGTCACAGATAACATGCATTATTTGAGTGGAATGCTATCATTAGAACAAAGGAAACAGATCTAAAACTTAAAAATAATTGGTGGGACAAAAACCCCATTTCTGCTTGGTGTGTCTTGCGCTAGTGTACAGTTATATTTTAGCTTGACTATATTCAAATCTAAAAAATCTAAAAAATAGGGCATATTGTTTTTATTGTCTGTATTCCACTACTGCTAAGCAGTTCCCCCAGTCCTGTTTCAGCATGTTTTTAGAATTAATTCTGAATTGTACCTAAGTAATCGAATAGTGGTGAAATTTGAGTCATATTGAATCATTTCCTAAAGAAATGTGATCTAATTGATTGATTCTAATGTCAAAGACTTGTTCGTGTGTGTATGTGTGTGTGTGTGTAAATGTGTGTGTTTGTGTGTGTTGGTGTGTCACTGTCTTGCATTAGAAAAATGCTTATTTACACTGAAGAGTGCAGTACAGTTTCCAGGGTTGGTTTTGTTTAAAAAAGGCTGGCTGTGATATTATAAAGCTGACCTCTGCCCTGACCTCTTCTGATTACTAAGGGGGCAGGAGAGGCAGCAATTGTTAATATATTTCCTGTTTTATTTGGAAAATTAAAGCCAGACAGTGCCCAGAATTCACTACATGCCTTCTTGACACACACACACACACACACACACACACACACATACACACGCACAGTTAGACAGCTTCTTATCGTCTATAACACACAGTGTCATTTCAGGTGAATGACCGAATCACTACAACCTTATTTATTTATATTTATTTCAATATTTAATCGAAATACACTCACACTCCACTTCCTCCCTGCAGGAAAAATGGTGTAAATAATTCAAAATGCTCATGCAAAAAATGCGTCAGTGCAGATTTCTCGTCGACAAACGGCAACATGACCACGTGTCTGTCAGAAAGCAGAATGACACTACACATGTAGTTTTACCCTGGCAGTATTTAAGCACTGTAACGTTAACATGCCAAAATGTACTTTTTCATCTGTAGAAAACTGCCTTTTAAAGTGAAATTCCGCTTTCTTAAGAGTTTCTTTTGTTGAGAGATGGCATGTCGCTTGACAGATTTTCTACTTTGCCACTTTTGTGTTTCCTGAAACATTTGCCTACAAGTAAATATATTATACCTTATTTCACAATGCTGTTTTAAATTTTACTCGCAATAATTGTGGAGCAGCCTGATCCAGTTTCACTCTCAGATTCATATTCAAATTAACATTCTCATTGTAATTTCTCTTTCTCTCTCTCTCTCTACCATCATAACCCTGTTGCACTTTAGTACAGTTTAACAGGTCGATCAGACACCACTTTAATACATTCCTGTTCAAAACGCCCAATTAATGCAGTTATAGAGCAGTTACAGAGTTGAATCTCTGCCGCACAGCTGAGAAATGCACCAATCAGGAAACTGTAATGTCAGAGAGGCTGGCGGCCAGTGGAAGCAGAATGTGAGTGGAGTGCTGGGGAGAGGTATCCAGGAACGAGAGGCCGTCTCCACAGACAGAATAAAGGCCTGCTAGATTTACACTTGCTTAATTATGAATGAGTAAGGGATGAGAGAGGTGAAATAGATCTCTTGAAACTGCTCTGTCAGCCTATGATAGTGAGTGACACACTCAAATGTCCAATTATCCTCAATGTGTGTGTGTATGTGTGTGTGTCCTTTGTGAGGAACAAATACCCTCATGGTGACAATTTTGTAAGAAGTGGCTGATTCAAATACAAATGCTTGTCAGTATTGCTGTCTAATTGTACTAAGATAAAATCTTAATCGCATTGGTACACTGCGGTTTCCTAGAATCAGGCAACAACAGTACAAAATGTTGTTTAATGTCAGAATTACTGACATACAGGACTGTGAAAAGTCTTAGATATATGTGCGCTTGAAAGCTAATATAAGAATATGTACAAATTATATTAACATATTATACACCTGTGTGTTTGCCTAATCATTCCCAGACTTCTCCTTGTAGTTCTCATCAACTATCTCAAATACCTGGTTTAGCTCTATCAGTACTCCCTTTGTTTAAATCAGGTGAGCTGCTGATATCAAGGAGGTATCAAGGAGCCTGGAACCGAACCTGTATTCTTGTATCCGATCACAAAAAAGTACTTTTTACATATAAATTTGGATTATTTCATGCTTTCTTGTTTGTTTGCATGTATTCTAATGCTAATGTATATTTGCCAGCAGAAAATCCCTTACTGCTCAGATGAATGGCTTTAAACAGTTTACACAAGGACCTAAGACTTTTGCACAGGAATGTAAGTCTTTAATGCATGAGGTCTATACACTCATGCTTAAATCAACAATGTCCGACACGACAGGATTTTGGTAAATGATACAAGCCACTCACGCTAACAGTCCTAGCAGAGAAACTCCAGAGCCCTTCGGCTTGTTGCAAACTGCCTCAAGACCATGGCACAGCGGTTTTGGATTGTCTGTTGAATTAGTTGCATCATGACAGGATGTAGGTTATGAATTAATACCTTAAGAAAAAACATTATCTTATTGATTGCAACCGTATTAAAGTCAACAGAAGTACCCACAAACATAGCAATACCAGTGTGTATGACGCCGCTATTCCCCCTCTCCAATGCAATGCCAGGAGCAAGTATAGAATGTCATACCCTCAATGAAAACATGTATTCGAACCAACTGTCAGATCCTGTTACTCTTGAAAACCCAGCTGTGTGTGTGGGAGGTCCTTAATATCAAGGAGGACCTAAAGTTTCCATCAACAGCTCCTTTTCAGTTTAACGTACTGCAGATGTGTGGGTGTGGGTGGACGTGAAGCTGTCTTTTTTTTTTTTTTTAACAAACACTAGAGTCCACCAGATTCCCAGGAATTCCAAGAATTTTGGTCTAAGCTAAAGATGTTTTCCCTGATAGTCCGAGCCAACAGCGCTACAGCAAAGCCTTTCTGAACTATAGGGCCATTAAGCCTGGGAAAATTACCTACTGACTCAGAGAGAGAGAGGAAAGTACGGGTTGCCAAATATTGCAGAAAGGGTGAAGTTTAATGTCTGCCGTCTAATAGATAAGGCATTTTTCTGCAAGGGAGCAGAGACCATCAGTCCCTAGAGAGAACATTATCGCCCAAACACACACACAGACACAAACACACACACACACACACACACAGTGCAGATGAGTAATTGAAGAATCATTGAAGAATCAGTAGTTGTGCAAGGCCATATATGGAGAGAGGAGTGATGTGATTAGTGTTTGGGTGAGACTTGTGTGTGCCTTTGTAAGAAAGTGTTTTATTTTTATATAAGCGACAGGTTTTTTGAACTTCAAGACATTATGGTTTGGAGGTTATGTTTTTATTTATGTGTATATATATATATATATAGATATAGATATAGATAGATAGATAGATAGATAGATAGATAGATAGATAGATAGATATGGTGCATGTGTGACTCCAGGTCCTGACAGTATATAAAAACAAACGTGTGTGTATATAACTCCCTCTCTCCTCTCCCCGGAGATGGATGGGTATGAGTGTGCTGCTCTGCTGCTCCGCTGACTCACACACTTAGACAGGTTTATCCCCCAGTTACACACACAAACACACACACACACACACACACAGAGGGCAGCAGAGGATTCATTGATCCACACTGTGCACCTTGAGTCAGCAATCACATTATGTTACTCGCGTTCTCTCCATCTCTTTTTCTCTTTCTTCCAATTTCCCTCTCTAACTTCCTTTCTCTCCCACTCTAACTTTCTTTCCCTCTCTGTCTCTCTACCTCCCTTGTTCTCTCTCTCTCTCTCACTCTCTCTCCATACCCCATGGCGTTGGTGACTAGTAGGCTTTGAAAGGCTTTTGTGTCTGTGAATGCAATTCAGAGAGACACTGGCCTTGGCTGTTCTGCAGCGTGCTACATTAAATACAACTCCAGGCTGAGCGTGTGCATGTGTGAGTGTGTGACCCAGATATTGCAGCTACAATTGTGTTTTTTAAATGGGGGTTGGGGGGGGGGAGTCATACGTTGAGATCCATTTCCTCCATCATGTGTAATAATTTTAGACATGCTGTAGTCTGCATACAGTTTTAATTCACTCCCAAACAAATCCTCACTGTCTTAACAAAACCTTGTATGACCTAAAAAAGTAACCTTGAAGAAGGAAAATTGTTTAAACTTTACTGAACATTAATGGGATTATATTCCAAGCAATGTTGGACCGTTGCTATTGGTCCATTCATCATGAGGCGAAAAGGATAACCTCACTGATATGACAACCATGAAATATGTTAAACTCTCTGCGAGAAATATGTCAGGAAATTCCTCCGATTTTGCTTAACCCCTAAAATGCTACAAGTGGACCCAGTCGTAACTCGCTCTTATAACTACATAGACGTTGGATACTTACTAATTAATAAGTGAATAACATGGATTCGTAGTGGTTACCGAATCATTTATAACAGCTACTGAAAAATAAGCCTAATGATTAATAGCTGAATAAGTTACAAATTGCAGTTAAAGGGGTTCATTCATGTGTATTTGTGTGCGCGCGCGTATATGTACTCCAGACATGAATGTGTGTGTGTAGTTCTGGCTAGATGGGAACTGAACTCTGTAGTGAAATTACAGAAGGAAAGATTTCACCCGCGTTTGAAGTGCTCACATGTGGGTGTATGTTTTTTTTCTAAACACATAACTAGAAACACATTTTTTCTCAGGAGAGAGCGAGAGAGAGGTATATATGTTTACAGTTCCCAATGTTTCGTGGTCTCCAGGCATGTGAAGCTGGACCACCTATTTTACTGCTTCATACAGAATGTGGAGATGAGTTACAGCTCTCGATGGTCCCCTTCACACACACACACACACACACACACACACACACACACACACAAATGGGAGCACAACATAAAGAGTAAGATAAGTAACAGTTCTCAGTGGTCCAATACAACATGTGCCTGGACCAGCGCACTGACGAGAAAGGCCTGTCTTCATTCGTAACACCTTCATTCAATTACACGTTTTATGTTGTTCAGTTAAATAGGAACTCATTTCTTCTCGATACAAGGACTGATTATACCCAGCACTTGCATATTGATTACATTAATAATTACAGCAACAGCCATGTAAGCCAACAAGCTATTATCTTAATGTCTCCCACGTTACACAGTGCCCCAGGCCCTTCTCCCCACACCTGGTCCTACTCACAAAGCTCCGACATATAGAATTACACACATACACACACATTCCTAGTAATGGTTTCAGAGGCTATGGGGGATCTTTGATGTGTTATGTGATTTAAAGGAGGTTGGTAACCACCAAGACTGTCCTCGAAAACCCCCATACACTCCACGCCCACCCTGCACTCATCTCCACCAAGGCCCCTGCAGGCCTCGCACCACTGCCCTTTTCAACCCACAGCATGGCTGGTGAACCCGCAGCGCAGATGGATGAGGTTGGAGGCTTCAGGGTTTGGCTGTATGAATTTCACATGTACTATAATTGAGTTCTGAAGTCGTAAAATGATTAACAGAGGCCTCAGACACAACACACCGCACTGGCGTACGTGCGATGATCTCAGACGAAAGGATGTTTTTATTGTGAGGAAATGGAGAGAATGCATGAAGGTCATGCCTTATAGTGTATTTGACTGATAGTTATGAAATCACTTTACTACTTAAAGTGAATATTTTGTTCATGTTTAAAGTCTACAGTTAGCCTCTTAGTTATATACTGGAATTAGGTTATTTTAGTTAACAAGTAATGGAAGCCCACAGTTAGCCTCATGCAAAATGCATGACTATACATCACACACATGCCTCAACCTGCACTGAGTCAGATTCATGTCATTTCTAACATAACATACAGTCTCCCAATACCACCAGTGCTGAGAGGGTGAAGACTAGCACATGATTAATCCAAACTATGTGGCACCATCACCCTTATTTTTTTCAACTATCACCAATACAACATTGAATGGCTCAACGCACTTGGATTAAAGCACTAACTGCCAATGCTGTTGGGTCTGCTGGCAAATGCCAATGCAAGCTTGCATCTCACTGAGTAACTGGGAGAGAGGGAGGGCCATGCAACCCACCTAACCTACCCTAAGGGAACAAAGCCAATTGTGCTTTCTTGGACTCCTATCTATGGACAGGTCACACGATAGATTTTGAACTCGTCTTGATTGACTTAAGGAAGGAAAAATTGGGTCAGCCATCAGATGGTTCTGATGGCTGACTCCATCTAGCATCAGTTAAAGGACTGGCTCTGTTAATATTTAATTCCAGTAATGTGGATCCTATACCCTTCTTAATCACCTAACACATACACATTTTAAACTCTGTACATTATACATTGCTGTATAATGCTGTATCCACTCCACCTTTCCTCCAGATCAGTTTTGTTTAATTTGACCCTACAACCTGTCCTGACGTTCTCCCATGGAGCACCCCCCCAAAAAAAAACAACACGAGACCCCCGAGCATACATACGCCTAGTTCTGACTACCAGCCTGAGGCAACAAGACAGAAATAACCAAACTCAGCCGCCTCTAACAAGAACCATATTTCCTTTAGAGACAAGGGGAGAGAGAGAGAAAAAGAGAGAGAGGGAGAGAGAACATATTTGTCATTAAAGCCAGCACTAGTTATCTGGGAACATAAGATAACATGTAAACTATCCTCCATGTATTTTTGCATGAAGTATATCACTGTTTCTGTTCCTGCTTGAGGCACTTTGGCCACAGAAGAACATTAAATGACATTTTGCATTTAACTCGGAGGGGAGGAGGGATAGGGCTTTTTGAAGTTTATTTTAGAAGCCCCTTCCACCAATCACAATCGTGTGAGCCTGGCCGTTCCCATCCATTCCTCACCGCCCCAGTGCATCATGGGCTTCCTTGGTTGAAATGTTCGGATCCCTTTGCTCTCTCTCTCTCTCTCTCTCTCTCTCCCCGAGTCTCTTAAACAACAGGCTCTTGTGACCAAGTGTTCAGACCTGGGCCCAGAGGAAGCAGCCAATAAAGCTAAAAAATGTAGAATCGAGAGCAGAGATCATGAGGGACTGTTTGAATTGGACAGGCGAGTTTCCGCTGTGGCCTCACTGCAAGAGACAGCGCTGAGGCTGACAACCCTAACGGCTGTGTCACTCGTTTACCTCACACAAAATTCGGTTAAAACTTTATGAAGAGAGCTGTGGTGTTTCACACAGAGTAAAGCCTCAAAGCCCAGCTCCAGGCAGCTTCAGTACCGGTTTGTGTGTATTCTGTACCACTTAATAGACTGCTTAAAAGAACGACTGAGGGTCCATTCCTCAGTAAAAGAAATCAGATATGTGTATCTGATCCTTTTCTGGGTTTGCCTGCTGACTTCAAGCATTTCTATGTCTGCTGTTTAACCTCTTTTACAAAAAAAAACCTGGAAGAAACTACCCACCAGCATGGTCGCTCTCTTTATAATTATACTGTAGTAAAAGAAGAGTATAAAAAGAAGACCTTAAAGGAGTTTATAATTGGAAATTCCGTGTTTGTTCCAATTTGGCGCGTGGTTGGAAAGAAGCAGGTCTGGTGTGGAGAGGAACACTTGTGTAGCACAGGCTACTCTACCAAAGGCTGGACCGTACAGCCATGGAGTTTCACTTCTTAGACACATACCCAGCAGCACATTCGAGCCAACTTCACACAAAGTGTAGGCCTAAACAACTTGTCATGGCCTAATCCAAACATACTTGCACCACAATCTGCAGCACAAACATTTTCCGGTTTCACAGAGCAAGCAAACATCTTGGCGTGGAATTTGCAGGGTGCATTCATGTGTGGTTAAGTGACCGTTGGAGAGGGGTGCAAGCGAGCACACAAATAAGGTCACTCAGCCTCAGTTCTGAACCTTTTTACCCCTCTGGTCAACGGGCCGGGCCAAACCAAACGGGGCAGCTGGGGAAGTCTGAAATAGAAAGGGAGGAGCGGAAGAAAGCTGGGAAAACGAGAGGAGAGAGAGGGAGGAGAGAGAGAGAGACAAGAACCTTTTCACCACATGTTTTTGACTTGTCTACGGCAAAGCCAGATGTAGGCCTGCTGGTTTGCGCTTTTTGAGCCATGCACACACCCCGTCTGCATGTTCACATGACCGGGGGTCTGCAGTTTACTCTCCCCACCCCACCCCATCCCATCCTCCCTCCTCCTCTTCCCTCCCTGCACCCCTCCACCTCAACCATTCAGCCTACTATTCTCCTCTCCTCCGAGTGAAATGCTACAACTCCAGCTGTGTGGAGGCTGAATTGGGATTCTCAGAGCTCTCTCTGATCTGATCTGATCTGCTCCCTTCCCTCGTCTCTGCTGGTGCTGTTCGTTTCTGCTGCTTCTGTTACGAGCCGGTGCCACAAAAGAGAAGGAGGAGGAGGTGGAGGAGGAGGAGGGCTGAGGGGCTGCTGAGGGGAGGGGAGCCGCTCCTCCGATGAATAGCGCGGAGCTGCTCGCTGGATGCAGGCCAACGTGCCCGAAGAACAGAGAAAAAAGGAGCGCGACGAGGGGAGACGTGAGATGGGCTGTCTTGGCATTGCTGTCAGTGAACGAGAGAGGAGCTCCGTCCCGCTTCAGCCACAATGGAGCGGATGCTCTCTGTGATTTAGGCCGGGCAAAACAAACCTCCGGCTCCTGGGATTCGTCCGTACCTTAGTGTGGATTAACGCCAACACATCAGAGCGCACGCTATCGACCAGGTCAGAGAAATTCATGCCTGAGGATCCGTAATATTCTCCAAGGTAAGCCCTAACACGGCCGCCGCGTCTTTTTTGGCATCGAACGCTAGCAGGCTAACTTGCCTAGCTCTCTTTCCTTTGATAACATTACAGTCCCTGGTAAAAAAAACCGCAAATTACTGTTAATTTACTGCTGAAGAGTAACCCTACATCCATTATGTCTTTTACACGGCCAGCAGAAGCAGTCAAAACTAACCCTAAACACACTCACATAGAAACACACATACACACACTCGTGTAAACTGTCTGTGTATTGGAGCTATTAGTGATGGGGAGTTCGAATCAGTTTTCCGAACCGAATCTTTCGAACCAGAATCGGTACTAATTCATTGTTGTACGGTTCATTGAAGCATGCAAAAAATATGTCACCTCGGTCGGATAGTGCTGGCTTACATTGTGGTTTGTGTGATTAATGTTAAATCGACACCTTCAACTAACACTGTCATGAAGAAAGAAGATGCTACAAATAGTTGTATTCAGTTGGACCTAGGAATCGGTTCGACCCAGTTCAGATCAAAGTTTCGCTCATGAATCTTCATGCATCGCTTGAAACATATCGACTTGAGCTGTGCATGTTGGGACAATACAAGATTCCTTACCATAACGCGGTGTGTGTGTGTAGTTCTGGGGTTTGGATCTTTCTAGAACTCGTTTCTGGATGGAGCAGCCTCGAAAGGACAGGAGTTTGTGTCCCAAGTTGAGCTGGCCCTCATTCATGCGTGTCCCTGATCAATGAACGGTGTTTTGGTTACATCTGACTGGCTTCTGCAGGCACAATCAGCCAAATCTGTGGCTTTACAGCAAAAAAGAAGTGACAGGAACAGAAGATGTCCTTTTATGTCCGGTCTTAGACAATACATGTGTCTGTTCCTGCTTATTAGATTTCAGACACTGTAATGGAGCGTTGCAAGGACAGACTGGGTATAATGTATTTCTTCGTGGTTGTATTTGGACAGATATAATTTTGGCAGCTGTGTGGCTGTACAGGGACAATACAAGCAGCTGCACATTGTTCAGTATGCTTGGACTAGCAGGTATGTCCTTTTTATGCTGCAGTCTCGTTCCTCTGCACTGCAGGGCAGCAGTGTCAGCAGCTTAGTGCCAGCCATGCCTATTACCTGTCCTGAATACAGACACTGGCGTGGCCTGCCTGCTGCACAAGGCGATGAAGTGATGAGAAAAGGACTATTATTGCTACAAAAAGCATGGTGTAGATAGTTTGACAGGGAGGCAGGAGAAGAAAAGCAACCTAAAAGTGGATGATTTAGCTGGTACCATCACAGCAGCTGTATATGTGTAAAGCGTCCATTTGTCATGTGTGAACACACCACAGCACAGCGTAAACAGCACAGAATTCTTCTCTGCATTCAGTCCATTCACCACGTGAAGCAGCGGAGAGCCGGGAACAGCCCCTGGGGAGCAGTGTGTGGGGATGGTATCTTGCTCAAGGGTACCTCAGTGGTGCCATTAGCAGTCCTGGGATTCAAATACATGGCCTTCTGATCGCAGGGGCACCTCCCTAACCGGCAGGACACCAGCTGTATATGCACCTGTGTGTCTCTAATAAACCTGATCAGATGCTTTCGTCCAGTACCATTCAAAATGCATATGCAGCACTGTGCAAAAGCTTAGAGCCACCCCTCATTTCTTCATATTTTGCTTCCAATGAGGCAGGCTTTCTTGTATTTTCTCCCGGCTTCCCGAAAGACTTTCAGAAACTCTCATACTCAAAACTCTTTCGGTTCAATTGCTGTAACTGACCCAACTCAGAGAAATGAATTTGTTTGGTAAGTCACGCATAGACCAACATATGAATCATTCAAGCACAACAAAGGCATGAATCAGTGAAGAAACAGGTGCAGATGATTCCAGATGATCAGGCGGTGATCAGTATACTGGTGCTGCTGAATGCTGAGTGGTTGGAACTCCTTTGTCTACGCTTCTTGTATCTTTAGGCACTTTGCAGGCTGTCACAGTGCAACATTTGTTCCCATTTCTTTAATTGAATCTACTCAACATTCCAAGGATAAGACAGTTTAACAGGCATAACATAGTATTTTTGCTCCAACAAGGTGATTCAAAGCAAAATATGAAGAAATGAGAGGTAGCTCAATTCTAGGCGGTACTGTTTGTTAGATATGTATCTCACGCTGATATCATGAGAGAACGAGAAAGTCGTAAAGCACTTTTAAACTTGTACATGAAATACCTTGGGTCTTTGTTTTTTCAGATGTTCTCAGTCCTGCTCCATGTCGGCTGACCCAGCCTATCCATCTCAGTGCAGGATTTCGTGTAGTTATCCTCTGATGATACCTTAAACAGGGCACTGAGGTCAGCATTAAATCTGTATCATAGAGTGGGCTTATCATAGGCTTAGATTAGGCTAAGCTTACATGAACTACAGCCTCGTTTGGCCTCTCGCGACTGCCACAGAAATTCACTGCTCTCATTTCCTGGTTGAGCTACACTTTCTGATATGTGCAAGTGATAAAGGATGTTGCAGTGTAACAATGCAGTTTTGTAGACATGTATTAAAATGTTAGTTTCCTTACATTCTTTGCTGCTTGTTGAAAGAAGAAACTTGTTTTCAGGATACATTGGCAACCCCTTGCATTTCGTAGCTGGTTATACCCAGACAAACCCCTAGATAGATGCACACACACTTCTAGCACCTGTTTGTTGGTGCAGTGCCTCTCCACTATCCATGAACTATCCATACCCAATTCTAAGTATGTGTTTACCTACAGTATGGTCTAAAATGTTTAGGACATGCCTTTGCCACTCTTCATTGACCATAGGACCAATAGAGGGCCTGGTGGTTTACTCTTGTTACTCGGATAACAACAACAATAATAAAATAATAACACATTAATCATAGCTTCTGATAATGCATCTTTAATCCATTGTCTCGTGTTTTTGAGCTTGATGAATAAAATGAAACAGTGACAGAATGATCAGCCTAATATATGAATTAAAGTGTTTCCATTGTGAATATTAGGAAAATGGAAACATGTAGGTTGACGGGCATCTATTAAAGTGGGGCTTCAATTTGGAAACCCAGGACATGGAGATATACTGGCTGATTTTAAACCTGGCCGGAAAGAGACAGAAGGGACAGCTAGTCTGGCTCACTAAGCTTCACAAACTCCAGGCTTGTGTTGTCAGTTTGGCTTGGCCTCATGAGTCCCACTCAGTCCAAATTGTGGTTGCAGTCTCAGCCTGTGGTACCATTTTAGTTCTCATAAAGTAGTATGTTGAAACTCAGAGGAGATGACTAAAGGGGGGTCATGTGCTTGCGGGTTTAGCAAAAACCGATGTGTTGATGAATTAAGAAAATGTTGTGTCAGTTTTGAGGACTCATTTTGGTTCAGTTTGCCTGGTGGCTCATAATGAATTATGTGTTTCTTAAAAAGGAAGCTAGTGCTGAATTGAAAGGATTCGCCCTCTGTCCTGCATGAAGGTGTACTATTCACTCTTCAGGAGTTCAGAACCAAAAGTGTGACTCGGAGGGAGGAGGGGAGAAGTGTGAAAGTGTGTGGGGGGGGGGGGGGAACCTTAGCATGGCTGAGAGAAATTTGTCAGGTTTCTTCTCCTTGAGAAAAACTTCACAAGTCAATAACAAACTCACACAGTGCTGTGTAGGTAGAGATGCTATTGAAGTCATACTCCCTCAGTTGCACACATGTATTTGGTCCATTTCATGCAGTGGGGTCTTGCATATGTATTAAAAAGATAGATTAAGATGGAGTAATATGGCGATCTACCTGAACAAAATCAAGTACAGTGTTCTTTTATTTTACTGTACTGTAAGATTAGGGGTCACACCAGTGTGTAGACCTCAGTTGTTTATTCAGACATGTTTAGAACCTGGGAGAAGGAGGGGGAAGAAAAGAATGAAGGGATGTGTTTTTGTCCTCTGATGCCCCCCTCCTCCCGTTAGTCTTCCTCAGTGTGGAGGAAACGTGAGCCGTCCTGCTTTTATCAGCCCTATTGTTTGAGTTCCTCAGGGACTGGGCTTCCTGAAGGAGGCCAGAGAGAACTCCACATGTTCCTGAGCCTTGGCTTCATTCACTCTACCCAGCCACACTGAAATGTTTAAGAAATCTCCTTCTTTTTTCCTTTCCCCCTCATGCTTTTCCTTTTGAACTTGGCCTACATATGGAGAGAGTGGGAGGGAGGGGGTGGTGGGGGGGTTAGGTGAGTGTGTGTGGCAGCGAGTGGCTCTTCGCTCATATATCCACATGAGACAAAAGAGGAAGCGGATGGGAAAGAGTGAAGAAAGACAGAAGGAACGCCATATATCATGCTGAAAGATGAGTAAGAGGATGCAGAGGGTTCAGTATTGCCTGAATAAAAATCGCATTACAGGACCTGCAGGGACAATCCGACGGAACGAGCAAGAAAGAGTGGAAATGAAAACTGAAGCGACAGTATCAGCATATGTTTGCATTTTATGTAAGCCTGGACTTTCTTAGCTGATTTTCCAAACTGAGCAATATCACATTAGGCCTGTGTTGTAATGACATCCCTGTGTACCGGCCCCCAGGCTCAGTGTTCAGGACAGATGCAGGGGTCCCCTCTGCTCACCCAGTGGGCTGACTGTATGGCTTGGCACAGCAACAGCAACATGAATATGCAACAATATGGTCATACATTATTAACATTGTTATAAATGATGTCGCAAACTGCTTTTCTATGTGTGCCAAGTAGAGAAGGGGAAAAAATTGGTTCGGTTATGAATCATGATTATTTTGTGCTGCAATTCATGTATCACCACTTTGAAAATCAATTCTGAAATAGATTTTTTTATTTGTTCATAATTTAAATATGTTTGAATTCAAGATGGAGAAACCTTATTTTTGATGGGTAAAAATAATCTCATCAGGAGGAGTCTGCATTTAATTATTATTGCCTAGAGAAGAAATCTTACCCCAGAGCATGTTGACCAGCTCTTGTTTTTGCATAAAAACTGAACATCCTATACATTCAAATACAAGCTCGTTGTGGTTTATGCCACGGCAGCAACAAATGTGGCTTTTTGTTAACTTATAATTTTAAGTAAAAATTCATACTGTTGTATTTGAAGTAGTTTTGCATTGTTTAAATGCTGCCTTTGGTTTTTGAGGAGGAAAATGGTTATTAGTTTACCAGTGTGCTTTTATTGAAGCTTTAGAGCTATGACTCAACTTTTCCTTAACATGATTCAAGGTTTTAAAAAAAGGAGAAAAAAAAGAAAACATCAGAATATTTCTGCACTCACTGTACTTACAGAATTGCAGCCCAAATTGAATCGGCACCTCGATATTGTGATGTCGTCTTGGGAGGTCACTGGTGATTCCCATCCCTAGAGTCAAGGGTACTGCCTGTGCTTTTGGAGCAACTTCTCGTAGCAGTAATACAGATGTAGTTTAACTATAGATATTGGGGCTTAGATGCAGGATGCATGCATGAAGTGGCTTTATTAGGGACTATCCAACTTGTACTCATCATTGAAGTAAATGGGGTTAAAAAAAAACAAGGTCAAACAAGGTGACAGCTCATAAATACGTACAGCAAGGCCTGACTGGCAGCATATTTGGGATCTATTTGCAGGTGCGCATAATGATGAATGGGTGGAACCAGTCCCAAACAGAAGGGACCATGTGTCATAACCCTCCCAGGGTAAACACAATGAGAGCAGAGGACCTGTAAATGACATCAACCAGTGCATTTTAACTGCATAGTAACGGAGTAGCAAGTTGCTTCTTACATGTCATCCCATGACACTGTTTTATTTGATGAATGAATTGATTGTTTCTGTGCATAGGCTACTTTTTTTTAGTGCATTGATAAAATGTGGCCTGGTTTTGATACTTGTTGTGCATTATGAAGCTTCCTAAGGTTTTGTCATATTTACCCGCACTTAACATTCACAAAGCTCAAGTATGCCGTTCCTTCTGGCTGGAAGACAGCAAAAAGTGATGATAATTCCATTCACGTTTCTGTACTGGAAGTGTCTTGACTTCCTAAGGTCATTCAGACCTCAGACTTTGAATCATGCACACACACACACACACAAATACACAGAGGGAAGCTTTGTATTTAGTTTTGCTGGATTTTTCCAGCAGCTTCCTTTTAATATTAACAGTCTGCACTTGGTTCTGTTTTTGAATCACGCAGGCAGCCATGGCGGTCGTGCACAGCAGTCAATCTATCGACAATTAAAGGCCTGTCGAGCCATGTTGGTGTTCTCTTCAGTTACATAGTCAATGGGGTCAACAAGTGATTTGGCTAAAAATGGTGCTAAAACCAAGAGTCAGCTTGAAGGCAATGTCTCTAAGCTTAGTTTACAGATGGTTAGCATATACCTTATGGCTGACTAGGCTAATATTCTGAATGTGTGCTTTATAGCAGAGTGAGGCAAGTTTCTATGTCACTGGTCAGTATTTGAGTATTATTGATGGGTGTAAATTAGCCCCCGTTGAACCCTGGGGGCTCAGATTGTGGATGAGGCCAGCTGCCACGTGAACATGGTGGGACTAATAAAGCCACAGTTAAGGAACACCTTTGAAGGTTTTATGTGTGTTTGCTTATGTATGCATATAGAACACTGACTGCTTAATCACTTAGTTGGATGTTCTTGCACCTTACATGCCAGTGTTAGTATTGCTGGAAACACAGATTTTGATATAGCATCAGTGGTCCTCCTGAAAAAGTGCAATATTCACACTGTGTCTGCTGTCTATAAGATAACTTTGTCATCCAGGGATGACTGTGGCTGTGTTTTAGCTGTTCCTTATTTGGGCTTTAATATCTTCTGCAGCAGACACATTTGTAAAGTACAATTATAACATACGTGACAGAATAGGAGCTGTACTTTAAATCTGTTCTTTGGAAAAGGTGTCACTGTACAGCATATTGTATTGTAGTGGTCTTTATATAATTCTAGTTTATGAGGCAAACATTTTAGCTTGTGGCTAGAGCGTTGGATTAGGATGCTATAAAGCACAGTTGATGCTTTAGTAGGTATGGATATCATAAGGATTTTACTGATATCAATACGGATATTTCTTATCAATACTTATCGATACTCTTATTGCTATTATGCTCCGTAGTGGTCTAGAAAATAAAGACAGCACATAAAAAAAAGATGTGAAAAGATTCAACATATTTTATTATGACTTTTTTGGAGAAATAACAAATTAACAAGCTCCCTGTATCAATTCCCAAGATTATTCTTCTCACTTTCATGACACTTCATAACCCAGTACCTAGATATGAAGTTCTAGTCTACTGCATATCTACACACCTACTCATACTCTTAGATCATCCTCTTCCATCAATCTCACTATTCCTTCTGCCCCTATGGCTACCATGGGGTTCAGAGCCTTCTGCTGGGTTGCTGTTCACCACAAGACATTTGTAATATTGACTCTCTTCCAATCTTCAAATCCCGCCTTTAAACGCACCTCTTTAAACTTTTAAGCTTGTTCTGATTCTAGCCTTAATGGCTTGTGTCATAATTTTCTTTTAATTCATTATGCTGCACTTTGTCATATTGGACTATTAACGTCTAGTTACATTGTTGTTTAATATTGTGTGTTGTTGTAAGGTGTTGTTGAGTGCCTTGAAAAGTGCCTATATATAAAATACATTATTATTATAATTAAATTATTGCCTGAGTTTCCTTTATATATTGGAGGAGGCGCAATTACTACAAATCTAGCAATTGCTATCATTAACCATTTGAAAATGCCAGCCATGTTAGGATGCATTAAATTTAGGACGCATAAATAACAATAGCAGCACCATTTGTTTTGGAGTTTATCCATATTTCAGTCATGACCAGTCAGGAACCAGTACCAATTTAGTAGTGTTCTTAATATTCGTTCCTATGCTTTAATTGTTTCAAATGATCACATTTAAATGACAATTGCAATATTGGTCTGAAAAAATTGCAGATCATTATTGTGTGGTTATTTACAACATAAATTAAATTAATTCCGTTCATTCTTCTGTAGGTCTTTTATTTGGAAATGATTCTCCTCTGTGACCAGCACAGTTATTTTTAAGAAATAATGCATGGGAAAATCGCATTGTGAAAATTCCTGGGATATGAGTCAGACTGTGTCTTGAATGCAAACTATTAGTGTGTATGAGAGAGAGAGAGAGAGAGAGAGAGAGAGAGAGAGAGAATGTGAAGTTCAGTTGTATGTGTGATTGGGAGCTGTTATGACATCACATATTATTATTCTGGCTATCGGAGAGACTGAGTAGATAATAACACACTTTGGTTCTGAAAGCATACTGAGACGTCCGATATTCTGAATTGTGCTCTGAAATGACTCGTTATTTTGAGTGCATGTAGAAGACCTGCGTGATGGTAAGCTGGGAGAACTGAGGCCTGTCTGCTTAGCATCACTGATGTGGGACATCATTTAGCGCTGGAGTGCTCGTGCAGCAGGAGCGTGTGATGTGTAGTGTGAATGAGATTGAATTCTTCTGCTCGAGTGGGAATCACTGTCCATGCGTGTGTGTGAGAGTGTGCGCGCGTGTGCATGGGTGCACGCTTGGATGCACACATGCACATGTGAAAGTGTGTGTGTGTGTATGCAAGTATAAGGCGAGTTTCTATTTCTGTCTTGTCACGATGACCCAATATTTCCAGTTGATTTCACCCTGCTGTGAATATGCTAGGGTTAATCTAACTCTCTTTCTCTCTCCCCCTCTCGCTCTTTCTCTCGCTCTTTCTCCTTCTCTCTCTCTCTTTCTCACCCTAGATGACAGAGGGGCGGAGATGTCAGGTCCATCTCCTGGACGACAGGAAATTGGAGCTGCTTGTGCAGGTGAGTCACCTGCTTCCCGCAGGGTTAAAGTAAACACCCAATCTGATTCTGCACAGTTGAAGCCAGCGCTGCTGTCTGTGGCATAAATACCGGCAGTCAGGACAGGGCAATCACACTGGGGTTTCTCGTGTGGGGTGCCATGGCAACTGGGTCCCCAAGCTTCTGTTTTTTGTCCACTACTTATGTAATTTTATGCCTAGCAGTGATACCTTAACATACTTCAGTCATTAGCTTATATCCACAGTGTGACACCATAAATAATGCAGTTTTCAATAGTGAGTTAACAAAGAAACTACCATGTCACTTTCTAAATGAATTCAATGTAGATTTCGTATGGGAGGCCCATTCATCATCTGTTTTGCTCATGAGGCTCGTGAAATTTTAGTTACACTTCAGTTACACTGTGGTAATATATGAATCCAGGCTCGATGCTGTGATTTAACAATGGCACGTTTGGATTCATTTCGTTTGCTTTTCACTCTTGGAATATTTCATTGCAGCATTCTGGAGGTGTGATAGCAGCGTCTGTTTTTACAATCACTATCTCAGATTTCCTCTCGCTTGTCTGAGAAGGGAAATCCTCACTACTCCTTTGAGAGTTAATTACCATCTGCTGGAGAGAGGGGGTTCCTTTGTGTGTGTGTGTGTGTGTGTGTGTGTGTGTGTGTGTGCGTGAAAAAGACTGAATGTGTGTGTGTGTGTCTATGTGTGAGAAACGGGGAGAGAGGGAGATTAAAGTTTTCACAATCGTTCATTGAACTCTCTGCTCCCTTTGTGTTTAGTGCAGTTTGTAAGTAACTGGACAGCGACAGCAGACTGTTTATATGGGCAAGGTATAGAATAGCAGTTTCGGTTCAAACAAAACCAGAAAAATCCAGGGAAGATGCACAGTGTCTTGTGTGCAGGGGTCATTGCTTCCAATAGATTGCACAGGATTAAAACACATTAGAGTTATTTAAGATTAAGATTATCTGGTCTCCTGAAATGAGGGACAGTGTGGTTTACTAGGGGTACAGACAGTGTGCCTTTGCCAATATCTTGATATTTATCATGTGCATGTATGAGAATGCTGGCACATAAGCATTTTTACAAATGTTATAAATGTTTATTAGGCTGAGAGAAAAATCCTCAGTCATTCTCAGTTTGTGCAAGTTGGACAAGTTAATGCTAGAAATCTAGCATTTATTTCAGTAATCTTACAAATACAGCGTCCAAGTGTTCTGAAGTTAATCAAATATCAGTTTAAAATATTGCCCAGACCCAAACATGATGTAGATCATATTTGTAAGCCATTACCTGCCCACACAGATATGATTGTTTACTGCAGATGCATATAAATATCCCTGAAGTAAAGTTGATGTTCTACACTATAGCTTCATAGTGTATTATTTTAAATCTAGATCTGGACACACAAAGTTGTGTGTGTGTGTGTGTGCACATGCATGTGCTGCAGTGTGAGGAGAGCCCTGTCAGGCCTGCTAAACTGCAGTAGTTATTCTGACACGTGTTTCCATAACAACCCCAGCCGGCATCTCCCTCTTTGACCTGAGGTCCAATCAGTGCACTCGCTCTCCAAAAGCCCGCCCACTAAAATTCAATCAGCACAAACAGGCTCGCGCAGGATGTCTGTTTCCATAACAACACAAATGCTTCAGGCCCTCAGGTCCTGAAAACATAAACATCACCTCAAAATTGCTCAGTCTTTTTAACAAGCACGTTTTCCTCTTACTGTCCTCACTCCCTCAAACAAACACACACACATACAAACACACAGCCACTCACACCATTCATAAGACAAACACAGCTCTCCAGACTGATGAAATTAAACACATTCATGGTCTCTTCATCAGATTATTCTGTCCCCTCTCTCTCTCTCCACTCTCTCTCCCCCTCTCACATCTGTCAGATGTTGTTAGCTACGCCAAGCTGATCCCTCTATTCTCCAGTCTGATTTAAACTCACTGAAATCATTCTCTCATCTTTGGAGATATGTCATATCTTGCCCCTCCTTTCCCAATTCTCTTGCCTACCCTTTTCTTTTCAGGCCAGTCTCTTTGATGTGCTGGATGGCTGCGTTCGATTTGGGCTCTGGTTTTGGTCTGATGAGCAGAAAGATTTAGGGAAGGGAGAACCTTTTAAAAGTTTGAAACAGCCAAAGTGACAGAAAGAAGTAGAGGCACTTGAGGGAACTGAGCTTGAGAAATTGCATCATGGAGTAGGTGTGTAAAAATGCAACAGTATATCATGATGCAGTAGCCTAAAAGTGGTCATTTAATGGCATTGACCTGGAAATATTATGATCAATCAATTATTTAATTTATTTTATTTTGCTGGTTATTTGGGGGGGGGTGTTCCTTTGCATATAGTTTTTGTTGTCTGTATTTCAGTACTGGCTGCACTAGTTCTGCTCCCGGGGTCTTATCTGCAAAGGACTTTCATTCCAACCAAGCAGAAGCTCAACTCATACAGCCATTTAATTGTTTGCGGAATAAGAAAAAAATGATTTAACAAGTGTATCAGGTGGGCTTCTGCTTGATTGGTTTGACCACTTGCAGCCTTTTGTGGAGACGACCCTGGCCCTTGCCCCAATATGCCTGATGCTGCTTATTGAGGAGCTGAATCAGATATGTTAAGGGGGTTAACTGTCCAAAGCTGTGGGTCCTAAGAAGCAGGGTTAAGAAGCATCTAAATGGTTCCTTCAGTCAACAGAAATGGTTATTTCTGAGATGTGTTTTTCATAGTTTTTGACTGTGTTTTGATATTAATAGTCTGAATTGAAGGCCTACCTTCATGGCTTGCTGCTAGTGGTTTGGTATGAGCCAAGCTGTGTAGCGCCTCTTAGTTTTATCCCCTTTAAGAACATACTCATTTATCCCCTAATGAGATAGGTCTTTCTAAATGGACCAGAAACAACCAGGAGCTTTCGCATTTTAGCTGTCATCTCTGCCCTTTTTTGTCTCATGTTGCCTTCTGCTTCTTCATAGAGCTGTGGATGGAGAAAGACTCCATCCTTCAGTTTAAATACACTCAATATTCACTAAGAAAAGCAGCCACAAGCTTTAGTTTTAGCTGTGGTGCTAACTTTAGTGATGTTTCCCTTGAGACTCCTCTGGCTTGTCTCACCTCCTCTTGTTGCTTCTCCCACCCTCTTCCTTCTCTTTCCTTCGTTTTCTCTTTTTCTCTCTCTCTGTCTCTGTGTGGGTGGAAATGCCACAGAAAGTAGTAGTCAGGTTAATCTGGCCATTGGGGATACTAAGGTTCCAGGTTTCTCTGTGAGGAACGCCTCTTTCCCTGTTTCTGGACAGGGGAATTTTGAGGGTCTTGTGGGACTTAAAGCTGCAGGATATCCTCATAACTTTCTCTTAAGATCAGCAGCATAAAGCAATGAGGCTCATCCAGTGCTGCAGTGAGAGCCAGCCTCGACTCCAGCTGCGTTCTACAAAGAGGCCTGGGGCTGCTTCTTTATGCCAGCAGCATCCAAAAACACTTTCTTCTATTTTAATCATACACACATTTAAAAACTATTTGGAGCAATGCTTTAGAAAAAGCACTGTAAGCTTCCTAAAATTTATTTTTTCTTAAAGAACAGTATTTACAAATGTATGAAGTTTTTGACCATAGAACCTGGTCTAAAGGTCCCAGGTTCTATGGTCAAAGTCAGAGGTTTAACTGCTTTAAAGTGCACACATTGCTTACACAGACATTCCAGTTGCATGAATACAGACTGTATAATCTCCATAGGAAAGCACTGAAAGTAGAACAGGATGCTCTGGTCCAGCCACATGTGAGCCTAAGGCCATTACCAATCCCAAGTATTAGCTAGAGGGGTATTAAACTAACAAGCATGGCATTAGGCTGCAGAACAGTGATGACAGTCTCTGAAAAAATGGAGCTCCACCTTAGGGCTGAGTTGGAGAGGTGTTTGTGATCCAGCATCAGTACCTGACCTAACTAATGGTCTTGTGGCTTAATATAATAAGATTGGAGTAATGTTACACCAGATCAGCTCTACCATGCCTGTAGGACATTTATACCTGAAAAAGCAGGACCAGAGCAACTAGCATCATAAAAAACTAGTTTCACCCAGTAACTGACTGTCTGTTGAAATCAGACAAACTCTTCATAAGTATTGTGGCCAAAACAGAGAGGCTCAGGAGGAGCTCCTGTCCACAGACAATGAGACTCTTAACCAGGACACGACACCACAACTTTTCACCAACAACTCTTCATTATAACACAAACTGAACTCTGCCTACACATAAACCGGCAAACTCGCACACTGCACTTTACAGCACAGATATTCTGTTCTACAACATTTTTGCACACTACAGATCTTGCTTCAGATTGTAAAGTTTGTTTATTTTTTATTACCTTTGTTTAGCCTCTTCCAGTTTCTCTTTAATGTAATTTGAATTATTTGATGATTATTAGGCCGATTTATGGGCACATTTCACTTCATGTTGTCCTTGTATAACTATGTGTGTGACAGATAAAGGATCTTGAATCCTCAAAGCAATGTTCCATCTAGAGTAACGCCTTCCCAGAAAGGTGGAGACTACTACTGCAGCAAAGGGAGTAAACTTTCCATAAACACCCTTGAATTCAGAAGAAACACTGGGTGATATACATATAGTTTGTGTGTCCTTATGCAGGGTCTGAGTACATAAAAGTAAGTTGAGACTGAGGCCCTGTTCACACCTGGCATTAACATGCGTCTTGGGTGATCAGGTGTGAACAGGGCCTCAGTGCAGCTGAGAGCTACACATACACACACACACACACACACACACACACA